>OZ005738.1:21308570-21908570 GCA_963930755.1 Eudasyphora cyanicolor
ATGTGATAAATCATAACGAAAAACCATAAAAAATGGGGTCATCATTATTTTGCATTTATGGTCAAACGTAAAAAGTAATCACAATCAATCCTAATGGAAATCATAATCATAAAGGTTAATAATAATTAAGCTTCTAGCTTCTAGGGAGCAAAACAAAAAAGCTTCTTTTTTTTGTACAACAAAATGTGGCCTTCATTTGCCTCATTGGCAAACAGAAATAAACTAAAATACTCATTCATACATACAAATGTGTTTCTCTACAAATTCCAAAACAAAACGTTTGGAAAATCTTCAATAACTCGCTCTCGACCTCCACTTACCTATTTTGATGTGATGGTGGTTGCGATGGTGGTGCAGGTATTGCTGGCATATATCTACGTTGATGTGAACCCGAGGACGACGAGGGTCTCTGTTGTGGTTGATGATGACGTCCCGACGCCGTGGTCGTGGTCGTCTCAATCACCTCATCATCGTCATCATCATCCAACGGCTCTATGGTCAATGTTTGTGTGGGTGGTGCTGCAATAGCCCGAGGGCCACCACCACGTACCGAACTGGCCTTTGTGGTAAATTCACGATCAAAGTCTTCGGCTTCATCTTCATCGAGATTAATGAATTCCTGACGTTCTTCCAACTGTCCCGAGCGTACATCCTGCTCCTTTTCAATAATATGAGCACGTTCGCCAATATGATGTCCAATGGCCATTTTTTTCACACCATTCATGGAATCCTGTACGGTGCGACGTGTTTCACGTATGCCCCCGGGACCAGTTTTGGTGCTGCTGGTGGCCTGATAGATTTGTGGACGACCATCGGGACCCGAGGACATGGTAATTACAGAGCTGGAACAGAAAGAAGCTCCGCCATTGTTGCCAATATCTGAAGGAACAAAGAAGGGTTATTTAAACATTAATTCTAACTCTAGCCTTGGCTAGATCATCCTGCACATACCTGCACTTAATAAACGATTCATGTTGGGCATACTGTGCATCATTTGCATGGGCGGCATGGCTGGAAAACCGAATAGTCCTCCCATTGGTGGTCCCGCTTGGCGTTCCATTAAAGCATTTTGCTGGAAACCGCCATCGAATGGAGCCAACATATTGAAGGGATCGGGCATTAGGGTGTTCATTAAACGATTCATGGAACGCATTTGCATATTCATGGCATTCATATGATTTCTGGAAGTATAGGAAAAAGCGACATAAGAAAAGAGAACATACAATAAATGGTCTTTCATTTGGCATCCTATATTGAATTTTAAATAAAACACAGTGTGTTTGATATATCATCGAATTTTATTCGTTTCGTTTGAAAGAATGTACCGTGTGGAACGTAGATCCATCCTGTTGAAACCACATGTCGTTGATGTACATATAATCAAATCCAAGCCAAAAGAGGTTAGTACTCATCGACCTCTATCTGCACATTGCGCTCGTCGTTGACAATGATCGTCTGGCCAACGTCGTCCAAAATCCACATCAAACAGTGACCTGCATTGGACGCTCTTAAATCTAATGCGGATAGGTATCGTCCCAAATTCGACATTTTTGTTTGCTGAATTACGAATTCTTCATAAAATGGACCTCACTGCCGAAGATGAAACATTGCCCAACAGAACACTCATTTTCGTAAAACATTTATTATTCGCACGTGTTTTTGTACGCTACATCCGACAATGGTTATATGGCAAAACAAACTGAATAGATGACAGCCAATTCGACAAATATAGCTTCAACAATATGACCGCTATCAAACCTCTATTTGGGAAGACCATAAAATGTATCTTGGCGTGTAATGTGTCTTCTAGAGTTTTAAAACCAGTAAGGAAAGGCTAATGTCGGACGATGTCGACAATATGATACCCTACACCACAAAGGATAGACATGAGGAAACCCCCATACCATGGGTTCCCCTCTCTTACTCCAACAATCTCTTATCAAGGCGTTTTGCTTCAAACATGTTGTTAATCCTTTGTTCGGATCCGGACTTCTTCACTGTTTTGGTACTGCGTTAAAGCTCTCCGAAGAGGTTAAGCAAATATTTTCACATAAAAATGTTCTTAATTTGTTTTACCTGCATTATAAAAGATTGCATTTTGAAACTATCAACGGGAGCTGTAGTAACGAAAAGGCTCCCCAAATTGCTAATATTTAAAACATTTTATCTTTCAAACAAAAGTCGGGCTATGCCGACTATATGATACCCTACACCACAAAGGATAGACATGAGGAAACTCCCATACAATGGGTTCCCCTCTCTAACTCCGTATGCTAGATATAGTAGTGATAATCTACTTTAAAAGTATCCCCCTAACATCGAGGTGTTATGCGCCCTCGTCCCTATCGATGTTTAAGGTTAGTAGTTAGGGGAACCGACTATGTTTGTACGGAGCCTCGCTGATACCTGGGCGTCTCAGCGAGTAAATAGGCTTCTTCGTCAAGTCCTTACCATAGAACCGGGGGCTATGCTATGGCGGATCTCTTCTCCCCTACCCTCGTGGTTCCAAATATGAATTTCTTAAACAATATAACATCCATCTCAACAACAACTACTACTACTACGGCTACAACTAGCAGCATTGAAGCTTCATCCCCTACAATCCCTTCGACTAGACTACTAACCTAACCTAAGCTACTCAACGGACAACTTTAGATGGACAGACGTGCATCGATCAGTATACTTTAAGATGGGCCTATCTGTAGTATTTTTAGGTGATAGGGTGATCTAAGTAGAGATACTTTTTTCAATAGCCTTTTTTGACAGATCACGTGTGAGTCGTGTCATGCTGTCATGTTATTTTTGTTAAGTATTGTTGGCATTTCATCATGGATTCAGTTTTATTATCAAAATAATCGTTCGCCAATTGCGCTAAGTACATTTTTTTTAAATAAAAAAAACACTTTCCAGTCCAGACCCATGACCTTGACACCCATGAGCAATATTTTAGCTCTCGTTAAGAGCTATCTTTTTGCCATTGACCGATTCCCGATCCGACGTACCGGAATCATCGGTCCATATTTCTTCAAAAATGATGCCGGTGAGAACGTAACCGTCAACGGCGACCGTTATCGTGCCATGATAACCGACTATTTGATGCCTGAAATTGAAACTCGTGATCACGGCGACATTTGGTTTCCACAAGACGGCGCCACTTCCCACACATCGCATCAATCAATGGATTTGTTGAGAGAACACTTCGGTGAGCAGAAAATTTCACGTTTTGGGCCGGTCGATTGGCCACCAAGATCTTGTGATATCACACCGTTAGACTTAGATGGACAGACGTGCATCGATCAGTATACTTTAAGATGGGCCTATCTGTAGTATTTTTAGGTGATAGGGTGATCTAAGTAGAGATACTTTTTTCAATAGCCTTTTTTGACAGATCACGTGTGAGTCGTGTCATGCTGTCATGTTATTTTTGTTAAGTATTGTTGGCATTTCATCATGGATTCAGTTTTATTATCAAAATAATCGTTCGCCAATTGCGCTAAGTACATTTTTTTTAAATAAAAAAAACACTTTCCAGTCCAGACCCATGACCTTGACACCCATGAGCAATATTTTAGCTCTCGTTTAGAGCTATCTTTTTGCCATTGACCGATTCCCGATCCGACGTACCGGAATCATCGGTCCATATTTCTTCAAAAATGATGCCGGTGAGAACGTAACCGTCAACGGCGACCGTTATCGTGCCATGATAACCGACTATTTGATGCCTGAAATTGAAACTCGTGATCACGGCGACATTTGGTTTCCACAAGACGGCGCCACTTCCCACACATCGCATCAATCAATGGATTTATTGAGAGAACACTTCGGTGAGCAGAAAATTTCACGTTTTGGGCCGGTCGATTGGCCACCAAGATCTTGTGATATCACACCGTTAGACTTATTCCTGTGGGGATATGTAAAGTCTAAAGTTTATGCGGACAAACCCGCTTCGAATCAGGCCTTGGAGCAAAACATCACGCGTGTCATTCGCCAGTTACCAGTCGAAATGCTCGAACGAGTCATCGAAAGTTGGACTCAACGGATGGACCATCTGAGACGTAGCCGCGGCCAACTTTTGATAGACATAATCTTTAAAAAATAAATGCCAAAGAATGTTCTTTCAAATGATAATAAACATTCCCCATTCAACTTGAATTTTCTGCGTTTTTTTTCTTTAAAAAAGTAGGGAACCTCGAAATGGATCACCTTGAGAAAAATGGGCAAAGTGGCCACACCCCTTTTGGTACCTCCCACACAAGGCGACCATTTTTACAAAAAGTTAACTCCTTATAAATTAAATACTATACTTTTAATACTACTGGCGCACTATAATGCTTTTATATTACCTACAGTCCGGGCTTTATTGCCACCCACTTTTTGGTACCTGCCACACAATCTTCCCAAATCACTGCAAAATTGAATGGCTCATAACGTTAATACCAGTTCACATAAACACTTACAATTCGGAACGGTGCAATGCCTTTGAAGTATCTACCTTTCAGTGCAAAATAGGTGTATTCGATTAACCACTTCTGGTACCGCACACACTAATTGAGAGATTCATTCCAACACAACATCCCCATAACTTTTGGAACAATCATATATATGTAAATGTTTTTATATTTTGTATTTTAGACAACATTTCCAATGACTAAAGGCTGACAAAGAATTGAGACAACTTTCTCACCGTTCTGACATCACCCACTTTAAGTACTAGAGTTCGACCGATTAATCGGCTTTCGCCATAGTAATCGGACCGCATTCGGCGAAAAATGGCCGAATGGCCAAACATTTTTCCTTATTTGCTAAAATATTTTAATATACAGTGGCCGACAAAAGTCAACATACGACCCACATTTTTGCGATTTAGCGAGTTCCAAAAAATATTTGAAAAAAGTAATGATGCAGTTTTGTTTGAAATCGATTTTTATTCATAAAACAATAACAAAATGCATTACTTCAATATAAACTTAAAAGAAATTGGCAAAATAAACAAAAAACACCTTGACAAAAGTCTACATACGACATAGCATCCCATGCATTACGTCGTTTTTTATAAAGTACTTTAGAGAAGTAAGTACAGGAGAATTGAAGAAATTTGTATTGTCATTTGTCTCGTGCTTGTTCTTCTTTAAATAAATATAATTCAAGAAACATTAGTCCGCGAAAATGGCTTCTCGTAAAGAAATTGCAACTGATATTCGAAATTTAGTAATAAAATGCAGAAACGAAAGGAAATCTTTCGGCGAAATAGCTAAAATGGTTAATTTAAGTAAATCAACTGTCCAAACTATATGCAAAAACTTCGAAAATACGGGTACTGTTGAAAATAAGCCCAGAAGCGGGCGTCCAAAAAAACTTAGTCGACGAGATGAAAGCTTTATTTTAAAAGAAGTTAATGAAAACCCGAAAGTGAATGCTACAATGTTGGCCAAACAACTCGAAGAAATGTCGCATACAATTGTACATCCAAGAACAATTCAAAGAAGTCTGAATAATAATGGTTTTCGAAGCAGAACGCCACGCAAAAAACCTCTTATAAGTGAAAAGAATCGTAAGCTTCGCCCAGAATTCGCCCAGCAACGCTTGGACAAGGGATTAGACTTCTGGAAGCGGGTTTTATTTACGGACGAGTCGAAGTATAATATATTTGGAAGTGGCGGGAGAGCCAAAGTATGGAGAAAAGCGAATACGGCAATGAATCCGAAGAATTTACTTGCTACGGTAAAGCATGTTGGTGGCAACTTAATGGTTTGGGGTGCCGTCGCGGCGTCTGGAGTTGGAAATCTTGCGTTTATTCAGGGTAACATGGATCGCTATCAATATAAATCCATATTGGAACAAAATCTGAAGGCTTCGGTCGATAATTTAAACCTGGGAGAGCGCTAGATTTTCCAACAAGATAACGATCCGAAGCACACAGCCCAATTTGTTAAAGATTGGCTGATTGACCATGCTCCAAGACAACTCTATTCGCCGCCACAAAGCCCCGACTTGAATATTATTGAACGTGTGTGGGAGATTCTGCAACGCAGGATCCGAAAACATCACATAACTAGCGCCCAAACGCTAAAAAACAAGCTGGAAGAGGAATGGCGACAAATATCACCGGCGGAATTGGAAAACTTAGTTGCATCAATGCCTACACGGTTGCAGGCTGTTGTAGATGCTCATGGTGGACCAACAAAATATTAAGTTATAAAATAATATCATTTTGTCACGTTAAATTGCATTTTTTATGTCTCATCTCAAACCGTATGTAGAGTTTTGTCATGGTTTTTTCTGCGTATTCTGCTAATATCTTTTGTGTTTATATTGAAGTAATGCATTTTGTTATTGTTTTATGAATAAAAATCGATTTCAAACAAAACTGCATCATTACTTTTTTCAAATATGTTTTGGAACTCGCTATATCGCAAAAATGTGGGTCGTATGTTGACTTTTGTCGGCCACTGTACATATTTCATTTTTTGTAAGGAAAATATTTAGTAATCTATGAAAAAACAGTTTTTCATGTTTGTGTTTTCAGTGCAGATTTAGAAATAAATCTCCTACCATCTTGTAGCACAATGGACAACATATTCTAATGCTGATTTTGTTTCTGGAAAATATGTTGCCCCTTTGAATACTAGAAAATATGGTCAGAGAACGTGAGCGTCATCTTATCTTCAGCAAATTTGAAAGAGACCAGCCTTTGTGCCAAGAATAAATACTGCTGAATTTGTAGAAAATCGACTCGGAAGCAGAATCGACTTAAGCCCAACTATTACACATTGGTGGGACAGGGGTAATTTTTGAAAAATATTTTGCCGAGACAGAAAATATTATTTTTTGTTGTTCTTGAAAATCTGCAGATGCTAATAGCTGAAAATTCGCAAAGACAACGCTCTCTCCTCTCACACCTATGGTGATTACCTGCATAGAGGGATAGGTAAGAATCCAATTCCATTATTTTCATTTAGGCTACAAAGTTAATACGTACAACGTACAATTTAAAGAATTTCCGGGTGAAAATTAATTACTGCAGCGTCGTCTCATAACCCCACATGTACATACATACAAACGTTTGGCCATCCAATAATTTTGATTTATCATGAGATAGTTGCCATTACTACATGACAATATGTCCTTGGTGCAACAACGAAAAAAAAAACAAATATACATATTTACATACGCAACATCATCGTAATCCTTGCTGTCTTTGCTTTGACTTCCGTTTAAGCCTTGAGATTTTGAGGATAATTTATGAGATTTCTGTGAATGTCTTCTCATTTTTTTGGCAGGCATTTTAAATTTAGGGGAAAAAATACAAAGAAGTTTACGAAAATTAAACAAAATTCCCTGCTAACTACAAATAAATTAAAAGAAACATTATGAAATTTCAAAAAAGTTTCTTGAATTTTCCAAACAAGTGTTTCTAGAATGAGGGGCAAACCCCTTGGTGATAAAGAAAAGAGCAAAGAAGGAACCGAAAAAGAGGCACTTAAAAACTATGTAACAATTATTGATTTGTGTTTAAGCCCAAAAGCAGCGAAGGGACGACACTCAACAGAAAAAACCTCCCTCTCCTGCCACCACTGACTATACACACACACACATACACCCAACACCAATACCATTCGGAGGCTCACAGTTCAAAGTGTTGGATTTCTGGATCTGTCATAACTCGTACCCCTTCTACCCTGTCTTCTATTACTTCTACTACTCACACACAGTGATTGACAACAAACAACAAATTTTACCTAATTGAATTTTCACCTGCGTTTTTCTTTGGTGGGTTGTTGGTGGATGGAAAAAATTTTCCACGCCCCATATTGAAAACAAATTGTTCTTTTTTCCCCATTTTTATACGCTTCTATTATGTACACATTCATTTACATACTGGCCATTGGATTTTCCTGTCGCTTCTCCCTCCTCTATCCATCAGTTACTACTGCTACAACACGGGAGACGGTACATATTTTTTTTCTTCTTCATCGCCATAAAGAAACACGCAAATACACACACTTACCCGAAGATATCATCATCGAAATCTCCCATTAATGAACCGAATAGCGACATTTTATGTCTGTAATTAACACTGCTTCTGCTTGAACTTTGTTTTGTTGAAATTTACGGATAATTGTTGATAGTTTTTGCACAATTTGTTGCAATTGATTTTAACTTAATGGTCTTTTTTCACTCTCAAAAATACGATGTTTGCTACTGCTTGTGCTTTCCGTTGATTTCCTAATTTTTTAGTGTTGAGAAAATAACGAGTAATTGAGTACTTCCCTCATCTCAATGTTGGCAGCAGTGTAAGGGAATAATATGGCAACATTAGAAGAAATAACATGAAGGGTGAGTCTAAAGCCTGGGTTAGGCAAACGTAACCGTAACGCCCCCGTAGCTTAACGAATCAGCTGATTCAATCAGACATATGGAAATCAGTGTAAACGATTAGCCAACGAAACGTAAACGGACGGCTGAATCTGCTGAAATTTGATTTGGACGGTACGTTTACGTGCATTTACAAACAAAATCAGTAAAAAGAAAACAATTATGCGAAAATTTGAAAAGTAATGACGAATAAGTAATAAACTGATAAATTAGTAGCAAATAAATATAAAATAAAATGAATTTGTTGCTATTTTTGTTGTGAATGTCTGAGTCAAATGGCACGTTTTTGAAGTTTTGGGCAGTGTTCAGAAAAAAACAGTACGTTATAGGAACGGTTCCTTCAGAGAACACTAACGTTATTTATTTTTTTAGTGTTACTGTTCGCGAACGGTACCACTATGATAACGTACCGTTATTAGAACACGACGAACGGTATCACTACGATAACGTACGGTTCATAGAACAGTATCACTACGTAAATTTCAGCATGACCGGTTAAAAAATGCGCTCTCCAGAGCGTAAATATGTCTTATCGAAAGGGCCTTCGTATGGGGGCTATATCAAAGAATGGACCGATATGCCCCATTTTAAATAGGGATCGTCCCTGGGTTAAGAAATAACTCTGTACCAATTTTCATTAAGATTGCTTCATATTTGCGACCTGTGCTGTCCAATATAAAAAAGAACGGGACGCTAAACGTAGTGATACTGTTAGTGTACTGTTCAAAAGAACAGTATCACTACGACGTAGTGATACTTTTCTATGAACCGTTCGTTATCGTAGTGATACCGTTCGTCGTGTTCTAAGAACGGTACGTTATCGTAGTGGTACCGTTCGCGAACAGTAACACTAAAAAAATGTTTAGTGTATTCTGTTCTCGTGTAAGGGTTGCGATACTGTTCCGTTCGCGACGAAGGAACGGTACAGGACGCTAAGGAACCGTTCCTTAGTGTTTTTTTCCGAACTCTGGTTTTGGGTAATTGCTCCAGCGGGCAACGTTACGGCGGCGCTAAAGTTAAATTACGGTTAAGTTTGCCTAACTCGGCCTTAAGCGAGTGATTAGTCGCGCGACGTTATGTCAACGTTAGGTGGGATTTTTCACTAATCATTTGCATACATATCCAGTAAGTATCGTACCGTTTTACAAAGGCTTGACGATTTTACTTGATTTAAGATACTTTTCGAGGAACAAGATCAATTTGTCAGCATATTAGTAATCGGATGAGTCTGATAAATGGTGTCGATGATTACTATGACCAATTTAATTATAAAACACAAACAGACTTGTTTATAAAATGTTTTTTAGACCTGAAAAGTGAGCAAGTGGTGGATTTCCACTATCTGGTAGCAATGGTATCATGAGTTGCGAAGAAACAACAGTGCAAAACTGACAAAATATTCGTGAAATGTATTAAAAAACATAAATTTACTATTCTATGTTCAATTGTTTACATTCTTGTTGCAAATATTAAAATAATTTTCCATTATTGTTCTTCTTCTTCCTGTTAATTCACAATAATTGACCGCAATCTCTCCAAAAATGAGATGCCATACTGCGAAATATAGGATGCCCAATCTGGCAACACCATACTCGATTAAGACAAGAACTCAAGCACCAAACTTCATCGGGAACTAATAATGCTTAAAAGTGCTTAGGTCCCCATACAAATTAAGCACCTATGGTGGAAGTCCAGACTTACACTAGGCAAGTTTTTGCAACAGATTATCATCAAATACTCTTTTGAACTTGCACGAAGGACTGAAAACGTTCAGGGAAAGTTTTCCCCCCCCCTCTTGCCGACTGCCTCTCTCTCCTACAAAACGCCGATAATCTGCTGAAGCCAGTGTAAATCGGGACTAACGAAAACACGCATATTATAGGCATGTTTTCGTTACAAGTTAGCACTTTTAGTTTAGCACTTTGCAACGAAAACAACTGACTTCCACTAACTGGCACATAAGCAATAAGTGGCGGATTTTCACTATCTGGTAGCAATGGTGTCATGAGTTGCGAAGAAAGAACAGTGCGAAACAGACAAAAAATTCGTGAAAAGTATTTATAAAACATATATTTACTATTCTATGTTCAATTGTTTACACTCTTTTGCAAATATTAAAATAATTTCCCATTTTTGTTCTTCTTCTTCCCGTTAATTCACAATAATTGATAAAATCTCTCCAAAAATGGGATGCCATATTGCTAAATATAGGGTGCCTAATCTGGCAACATCATACTCGATTAAGACATGAACACAAGCACCAAACTTCATCGGGAACTAATAGTGCTTAAAAGTGCTTAGCTCCCCATACAAATTAAGCACTTATGGTGTAACGAAAACACGCCTTATGTCATATATTAATAGAAGAAATAATGGAAACAAAAATTTCAACACGATAGTAAGGGATTAATATTGGGTTAATTTTGTTTATAGGTGTTACGGGCTATATCGCCTATAAAGGCTTGTGACAAAAAAATTTTGTTACTAATATTAAGTATTATACGTCAGCGTCTATATTTTGTAGCTATTTGTTCCCCTTTTCCCATATTATAAGGTAATTCACATTAACAAAAAGTCCTTTGGGGTGTAACGGTAGAACTCTTCCATGTAGTGCACCCTGGGTATTTCTAAGTGGTCTGCAGTATTGGCTCTACTTAAAACGAACTCCCCTAAGTCCGGAGTGTTATGTGCACCGTGATCACCGGGCTTGTCCTTTCGCAGTCAGAAGTTACATTACTTTGTTCTCAGGACTGCCTTTGGTGATACTCACTTCTTGCCACGCTTTGGAGGCTATGACGTGATAGACCTTCATCGATTACAAAACCTGATAACGATACAACTACAACGAAAACTACGACGACAACTAATATACGAGGATTTAAATCAGGCACTGACAGCAGGCCCAGTGATCTATTAACCTCTTCTAAGGCGGCACCACTACCTGGTACTTTGGTTTTCTATAGCCCGTCTTTCAAAGAAGATGTCTAATATTCGACGCATGGCTCTAAGGATCATTGAGAGACTTGAAAAAGCCGACCCTGCATCTCTGTCCAACAAGCAGATAGAATCTCTTAAGTGGACAAGGACAGGATACCTATATAACTCTCGGAAGAACAGGATACTAACATGCAAGTGCCGCATTCTAAAAGGCTGCGCTCTCCAGATGAGCCGTGGGCTAACAAAAGGACCAAAGTGACTAGTGGTACGCTAAGGACCGCTTGGTGTTGTCGGTCATAATAGGGGAGTGAAAGACGGCAATGTGACTGGGGGAATGTGGAGTGATAAAATGTTCTTAAAGGCGCAGGTTGGTACCAGAGCCGCATAAACCTAATCCGGTCTAGCGACATGCGCTCCTTTGAGTGCTGAGTTTTGGCCGGCTGATGCACTGGATGTTGTCAACAAGAAGGACATCCCTTCTCGATCCAGAGCATATTCCTGGATTCCGGCTATACCATCTGATGCAAAATCTATCATTAAGAGGTTGAAGAACTCCAATCTCGGTCTTCCAACTGGCAACGGGAAGGTCCGTGGATTGAACGAGACATGCGGGGCTCAAAGGTTCGCGGATCTCTGTCAAACCTCGTCAAGACCAAGGAACAGGTGTCATACGGGTTCAGTGAAATCTGGCAGAAGGTGTACAGAACGATAAGGGGAGATGATTCAAAAGATACTCTACCAGACAACACTGGTGCAGTATCTGAAGATGAAACTCTGTCTTCGCAAGATAATGGAGAAGTTCTTCATCACAGGATCTGAGAAAACCTGTGATGGCTTCTGCAGATAAACCTGTCTGGCTTCTGCAGATAAACCTCTAAGGCTGCATCAGCTGCATTAAATGACCTACTGATGCAAGGAGTGGCTGACCTTGTCCCAAATCATGAACCATGGTTGAGAGAGTATGCGGCCTGTGGGCTTAGGCCGTCGGGGTTTAGGCTGCTTTAAGGTACAGCTAATGGAAGACGTAGATCCTGTATACTTGCCTTAAACAACATTAAGGTTTATCTTCTTCCTTTTTTGTAGCGAATACATAGAAACTGCCAGTCCTGAGTTAGAAAACTCCCATGTGGGATTGGTTTCTGATTTTACGGCACATGATACTGAGACGCCACCCCGTTTATTGAAATCATTGGTAGGAGTGGCAAACAAAAAAGGCCTAATCGAGTGTAGTGATCACCATGTGTGTGGGGAGTACTGTCATCAACGAAAGGGACGAATCACTTTTCGAATATATTATAAGTAGAATCCTTGTGATTTGTAATAGAGGGCATGATCCTACCTTCATTATTTTACATTGTAACCGAATCTAGTATACTTTGAGCTATCAAAAGCTTTAAACTTTTTAAGTCGCTAGGACCAGACAATGTTTTGCCGGCCGAGCTATAGGCAGTGGCGGATACAATTGCTCCCTGACTCATAGAGATATATACTGGATAAATCAATCAGGCCTATATATCAAAAAAAATATAGAGAAACCAATGTTGTTTTCATCCCCGGGCAGCATCCAAACGTAACGTGAATGGGGGTAAGATATCTGGTAAGACGCCAGGTGGAGCCCTAGGATCGGCTAACGTGCAGATTAGAGTCAGTCCCACAAAGGTGGCTCTAACATCACGACCTGGAACTGGCAGCGACTTGTGCCTCTCTTCGACGGGACCTCAATATCAAAGCAGGCTGCGAATCTTAGAGAAACTGCGGCTTTACAGAATATTGTGAATCGGATTATATTAAACCTTGGAGCAGCAGGTGGCGACAGCAGGCCTGGCTGATTATGATGGGAGAATCAGCCCTTCCAACTGGAAGCTGTTTGAACTAAAGCTGTACAGCCTGATGCTCTCGAAATGACGACATCTCATCCATCTGCCTCAACAGACACTGATATACGAAGGGTTCTGTCTTAAAAGCACCCTTTTCCCATCCCTATTTTCTGCTAGTCACCCCCTTTAATCTCTTCTGACCCAAAATTCCCAATAATTGACATATACCCATCTCCTCATTGTTCTCTTTCCTTTTCTAAAACTTGACAGGACGAACACAATGGACCTGATGGTCTCCGGGCACTGTGTCTGAACAACTTTTTGAATGGAAGTATCTCCCACTTATACCTAATAGATCAGAATGAAATTATCGTATGCCAGGACATTTACGATTCGTTAAATTCTCGTTTCAAATGCAACAACTAAGTTGGCTTTGTTGTATTTTCTAAGGAACTTGAGCTATTCATTGCACAAAGACTACCAGATCACTGCATTATTTACCAGGCAAAAAACTTAGCTCTTAGAGGGGTAGCAGAATGGCTGATCAATATAGGTCCCTAGTGCTAAAGTTACCAACACTACGAAAATCCATACCGGCCGGAACAATAACTATGTAGGAGCTCAATGATCTTCATTTCTCATTCCCACAGTTTCTGCAGAAGTCACTGGACTCAATTCCCAATATCCTGATCAGAACTGACACTAACGTACATATACAGTGAGAGGAGATATTTATTTATTTTTGTCTAGCTACCTTACAGGTATAGATTTCTATTTGACTGCCTGACTGTATCTTGCCTACGACAAAGCCAATATATGCAAATTCTTCGAGAATTTTTAATGTCGTCCCTAGCAAGTTCATCGGAATTGCATTTCCCCGGGATATTCCTATGCCCAGGTACCCATATGAGGTATATTTTCAACTGCTCAGCCATCTTGTTAAAGATCTGCGGCAGTGGAGGACAGTTTGTGAATATTGGGTTGTAGCCTCCAGAGATTTAATGGCAGCCTGGCTGTTCAGACACTGCAGGTATATGGTAGTCTGTGAGCTATATCAAGACTTAGTTCTTTACAGTGTAATTCGAAGCCAACCTTATCATCAAGTTTCGAACCATCGGTGTAGAAGTGGAGTTTTTTTCTATTGTTGATATATAGTCCACTTGTTCAGTTACCATTGCGCTCAGTTTAATCTTAATGCCGCTCTGCTTGCAACTCCTCTAGCCACAATGTCAATCGGCAGTATATGGAGTAGGAATTGTAAAGATTCTGTCGCTGCAGGCCATAAGATTCTGCTTTTGCCCCCACAGTTATCTGAACCTTCATTAATTCACTGGTGATGGATCGCTTATCAGATGGCGTCCATCACATCACCAAGCCGTACAGTAGTATTGGGCGAAATACATAGCAGTATACCCAATGGACGATTTTAGGAGAGTGGCCCCACAGCTTTCATACAGGAGCATAGGCGATGT
This sequence comes from Eudasyphora cyanicolor, assembly GCA_963930755.1. Lineage (NCBI taxonomy): Eukaryota > Metazoa > Arthropoda > Insecta > Diptera > Muscidae > Eudasyphora > Eudasyphora cyanicolor. The sequence goes on from OZ005738.1 coordinate 21,323,173, forward strand.
TGGCTTTCCTCACCCGTTTTAATATAATACGTCTGAAAGACAATTTCTGCCTAGGATTGTACCCAGAAATTTTGCACCATAAGAAAAAAACTGGCTCAGTTCCATTTAGCCGAGGAGGGTACACATGTGGAAGCATATATTTCGTTGTAAAGAGAACCAATTCTGTCTTGTTTGGGTTAACTCCCAAACCACTGCTTCTGGTCCATCTGGTCAATTTTGTTCAGAGCCACCTGTATAATGTCTCTGAGGACTTTGTGGAATTTGCCAGTTACTGCAAACAGGATTCCATGCACTGCTATATTCTAAATTACTCGAGACAGTACTCATCCCTTTGGAGTTTGGACCCAAGACTTGTTGTTATCCGTCTTCTGATTGTAATCAATCTAGAGTTCACCCTTAGTTGTGACAACGTCGCATTTACCGCATCTGAGTGAATGTTGCTAAAAGCCCCTTCTATCTCAAGAAAGGCCACCACAGTGAATTCTTTGAAATGTAGGGACGATTCGATAGTGCCCACCAGTTCATGCAGGGACCTGCAAGTTCTTCTTGAGAGAAAGTGCCCTTACAGCCGTAACGAACGACAGGTAGTCACTAGTCCGGAACTGCATACATTCTGTGCGGTCGTTATCGAGACCGGACGTCTAACTTTTCGTACCTTTCATGACGAGTCACTGCCTTATTGTACGGTACGCAAAGTGATGAGGGTCTTGCGAAATTACTTTGACAGAAGCTGTGGAGACGAAGAGAAGGATGAATGAATCTTCTGTGTCTGTACCCAACTTTCTCAAGAAGGCGGCAGACTACCCTAGGCTATAATTTCTTTGTGGAATTAGCAAACTTGGAGACATAAATATACATATACCTCGATCCACATCATGGAACCACTTCACAAAATAAATATACCTTCATTTCAATTAACAACAAAAGATTTATTTCAACTTAAGCAATATTAGCTAAAATCCAATCCTTCAAGTTGGCAACGTTGCTGTAAACACCGGAGTAATCAGAGCGGGCACAGCCAACACCCCAGGAAACAATACCGACCAATTCACCGTTGGCAGCCAATGGACCACCGGAATCACCTTGGCAAGCATCCTTGCCACCATTCTCAACAGCAGCGCACAACATGACATTAGTGATGTCGTTGATACCAGCATATTGTTGTTGGCAAACAGCGTTCGAGACGATATCAACACTGACTTGTTGCAAAATGGAAGCAGCAGAGCCATCTTCTTGGGTGGTACCCCAGCCGGAAACAACAGCGGTAGTGCCAGCAGCAGGAGAAACGGAAGCCAAAGGAATAGGTTGAGCATTAGCACTGAAGGGAATGTCGGATGACAAGAAGATCAAAGCAACATCGTTGTTAATGGTAGAGGAATCGTAAGCGGAATTGGTCACAATACGTTGGGCACCGATGACATTGTTCGATCCTCCGACAGCGGTAACACCATATTGGATACTGTAATAGCTGGCACCCAAGAAGGTGTAGATGCAATGAGCAGCAGTAACGATGACACGGGAGTTGTAAATGCTACCACCGCAAATGTGGGAGCCCAAAAGACGCACAGACACCTGATAGGGGAATTGATCAATGGTAGTGTCCTCACCGCCTACAACACGGCCTTCCAAATCGGGAACAAGGCGGGGCATGACGATACTGCCATAGGCAGAGGCGGCCATCAAAGCCAACAAAACGAAAGTGCTGCGATACATGTTGTCTTCCAAAATCAATGTTCGAAACTACAGTCTTCCAGCACATCGAAGGGTCATTTTATACCATTCATCAATGTTTTGGTCAGCATTTGCAAATTGTTAAAAATAATCATAAATCTTGCAAATGAAAACATTTTATAAGCCTAGACAATTTACAATTCTTAATTTTTGGGAATATTAGAGCAGCGAATCTTATCAGTCAGAGTAAGTTGTGACTGACTGGATTTTTTTTTATCAACGTGACGTAGTATATCGCCAGTCTATGTACAGCGTAGACGTTCAGCGACAATTCCCATAGCTGCAAATATTTCAAGTTGTATACAATGATTTTTATTGTTGTAAAATTTTAATTTAATAAATAATTATGGACAGAACGTGGAAATGCTTTTAAAAATCCTTATACGAGTATATAAAATGGACTTGGTGCTTAGTTTAGATAAAGATAAATGAGAGAAAAACAAAGGATATACTTTCATAGACGGAAAATAATAAATACATTTTAACTGTGATCATTAATTTGTCATCGAGAGGAACTTCATAACTTAGATACCTACCAGGGGAATGGCAGTATACCAGGAAATACAAACTATCTCCACTTCTATACAGATGGTTAGAAGTTTGGTGAAAAGGTTGGTTTCGGATTACTCTGTAAAGAACTTAGTCTTGTTATGTGTATCTCACAGACCGCCATATACTTGTAGGATCTATCAAGCAGCAATAATGACAGTAAGGAAAGTCCCGAAGTGGCTGAGTCGCAACATAGTCACCAACACTGTCGACGTAATTTACTCGGGACAGCCAGGCTGCCGTTAGGTCTCTGAAGGCTACATTCCTAAATTCACAAAAAGTTCTCGACTGCCGCAGATCTCTTAACGAAATGGCCGAGAAGTTTAACATATACCTCATATGCTACCTGGGAATAGTCGTCCCTTTCTATAATAATTTGCATATATCGGTGCGACACTGTCCACGTGCAAGCTTAGGCAAGAGGCATTTCTGTCCAAAGATAGATGGACAGAAATGGACACCTGTAGGGTAGCTACACATATATTGCCAAGATACCACCTATGAAGATGAAACTAACATGTTCCTGAATCTGTAATATGTGGGCATGTCTCTAGCGATCTGCAAGCTCTTCTAAAGGGATATTGCCCTTGCGTCAACAAATTGCAGGTGGTGACTAGTCAAGTACTGCATACATTCCACGTTTAAGAATATATGGACATACCTAGAAAGCAGCAGGATGGCTTCCATATGAACTAAGGAACAAACTACACTCCCCATTGTATAAGCTGGGCATCGGAACTCATAGCTCCTATGGAAATTTGAGATGCGAGGAGGAAGTAAAACATATCTGGCTATCACTCTAACCTAACCATACTATGTTCGATGTTTTACTATAGCTTAAAGGATGTGGTAGAACCTTGTATGAAACCTTGTAAGATATTTAATGGCTCGGAAAGGTCCTTTCCAACTTTACCTATCGATCTCGTGGCAGTTAAGGCCATCCTGCATAGTTATTTTTGCAGGAATACCAAACTTGAGCATGTCTTTAAAAATCTATACAGGTATCGATCTGTCAAAAGCAGATCCTAAAAGCTTCTACATCTTTCAGGTGGAAACCTCTATCCTCTGCCTTTTAAATGCGGCGCGACCTCTGTTTTTGAGATCCACAGAAATCAAGTCTCTTGGCAGATTAAAGTCTTGTAAGAACTAGACTCTCCTCTGGCATTCTATATCCGGTGTAGATAAGATACACCTAAGGTGTATCTAGTGCTACCACGGACTCAGATGCTCAGATTATACGGTACCGGCACGATTTGTCAGACTTCCTCAGACTTCAATGCTGGACAGTAACAAATCAGGTACTCACAGCTATAAACTTTTCTTCATCTCCACAGCTTCTGCAGAAGTCATTGGACTCAATTCCTAATCTCCTGGCGTGTTCGACGATCAGGCAGTGTTCCGTCAGAACTGAAACTAACGTTGAAAGTTTTTTCCTTTCTAGTGCGAGGAGATATTTTGACCATCTCAGATCGTCTCTTGGCCAGATTTGTCTAGCTACCCTACATGTGTCGACATCTCTCATTGGACTGTCTGACTACCTCTTGCCTAAGCCAAAGCTTGCATGTGGAATCTGCATAAATTGACGCACTAATATATGCAAATTCTTCGATAATTTTTAATTTCTTATCTTTCCAGACAAGTCCATTGGCTTTGCAGTTCTCCGGGCTATCCCTATGCCTAGGTACCCATATGAGATATGAGAACACTCAGCATTTTGAAAATAAAAATAGAATGGAATACTTCTAGTCGCACCGACTGGATTAATGTTATTGAAGGCCCCCTCTGTATATAAGAAAGCTATCATAGTATATTGCTTAACAGATAGGGATCTTTCAATAATGCTGACTATATCATGCAGGTGAACTTGCCCTTGCTGTGGATTGGACATTGGACATTGGAGGGGTTTAAGTGCGTATCCGCCGCAATGGCCTTAACGGACAGTGCTCTTAACACAGGGTGAATACACACACAAGTGCATGAGTACCAATTCGACTTCATGTTTTTGGCATGTCGTCCCCTTTGGTTAAGGGCGAAGTCTACCTAAAACTCCTTCCATTCTATGGGTCATGGCACCCGGCTGAAATGCAACTCCACATGGAGCTTACGCTCTCCCCGCGATTTGGGTCCAAACCACAGCCACCACGAAATCCTCCCCAAGGGGCCACACCAACAGCCAGGCTGAAACCGAAGTTCCAGGGGCTCCTGGCTCCCGTGGTACCGGATTATAGTCTCCGGTCGCACTTCGTAGCCAAAACTACTACCAGTTGGTCCTCCAAATGGGGACAGAAGTCTGTGATCAATTATGGTCCTAAGATAACTATCTATTAATCCCTCCAGGGTTTAAGGGAACAATTGTATCAGCCACTGCCTGTAGCTCCGTCGGTGTGACATTGTCTGGGCCTGACGACTTAAATGGTTTAAAGCTTTTGTTAGCCCAACGAATTATAGATTCTGTTACAATCTCGTTGGCAACCTATGATGGCTGCACTTCACGGGAATCCTCAATTGAAGTATTCAATGCCTATTCAGAGTTTTCTGGGAAATGTATATCCAGGAGCACTCCCAGCGATTCCTCACGGGACCTAGTCTAAGAGTTATCATCTTTCTTGATGTAGCCAATAGAACCAGTAGTTGAGGCTAACATTTTCTGTAACATTACTTCGGATTAGCTTTCTACGCCTCTACAGAAATCTACCCACGATTTCTACTCTTTTTTGTATAGCTTGAGTTCTTCCTTGTAGGTGTCCCAATCCTGTGGAGCTCTTGTGGCCTTTGCCTCATTAAAGAGCCCTCTACAGCACTTCCTCAGCATAACTAATTGAGACCGTGGCGGTCGTTGTTTGCCCCTTGGCTTTAGCTTGGGACATGAGACTTGTAACGAGAAATTAAGGATGCTGTGACTCGTTCAACCATTTCTTCTATATCCCCAATAGTTTGCATCTTAATTTCAGGCCTTTTTGGAAGAGTCCGGTTAAATATTTGCCTAAAATTTCCCCCAATTCGCCTTCCTAGTATTAGGTGTGTGAGGGGACGGAATTAGGAGGATTAGCATTCATGCAAAAGCTAATACAGGGTTGCCCATATTCGACGGACCCATCTGGCAACTCCATAACTTTTGACAGAGATGTCAGATCGCTTAATGACATACCGCGTTTGAAGCGTCAGTCCAAGCAGATTTTTACCATGGAACAATACACGCCACGCGAGCGCTCTGAAATAGTTGAAATTTACATTCAACAGAAGAAGTCAATTGTGAAAACTCAAAAAACAAAATTATCATGTCCGATGAAGCCCATTTCACATTGAATGGGACCGTAAATAAGCAAAATTGCCGTATTTACGCCACTGAAAATCCTCAGGAGATTCAAGAATTGCCTCTTCATGACGAAAAAGTCACAGTTTGGTGCGGCGTTAGTGCGAAAACGGTCATTGGGCCGTTTTTCTTCCAAAACGAAAATGGCAATGCTGTTACCATCAACCAGGAGCGTTATCGCGACATGATGACCAATTTTGTGATGCCAATTATTCGTCGAAAGCGTATGAGGCAGTTCTGGTTTCAACAAGACGGCGCTCCACCGCACACAAGTCGCATAACAATCGATTTTCTGAAGAATTTGTTTCCGGGCCGTTTGATGTCGAAAAGTGGTGATTTGGACTGGCCACCGCGTTCGCCCGATTTGACGCCGCCTGACTTCTTCTTGTGGGGATATTTGAAGTCAAAGGTTTACGTTAACAAGCCAAGGACCGTAGAAGAGCTCAAGGACAACATTCGTGAAGAAATAGCCGCTATTCCGGCCGAAATGTTGGCGAAAACGATGGAAAATGCTGCAAAAAGGGCACAATACGCCATCAACGCCAGAGGCGGCCATTTGAGAGATATCATATTCAAAAATTGATGTAAACAAATCTACTTGGAACAAATTAAATGATTAAGATTGCCAACCGCCAAATTTTTATTTTTTTCTTTGATTTTTTTTAAAAAAACATGGGTCCGTCGAATATGGGCAACCCTGTATATCTATGGCCTCTTGAGAGTAATCATTTGATATTTCTGGTACAGTTTAGTTATCTGCCGTCACTTTCAATCATTTTGCTATGACAAAGTATGAAGTACTTCGTTAATGCTCGTGTCGTTTTTTATGACTAATAAATAGTCCCCCTTATCTAGACAAAATTCAAACAATTCGCTACCACGGTTAACCCTTACAATATAACGAAATTTTATTAAATTCTAAAATGAAACATAATTTTAGGAGCATCTGGATTTTCCCATACGAGTTAAAGGTAGTTGACACCAGTCCCACGTCATATTGATTTAATAAAGCCCACAAATCACAGTTACCTAAAATTGAAAGCCAGCTACTTACGCTGATAAGATTGTATTTCCAAAAATCTAGAATTGTAAATTTTGTGGGGTGTTTTTAGATGTCTTTCACTTTCAAGATTTATGAGATGCTTTGACAAAAGTTTGCCAATTGTTTTCAAAAAATTGATGAATGGTATAAAATGACCGGTCGATGCGGTGAAAGATTGTAGTTTCAAACGTTGATTTTGAAAGACAACATGTATCGCAGCACCTTTGTTTTGTTGGCTTTGATGGCCGCCTCTGCCTACGGCAGTGTCATCTTACCCCGTCTTCTTCCCGATTTGGAAGGCCGTGTTGTAGGCGGTGAGGACACCACCATTGATCAATTCCCCTATCAGGTGTCTGTGCGTCTTTTGGGCTCCCACATGTGCGGCGGTAGCATTTACAACTCCCGTGTCATCGTTACTGCTGCTCATTGCATCTACACCTTCTTGGGTGCCAGCTCTTACAGTATCCAATATGGCGTTACCGTTGTCGGTGGATCAAACAACGTCATTACTGCCCAACGTGTTGTGAAGAATGCCGCTTACGATTCCTCCACCATTAACAACGATGTTGCCTTGATCTTCTTGTCATCTGACATTCCCTTCGGTCCTAATGCTCAACCTATTCCTTTGGCTACCGTTTCTCCTGCTGCTGGCACTCTCGCTGTTGTCTCCGGCTGGGGTACCACTGAAGAAGATGGCTCTGCTGCTTCCATTTTGCAACAAGTCGGTGTTTATGTTGTCTCTAACTCTGCTTGCCAAAAACAATATGCTGGTGTCAACGACATCACCGATGCTATGTTGTGCGCTGCTGTTGAGAATGGTGGCAAGGACGCTTGCCAAGGTGATTCCGGTGGTCCATTGGTTGCTAACGGTGAATTGGTCGGTATTGTTTCCTGGGGTGTTGGCTGTGCCCGCTCTGATTACTCCGGTGTTTACAGCAACGTTGCCAACCTTTTGCCTTGGATTGAAGCTAACATTGCTTAAGTAAAAATAAATGTTGTCTGAGAATTAAGAAATGAAATGTTTAATTTAAACTAGTACATCTAGTAGGTGGTGGTAGCGGCGGAAATTTGGAGGACATGCTAATTCTTATATTAGAAAACCAGAATGAATTTAGCAGAAAAAAATTGGGAGAAGGGCTATTGTATGGGTGATCAGAACGATAGGGAAGGATTGTTTGTGGCTTTATTTTAAAGCATTACTCCAAAGACCGTTGGAGCTTCGCTGGTAGGGCTTCAAGCGTTCCAATTGTTGACCACTCGATCCAATATAAGCGGCGTCCAAAGTCCTTGGCTTGCATAATCGCGGCGGTTAATTGATGAACGCTACCCGGGAGATGAACCTGTCGCCAAATTTGTCCTTTACAACTTCGAGCGTTGTCGGAGTCATACTTCGGATATATCGATACAGTCACTTAATATCGCTCTATACCGAGAATCATTCAGCTAATCGGTGCCGAATCAACACTTACGGGAATTCTTATCTCTGACTCGTTGGCGGCTTAAGGTTCAAAAAAGGGTTTAGGTTAGGGTTACAGCAGTTACTAGCTCACATAGACCAATTGAGATCTCTATTGCTTGCTACCACGGGCCCAAATGTCCCCTCATCGAAACCAACCTATTTGATACACAAACTTATCAATAATACGAATATCGGTACCGACAAAATCTGTCAGACTTTCTAGAAAGGCCGACCCCAGTATATCCAGACGTGGTTTACTTAATGCGGGACAGTAACAAAGCTGGTGCTTCCTCATATCTATAGCTTCTGCTCAAGTCAGTGGAGGCAATACGCAATCTTCTGACAGTGGAATTGAAATCAGCTGACCACTGTAGAATGTGGCAAAACATTTGAATTTAACGACATTTATGCGGTAAATGGAAAAATTCCTCCAATATTTGCGCCATTTATGTGACAACAGGAAAATTTCACTTTACCGGGCCATTTGTGAAAACAACTTTTGTTCCACTTCTGAATGACCTCAAGAACACAAAAATGGGGTCTAAAGTGGGGATCGGTCTTATGGGTCCTCATTAACTGGACCTTATCAACAAGTAGTAAACATTGTACCGAAAAGAAAAATTGCACCATCATGAACGATTTTGTTGACCCCTTTTTAGAAGCCATCAGAAAAAGAAAAAGGGTTCATAATGGGAGCTCAGGATCCATGTAGGACTCAAAGGCCAATATTTTACTCGAAGGAAAAATTTTATTTTATCGAAAAATTTGATTTTTCGTCAAAAGTTTCTTCTAAACTCCTTTAAAATAAGGACACGGACCTGGGGCCCTCAAGAAATAAAAAAAAATTAAAGGCTATAAAAAAATTTCCACAAGAATACAAAAATGGGCCCAAAGTGAGACACGGACCCATGGACTTCAAGAACCAATAAATGGACCGTGAACCCACATAGACATCATTATACTCAAGTGAACAATTTTACATTACCGAGAATAATGTAGATTTTCTAAATGATCCCAGGAACCAGAAAATCAGTTCCATAATGAGGTCTCGGACCCAGAGATCTAACGGAGGCTCGGACGCATGGGCCTTAAAAGCCAAAAAATTAACCCGGTTCCCCATGTACTCAATAATAAGTTTTTATGCCGGAAAGATCCAAATTTGAGGTTTTGAAAGAAATTCATATAATTTTGAGTGTAATAAAAATGCTGCCCTGATTTTTGTGGTACACTTTTTGGGTCCATAAAGTTCTTAAATGGCAATAAAGTCGATATCATTGGAAAGCCTTTTCAATAGAGATGTCGAACAAAAGATTTATAATTTATTTTGAAAAATTCCAATATAAATTAGGTCGCCGCGTTATAAAAAAAGCCCTACTCAGATGTTTGTGGTAGGTTTTTAGTGCACTTAAATTATAATAAAATCTATATAGATGGAAAGCTTTCTCATGCGGTAGTTGTAATAAATGCCCTACAATATTTTTTGGAGGACTCAAGCCTACACGGTAACCTTTGTGGTAAATTTTTGTAATGTTTAATGCTATGAAATGGGGATAAAATAGATGTAAATAGAAATTTTCTCCACAAAAGATGTGCAGAATCACATTTAAATTTTTTTTTGGCAAAATCTTAAGCACTAGTTTGGCTAGTTACTATAAAAGCTCTACAATATTTTTTGTGGTACACTTTTGGTACATTTAGTACACTCAAATGATAACGAATTTTATTTTAATTGAAAACTTTTCTTTCAAAGATGCGCTGAACTATATTAAAATGTATTTTTGGTCATATCAATACATTGGTTGGGATAGTTATAACAAAAGCCGTACTTGAAAATTTTTGTGGTACACTTTTTGAATATTTAATGCTGCCAAATGGGGATAAAATTTATGTTAATAGAAAACTGCTCTACCAAAAATGTGCAGAATTACATTTTAAATTTGCAGTTATAATAAAAGCCCTACAATATATTTCGTAGTTAGCACTGAGATTGTGATCCATTTTATTTCATTTGAAAGTGCTTATTCCAGAGATGTGCAGAATCATATTTAAAATGTATTTTTATAAATTTCAATTCTTTGGTTCGGTTAGTTATAACAATTTAATGCTATCAAATGGTCTGCTAGAAATGTGGAGAATTGAATTTTATTTTTTTTGTGCAAATTCTTAGTCATTGGTTCGGCAGTTAAAATTAAAGCCCTGCAATATTTTTTTGTGGTACACTTGTTTTATTTAGTTCACTCAAATGTTGATGCATATTATTTCAATTGAGAGTGCTTCTTCCAGAGATGTGCAGAATCAAATTAAAAAAGGATTTTGGTAAATTTCAATGTGTTGGTTCGGCTAGTTATAACAAAAGCTCTACGCGAAAATTTTTGTGGTACACTTTAAGAATATTTAATGCTGTCAAATGGGAATAAAATATATGTTGATATAAAGCTGCTCCCTCGAAAATGCATTTTATTAACAAATTCTGCAGTAATTTGTGGTACACTTTTTGTATATTTAGTTCACTTAAATGGTGATGCATTTTATTTTACTTGAAATCTCCTCCTCCAAAAATGTGCAGAATCATATTTAAAATGTAGTTTTTATAAATTTAAATTTTTTGGTTTGGTTGATTATAACAAAAGCCGTACTCGGCAATTTTTGTGGTACACTTTTTGAATACATAGTGCTATCAAATGGGGATAAAATTTATGTTAATAGAAAGATGCTCTCCTAAAGATGTGCAGAATCACATTTAAAATGTGTTTTGGTAAATTTTTAAGCATTGGTTCGGCAGTTAAAATTAAAGCTATGCAATATTTTTTTTGTGGCAAATCTTTCGTATGTGTAGTGCTTTCAAATGTTAATAAAAAATACTTTAATCGATAGCACTTTCCGGAGAGATGTGCAAAATATTATTTAAAATTACTTTAAGTAATGTTTATTATTAAATTTTTTACCGAACAGAAGGAGAATATTTCAAAACGAAGCTTCTTATCAGATGGTGGGTGAGCATTTCTACTATATTTAGATTGTTGGTAAAACTTATATACATATTCTTTTTATTAGACACAACATTTTGTTAGTTATTTGTATGGGACTTCAAATTTTTTAAATTAAAGCTACACATTCCAAATCTTGTTTCTAATGAATAAGATCCAGCCCTGTTGTTTTAATCTGCAGTACATAAGAACTTGCATGACTATGCAATGTTTTTTGGCGTTATCTGTTTGAAGAAAAAAATGGTCTGGCGATTAAAGTGACGTTTCGCTGACACCAATTCTTAATCCTAATCTAACGAATATAATCGATTATGGTTTAAAGTTTAAAATGTTATGATTTGTGCAAAGGTTGACTCACTTTTAGGGGGATTCTTTTGAAATCAAATTACTAACACATGCCCTGGAAAAATTTACTCGTAAAAAATTTTATTGTAAATATGTGTAGATATTTACAATAATATTTCAGATATACCGGAAACTAAAGAATCTCAACTTTTATCATTTTAAAAGTGTGCTAAAATAGCATTGATATTTATGTTTAAATTTCTGCCTTTTAAAACATAAACATGTTATTGCAACATTGTAAAATCATAAAGCATTGCGATTCACAGTCCAGTCCAGGCCAGGCCAGTTCACTGATATCGTGGTATCTTTATGATATACAAAAGAATCTCTTCCCCTCGTGTGTGTGGCGGGATTATTGAAAATTGTTTTCCTCGTTTTGGCTCATAATTATAGCCTAATTAACTTTATATCGCTTTCGATAACTTTTTTTTATAGGCAACTCGCATTTCTATTGTTTGTTCATTTAGTTTTGTTGTTTGGGTTTTTCTTATCGGATTTAGGAGACGATAATTCCCGTTCAAAAAAAGACTACCGAAAAATCGATTTTATAATGGATATAAAATTGAAACACTACCTGAAATTATACATATTATTCTGAATAAAGGTACAGTTAACACTCGTATAACATGATACTGGTAAAAAACGTTCTAAATCTCACTTGAATTTTACAAAACTCTTGCACATCTGCATTATAATATTATTTTGTGGTAGACTTTTCAATGATTTAAAACTCTAAAATTCTAATAAAATGTATCTTAACGGGAAATAGACTTTCCATAGATGTGTAGAATAATATTTTAAATTTATTTTATTCAATTGAAATATCAAATAAACTTTCGTTTAAATTCTCCTCAAATCGGCAGAAGCTCTTTTTGTGGTACACATTTTGGGTATATCATGTTGTACGATTATAAAAAAATTATTGCAGCAGAAATCTATTTTTCCTTAGATATGCAGAACTATATATTCAATTGATTTTATCAACATTAAATGCCAAAAAAAAACAATCATTAAAAATTGTATGAAATAAGAAAATTAGACTCGAATTAGACCATGCATTTTTGTGGTACACTTTTTGGGAATTAAATTGTAGTAAATGGAAATACAGTCAATAGCAAAGGAATGCTCTTTTCATCAAGATGTGCAGAATGCTATCTATAACGTTTCTATGGTAATTTTTTTATATATGATTGATGCCCAGTTATAAGCAAAGCTCTAGCATGATTTTTGTGGTACACATGGAAAGCTCTATACACAAAGTTGTGCAGAAATATATATATTTATAATCTGCAAAATTCTAACATATTGCTTTGGCTAGTTTTAACAAATACCTATTCCGTTGTTGTTCGTACACTTTTGGGGTCTTTAAAGTACTTAAATACAATTTATATCAATTAAAAGCTTTTTTAAGTAAGTTCAGTATAGCATTCTTCTTCTTTTCTCAACTATTTTCGAATAATAAAACAATAAATTTGCTTTAATTGAAATTTAATTGTAATTTGAATTTTTTTTACCCATCTTTTTAAACGCCCCTCTTTTTGTAAAACGTATCCTATCATATTTTTCTATGTTTTAGGTGCTTTTCCTCGTCTCAGCTGTAAAATTATTCATTAATCGCAAAACTTTTCGGCTAATTCTTTGAACTTAAACGTGAGTAATCGTTTTAGATTTGATTTCTAACTACACTCGAAAAAATGTGTTCATAACGGAAAATTATGCCGACCATAATAAATATTGCTCTAAAAACGACAAAAAAAAATCGTTATGATTTTATTTGACAAATGAAATATTAAAAATTAGTGTTAAAGGATTACAGTGGACAAATTATGAAATTTTATGACAGTTAACGCAATCGTCATTTAGTGTTACCGATAACATACAAATACTGATCTTTTGAAACAGCTGATTAACACCTGTCTAGCACTTGGAATAATTCGGCAATAATTGTGCAAAAACCATTTTGCCCAAACGCTGTGACAATTTTTGTTAATCTAATTAGGGTTTCTAAGATTAAACAAATAAAGACGGATTAAGTTCGGCCATGCCGAATCCTATATAAACCCTCCACAATGGATCACATTTGAATGGTTACGGGTACTAATAAACTCATTATACCAGATTTCAACTCAATTCGTTGAAGTAGAGGGACCTTTGTATGGGAGCTATATCAAAACATGGACCTATGACTACCGTTGTTCGTGTGGAAGATACCGGGTATAAATAAACCCCAACATACCTGCAGAATTTCAGACGATTAATAATATATATACTTTATGGGGTCTCAGATCTACATTTAGTGGTGTTACAAACGGAGTGACAAAATGAATATACCCCCCATCCTATCGTGGAGGGTATAAAAAATAAAAAAATTGCTATCATTTATTACTTTTTTTTAAAAATTTTCATTATTATTTTTTCTATAATTAGTAATATTTCAATAAATTATTAATTTTTCTGAGAATTATTATTTTTTCTATAATTTATTGTTTTGTCTATGATTTATTATTTTTTCTACAATTTATTATTGTTTCTACAATTCATACAATTTTCTAGATTTTAGTTTTTCTTAATAAGTGTGTATATTATTTTCTCTATGAATTCTAATTAGAAACTATCATTGGCATTACGTCCGTCCGTCCGTCTGTCTGCTGGCTGGTGCGCACGAAAGGATTAAACGATTGACTTCAAACTTGGTATGTGGTAATATTTTTTTCTATCTCCGGCTAAGTTTGAAGATAGACCATATTGGTCGACTCCTTCTAGTACCTCCCCCACAAAGGGTTAAAATTTAGCGAATTTTTGCTTATTTAATAACTTCTATACTACTTATTTGAATCTTCTGAAATTCTGCACATAGTATTAGTTTATTAGTCACTATCACCTCGAGAATAAAGGGCGAAGTTTCCACGCCCCCTTTGGTACCTCCTATACACATGGACCATATTGCACGAAAAGTTAACTACTTATAGCTTTAGTATCACTTAATAAAAATACTTGAAATTTCTACACTGTAATGCTTTTATAGTACCTAGAGTCCAGTGAAAAGTGGGCGTTATTGGTAAGCCCCTTTTTGGTACCTCCCACAAAAATGGACTATTTTGTACCAAAAGTTAACAGCTTATAACTTTAATACCAGTACGTACTTTAAAGCTATAAAATGCAATTTAAATTGATAATAATTTAATTAAAACAAAAAATAAATAAATTTACGAATATTTTTTATGACTCAAGGTGAGGGATTCATAAGTCGGTTTACTTTTCTATGATTTATTATATACTTTTCAATGATTTATTTTTACTTTTTATGATTTATTACATTTTCTATGATTTATTAAATTTTCTTTGATTTATTACTTTTTCTGTAATTTATTATTTTTTCTGTGATTTATTATTTTTTCTATAATTCATTATTTTTCTATGACTTATTATTTTTTCTATGATTTTTTTTATTTTTTCTGTGATTTATAATTTTTTCTATAATTTAGTATTCTATCTATAATTTTTTATTTATTCTAAAATCATTTTTTTTTCTATAATTTATATTTTTTATCTATAATCAAAAAAGTTTTTCTATGATTTATTAATTTTTTTCTATAATTTATAACTTTTTGTATAAAATTTTTTTCAAATAATTTATTATTTGTTCTATATTTTGTCAATTTAACTAATTATTATTTTTTTGTAATTTATTATTATTATTTCTATGATTTATTATTTTTCTATTAATTGTTATTTTTTTCTATATGATTTATTATTATTTTTTCTATGATTTATTATTATTATTTCTATGATTTATTATTTTTTCTACGAATTATATAAATATATATTTTTCTATGAATTATATTTTTTTCTATGATTTATTTTTTTCTATAAATTATTTTTTTCCGCAATTTATTGTTTTTTTCTGTAATTTATTATTTTTTCTATATTTTTTTATTTCTTTTATGATATACGATTATTATTATTATCGTATTATCATTTTCTCTATGAATTATTACTTTTTCTGTAAATTATTATTTTTTTATTTTCTTCTATAATTATTATTTTTTCTATGATTTATTATATTGTTTAAAAAAATTATTTATTTTTTTCTATAATTTATTTTTTCTATGAATTATAATTATTTTTCTATAATTTATCATATTTTTCTATGATTTACTATTCTTTTGAATATATTACTTTTCGATAATTTATTACTTTTTCTATGATTTATATTTTTTAAATATTTATTATTGTTTCCATAATTTTTAAATTATTATTTTTTCTATTATTTTTCTTATCTGTTATTTTTTAATTATAGAGATTTTTTAATTTTTTCTATAATTTATCATTTTTCTATAATTGGTTATAATCTCTAATTTATTATTTTTTCTATGATTTATAATTTTGCTATGATCTATAATTCGCTTCTATAATTTACTATTTTTTATATTCTTCTATAATTATTATTTTTTCTATGATTTATTATATTGTTTAAAAAAATTATTTATTTTTTTCTATAATTTATTTTGTCTATGAATTATAATTATTTTTCTATAATTTATCATATTTTTCTATGATTTACTATTCTTTTGAATATATTACTTTTCGATAATTTATTACTTTTTCTATGATTTATATTTTTTAAATATTTATTATTGTTTCCATTATTTTTTTAATTATTATTTTTTATCTGTTATTTTTTAATTATAGAGATTTTTTTATTTTTTTCTATAATTTATTATTTTTCTATAATTGGTTATAATCTCTAATTTATTATTTTTTCTATGATTTATAATTTTGCTATGATCTATTATTCGCTTCTATAATTTACTATTTTTTCTATAATTTACTTTCCATAACTTTTTCTTTTTTATAATTTATTTTTTTTTACAACTTATTACTTTTTCTATGAATTATTATTTTTATAATTTTTTTCCGCTAATTTATTTTTTTTCTATTATTTATTATTTTTTCTATGATTTATTATTTCTTTCTATATTTTTTCTACTTTTTATTATTATTTTTCCTGTAATTTATTTATTTTTAATGATTTAATATTTTTTCTGTATTTATTATTTTTTTATAATATCTTTTTTTGCTTCTACAATTTAATATTTATTTTTTCTATGATTTATGATTTTTTTATAACTTATTATAATTTATCTATGATTTATTATTTCATTCTATAATTTATTATTTTTCTATTATTTATTAGTTTTCTATAATGCATTATTTCTTTCTATAATTTATTTTTTGCTCATTTATAATATTTCAATAATTTATTATTTTGTCTATAATTTGTTATATTTTGTATTATTTACTATTTCTTTGAAATTTATTATTTTTTCTATGATCTATTATTCGCTTCAATAATTTATTATTTTTCTATAATTGACTTCCTATAACTTTTCACTTTTTTATTATTATTTTTTTATGATTTATTATGGTTTTCTATAATTTTTTTCTTAAAATTATTATGTTTTTATAATTTATTATTTTTGCTATAATTACTAATATTTTCAACAATTTATTTCGATCCTGTACACCCTCGATATAGGAATTTATTTGTAAATACCGATATATGTAGTTATTTAGTATTATCGATAATAGTATTGAATTCTGATTTAAAAATATCGTTGACATGACCAAGCTCATTTTCGATACATTTTAAAGGTTCTATTTACAGGATAGTATTATTATAGTGTTTTGTTCACATAGAGGAAGACTTCTGATATACATAAATTAGTAAAGAAAACAATATTTAAAAAATTTATTGAAATTTCGTTACACATTTTTTTTATAGATAATGGTTTGGTCGGATAATTCTGTAAACCCTCGATATAGAAATGTAATGGCAGATACCGCTATCGTTATCTAGTGTTGTCGATAATCTCTGGAACAAACATTTTTAAAAACAGCTGATTGACATATGACTTGTGCTAATAATAATTTCATTTTGGAGATAATCTTATAAAACTTTTCTAAATAGAAGGTAAAAATTCGAATTGAAATGTCGATATAATATGATAATCGCTATCGATTAACATATTATATCGATCGTTATTTATAGTTATCGAGAGCCTATTGATATTATTTAATGGATCAACCGATTTTCCGAGAATTGACTGAGATCTCCGTCATTTAAATCTTCCAAATCCAAAGCTGTAATTTCTTCTTCATTATTATTTTTTTCTTCGAGTGTAAATTTCTATTGTCCACTAAACTACTTCGTTAATAGACCTTAACCTCCATTTATGGGAATTGCTTTCCCTCGCCTTGAACACCAACAACAACAAGAACAAAAACAGAAACACGTAATGATTATCCAGAATGATTACAATAAAAATTGGTTCACATTTTTGTGCTATATAAAGGCCTTGATAGAGAAAGCTCGACTAATCATAACTAAGGAAAAATGTTATCGCGCAACAGTTGCTTATTGGCTATTCTGCTAGCCTTCGTGTTAGTGGCTGAAATCCAGTCATCGGTACTTCCACGACCCATTGGGTCGTTGGAAAGTGCAACAAAGGAAGGACGTATTATTGGCGGTATTGAGGCAGCCATAGAACGTTTGCCCTATCAGGTATCAGTGCGTTTGGATACCTATACTCTGCTGCATATTTGTGGTGGCGCCATCTATTCGCCACGTGTAGTGGTCACCGCAGCTCATTGTATTAAAGGACGTTTTGCCTCGTACATACGCATTGTGGCTGGCTCCTCGTCTATAATCGATGAAGATCCTGGATTCCGTGTCACCAAATTGATTACCCACAGCGGCTACAACAAGAACACTCATGTCAATGATGTGGGTCTCATCATTTTGGCTGAGGATTTGGTGTATTCCAACACTATACAACCTATTCCTTTGGCCTTGGAGAGACCCAGCTCTGGAGATGTTGCCATTGTTAGTGGTTGGGGCAAGAGTGAAGAAGAGGCCGAAACTTTGTCGAGTCATTTGCAAATGGTGGAATTACAGATTGTCGATCCTGATTTCTGCAGTGCCCAATATGCCAGTCGTAGCTATTCCATTACGGATGATATGATTTGTGCTGGTGTTGACGATGCTACCAAGGATTCTTGTCAAGGTGATTCTGGTGGTCCTTTGGCTGTTAATGGCCAATTGGCTGGCATTGTCTCCTGGGGTATTGGTTGTGCTCGTGAAGGTTTCCCCGGCGTTTATGCCAATGTTCCCCATTATGTCGAATGGATTTCGGAAAACGCCCAACCTTATTTGTGAATGGGAAGCAAAGCGATGGAAAAGTGATGAACGTTATTCGAAAGTGTAACTAAACGAACAAATTTTTATTCTATTGCCACAATGAACAAATTAGAATTATGTGCAATTTTTATTATTTTATTATATACAAAACAAAGATATATATATTATACTTCCAAAAATTTTATCCAAATAAATATATGAATATATGAAAAATTGGTATGGGTTTTCTAATAGAAATTAAGGCCCTGCAAAAGTTCTCCTGGCTTTTTTTGGTTCATAGAATTTGTTGTAAAAAGTAAAGATTTCTTAAATAATTATACTGCAGTGTCACCTATAGGTTCCAGATTTTTATTATTTATTTTTGACAGTATTCCAATTTGAATAATGTTTGATCATAAACGTAGAATTTTATTATAACATTATTATGGATGTAGTCAAACCGGCGGTAGAATCCTAACCCAGGTACGATCTTTACTTTTGACTTAAAGAACATATTGTGCGAATATGAAATCAATTAGTGTCGTCGTTTTATATATAATAAAGAAAATAAAAAAAAGTTATAAATTAAAAAATGTTTTCCAAAAAGTGGCCCATTAAGTTCTCTTTCAAACGACGTAAACTTTGTAAAAATCGGTGCAGCCTTTCAAGAGCAATTAAATTCGTAAATGTCAAAAATTGATTTTTTTACATTTTCTAAAAATTCAATTGCCCATAAATTGTTTGCATTTTTTTCTTCAAAAAAATAAGTGTTATTTTACCATTTAGCAACTTTTTATAAACTGTTTACTCCAAAATTAAATTCATAGTTTAATATTAAAAAATTCTGAGTCATATGTTTTTATTTTTTTCTATAATTAAAAGCAAGTTTGAGACATTTTTTTTAGAAAAAAAAAGTTAAGACTTTTTTATATAAAAATATATTAAAATTATTTTTTAACACAAATTTAATTTTCGACAACATATTTATTAAAATAACTAGTTATAAACTAAAAATAGAATACTGACCAGAAAATCACCATTTTGCACCGATATTGGTATAGAATGTAAAGTTTTTAGAAGATTTCTTTGATTTTTAAATTAAAATTTTTTTTATTTATTAAAAATTTGGAATTTATAAAAAATTCCTATGCATTTTTTCCAATAACAATTTTGAAGAAATTTTCTATAACTACAAAATTTTGAAGAAAAATTCTATAAAAAAAACCGTGAAAAATTTTCTATAAATACAATGTTCGGTGAAATTTTCAGTAAATAAGGAAATTTGCCATAAAATACTTTCCTGAAAGTAATACAAATAAAAGATTTTTTGTATAAATTAAAAATTATAATATATATTTATCTATTTATATTTTAGATTTTTTTTGTCTGTTTTTATTTTAAATGCAAGTATAAATTTACTACTCAGGGATACGTTTATTACGCAAAAGAAATAATATTATTTTTTACATAGTTTTGTTTTTGACTATTGAGTTCGAGATCGTTGTTTTTGTTTTCTGTTAAACAGAAAAACAAACCTTCTTTAAATAAGAAGAATAAGAAATGTGTGAAATGTATTAAGGGTGGTCACTGGTTGGTGGACGATATCGTTTCGGAAGCTACCAAGCAACCTCATCGGCACCTTGGACAAAATACCCTGTCAATAATTGGCACAATATGAGAGCAGCTCAATATGAAATAATTGAGAACTGACTTCAAAGTCCCATATATCCAAAACATTGCAGACAGTATTTCTCAACCTTAATACATCCCCACACTTCTTGTTTGGTTTATTTGTGTGTCCCTGCAATTTGCGGGGAAGGCACACGATTTGTTGTTATTGTCGCTTCTTACAGCGACAACAAACAATACAAATCACTGATTGTCGAATGCTGCCTTAAAGTCAATAACTTTACACCTAAAAGTAGACAACATAAGGTAGCATTACATAAAACTCTTAAACATGACATGTTTACTTAGGAAAACATTGTGTCACATATATTTATAAAAATAGTTATACGACCTGATGTCCATCGATCTTTTCTATAAATAAAAATTTTCGCATAAATGTTTCTATAATTTCTATAATATTTTTATAAAAATTTTGGAGAAATTTTCTAGAAATAAAAAATTTCGGAGAAATTTCCTATAAATAAAAAATTTCGGAGAAATTTCCTATAAATAAAAAATTTCGGAGATATTTTCTATAAATAAAAAATTTCGGAGAAATTTTCTATAAATAAGAATTTCGGAGATATTTTCTTAAAATAAAAAATAAATTTTCTAAATAAATAAAAAAGATATTATCTATAAATAAAAAAATTCGGAGTAATTTTCTATAAATAAAAAATTTCGGGGTAAAATTTTTAGTGGGGGTAATTTTTTGTAAATAAAAAAATTCGGATAAATTTTCTATAAATAAAAAATTCGGATAAATTTTCTATAAATAAAAAATTTTGGAAAAGTTTTCTAAAAATAAAAAATTTCTGAAAAATTTTATAAAAATAAAAAAAATTTTGGAAAAAAATTCTATAAATAAAAAACTTCGGGGAAATTTTCTATAAATAAAAAAATTCGGGGAAATTTTATATAAATAAATAATTTCGGAGAAATTTTCTATAAATAAAATATTTCGGAGAAATTTTCTATAACTAAAAAATTTCGGGGAAATTTTCTATAACTAAAAAATTTCGTTGAAATTTTCTATAAATAAAAAATTTTGGAGAAATTGTCTTCAAATACGAAATTTCGGGAACATTCTCTACAAATAAAGAATTTTTGAGAAATTTTCTCTAATAAATAAAAAATGTTGGAAAAATTTTCTATAAATATGAAATTCGAAAAAAAAATTTTATAAATAAAAAATTCGGAAAAATGTTCACTAAAAATTTCGGAGAAATTTTCCATAAATAAAAAAATACGGAGAAATTTTCTCTAAACACAAAATTTTGGAGAAATTTTGTATAAATAAAAAATTTCGGGAACATTTTCGACAAATAAAAAATTTCTGAGAAATTTTCTATAAATAAAAAACTTCGAAGAAATTTTCTATAAAAAAATTTCTGAGATATTTTCTATAAATAAAAAATTTTGGAAAAATTTTCTATGAATAAAAATTTTCGGAGAAATTTTTCCGAAATTTTTTATTTATAGAAAATTTCTCCGAAATGTTTTATTTATAGAAAATGTCTCCGAAATTTTTTATTTATAGAAAATTTCTCCGAAATTTTTTATTTATGGAAAATTTCTCCGAAATTTTTTATTTATAGAAATTTTTCAATTTTTCCGAAATTTTTTATTTATAGAAAATTTCTCCGAAATGTTTTATTTATAGAAAATGTCTCCGAAATTTTTTATTTATAGAAAATTTCTCCGAAATTTTTTATTTATGGAAAATTTCTCCGAAATTTTTTATTTATAGAAATTTTTTAATTTATAGAAAAATTTTCCAACATATTTTATTTATTATAAAAAATTTCTCAGAATGTTTTTTTCCAAATTTCTTATTTATAGACGATTTCTCCAACATTTTTTATTTATTATAGAAAATTTCTCAGAAATTTTTTATTTGTAGAAAATTTCTCCGAAATTTTTTATTTATAGAAAAATTTTCCGAAATTTTTAATTAACAGCAAATTTCTCCGAAATTTTTTGTTTATAGAAAATTACTCCGAAATTTTTTATCTATAGAAAATTACTCAGAATTTTTTTATTTTTAGAAAATATATTTTTTATTTATAGACAATATCTTTTTTATATAAAGTAAATTTCTCCAAGATTCTTTATTTATAGAAAATGCCTCCGAAATTTTTTATTTATAGAAAATTTCTCTGAAATTTTTTATTTATAGAAAATTTCTCTTAAATTTTGTATCTATAGAAAATTTCTCTTAAATTTTTTATTTATAGAAAATTTCTCCGAAATTTTGTATTTATAGATATTTTTTTTGTATTTAATATCTCAGATTTAGAAATTTAGAAAATTTCTCAGAAATTTGTTGTTTGAAGAAAATTTCTCAGAAATTTTTCTTTTATAGAAAATATCTCCAAAATTTTGTATTTATAGAAAATTTCTCCGATTTTTTTTATTTATGGAAAATTTCTCTGCCATTTTTGTGACAAATTTTCCGAATGTTTTTAAGTGAAAGTTTTTCCGAAATACTATGCATTTCTATAATATGCATACTGATGCTTTTGGAAATTCTGTTTCTTCTGCCCTTTCAAATTAATGATACTATTTCGGCTATCTTAAAAGTAAAATAACAAATTTCGCTATCGGTATGTATGTAGGTATGAGTCTAAAATGTGCAAGTAATAAAAACTAACGGTACTGCAATGACTCTAGAGTGTTTTTCCTTCTTCATGCATTTTTTTATTTTAATTTTGTCATTAATTTTAATAGTTTTTTTCCAATCGTTCGTTATATCGAGTACAAATAATTGAAGTCGTTCGTAATATAATGTACTCAATGTAAACATTTTGATCGTGCGTTATATCGGGGTTTCGTTAAACCGAGTATTCGTTATACCGCGAGTTGCCTGTAATTTCGGAGAAATTTTCTATAAATAAAAAATTTCGGAGAAATTTTCTATAAATAAAAAAATTCGGCAAAATATCTATTAATAAAAAAATTCGACAAAATTTCTATTAATAAACAAATCAGCAAAATTCTCTATAAATAAAAAATTTCAGAGAAATTCCTTTTTCCTTATTGTTTGGCTCTAGGTCCTTGATTAAAAGATTGATTTTATTCATTTAATATCAATTTTTTTATTTTGTCAATATATCGCTTAACACCGTTAGTCGTTATCTAGAGATATTAATTAATTGCTGAACGTAAAAGAATTTTTCGACTATCCTTCGCAAAGCTAATTCTGAAAAATTATCTATAAAAAAAATTTCGGAGAAATTTTCTATAAAAAAAATTTTGGAGACATTTTCTATAAATACAAAATTTCGCAGAAATTTTCTATAAATACAAAATCTCGGAGACATTTTCTATAAATAAAAAATTTCGGGGAAATTTATTATAAATAAAGAAAGTTACAAAAATAAAATAATTTTTGTATAAATTAAAAATTGTAATATGTACATATGTATATGTATATTTCGTGTTCTATTAAGCCTACGAAAAATTGCTAGATTGGCAAATAAACTAGAATGTCTTATGGCGAATTCTTTTCTGCAAAAAAGTGCAACACTTGCTTTGCCCTTTTTCCGAAAAAATGCACTATAATATCGCTTTTTTGAAATTTTGAAATTTTAGTTGTGCTAAATTCGAGTAACTTAATTACCAAATTTCAAAAAAGTATCACAAAAGTGCCGTTTTCGGAAAAAGGGCAATGAAAATGTTGCACTTTTTTGCAGAAAAGAATTCGCCATTAAAGTCAATAACTAAACACCTAAAAGTATGCAACATAAAGAGGATTTTGCGTATAATATATTTAGTGGAGCTTAACGTTATACGACCTGATGTTCATCGATCTTCAATTGTAAACTGTATAATAATAAACGAATGGCTAATTTATTTTAGAGTTGTGTAGTTCGTGAACGAACTAGTTCAATTGAACGGGTCACTATACTGAACTGAACGAACTAGTTCACACAACTCGTTAATTTCAGCTCAGTAGTTCACTATGTTTTTTTCATCAACCATATCATTTCGTTCTCTCTTCTCTGCTGTTGTGTTGATTCCAATTTTATGTCATCATCAATGTATGATTCTACCTATACAAACGCCTTTGTATTAGTGTTTCCAACTCGTCCGTTCATATTCCATAGAGATTCCTTTAATAGCGGCTTATTTGAACTGGTGATCTACTGCACGAAATGAACTGTTTAAGTAAAGTGAGCTGGTGAGCTAAAGAGCTTGCGTGCTAAAGTGAGCTGTTGAACTAAATGAACGAACTACTAGTTCATTCAATTGAACTGAACTAAAAAGAGCGATCACTTAAAAGAACTATATTGCCCAACTCTAATTTATTTCTAAAATAGAAGAATTTATAAATAAAAAATTCTATAATAAAAAATTACATCTAAGGAATTTTCTATAAATAAAAATCTATTTATATTATAAGTTTTATAAATATATTTGATAAATAAAGAATTTCTATAAAATTTTCTATCAATTAAGAAGTCTAAAAAATGCTTCAAAAATTAACAATTTCTCCATAAATAAAAGATGCTAAGAAATTGTCTATAAATAATAAATTTATCAAGTATTTTTTCTCAGTGCATGTAGTTTATACCAGCGCCATCTGGCAATGAGAGGGATATTATACCCTCTCATAGTCTTTTAAAAACATTCAGCCTTAAAATATACCTTAAAATTTGCTCTATTTAACTATTTATCATTTACAGACGAAACAGCTGATAAAAAATTCTGTTATAATACGTAATTTTTAATAACAATATGTAATCTTGACAGAACATCTGTTAAAGTGATATATGTAAAGGTTAGTTTGCTAGGTTCTACATCTAGCCGATTGTAGGTTTTTGTTTTTGCCATTGTAGGTGTGCTTCCTTATAGTTTCCCTGATTCTATGTTCTTCAAGCTTCAAAGTTCTTATGTATTAGCGCTAGACTGAGGGTGTGCATACGTCCGAGGCTTATCTGAAACCGCTTGAAGATATATAATATAATGGGTGCATAGTAAATCATGTTGGCTTCTTTGCAATCGAACCCCATTCACGATAACTTTAAATTTTACGTCGTGCGGAAAAAAATAATAGAAAAACCTGTTGAATGAGATAACGCTTTGATTTATAATTAATGTTAGGCTTTATAATCTATGGATAGCGTAGACGTCCTCACCCTCCACTGTATAAATAGTAAGTAATCTCGGGCGAAAGGTTTAGTGTTGTGAATTTGGCAAAAATGTTGAGATTTTTGGCTTTGCTGTGCGTTGTCGCCTTTGTTCCAGGCCTGAAGGCCGGTATAGTGCCCACCGTACCCATGTTGGATGGCCGCATTGTGGGTGGCGCTGATGCCACCATCGAGCAGTATCCTCATCAGATTTCCATGCGTTATCGCGGCAATCATCGTTGCGGTGGCAGTGTCTTCAGTAGCAATATCATTGTCTCGGCTGCCCATTGTGTGGTTGGAGATCTGGATCTAAGTCTGTTGACCATTGTTGCTGGTTCGACTTATCTGGATGCCGTTACCTGGGAATTGCCCGTGAGCAAGATTATTGTCCATGAGAACTACAATACTGCCAATGACTACGATGTGGCCATTTTGGTGTTGCGTGGTAACTTCCCCTTCAATAGCCAAATTCAACCCATTGCCTTGGCCAAGTCCAGACCTGAGGCTGGCACTGAAGTCATTGTTACCGGTTGGGGTACTCTGGTTGAGGGTGGTAGCATTCCCAATCAATTGCAACAAGTTACTGTCAACTATGTGGATCTCAGCACCTGCAAGAAATCCTATCCCTTGATGTTGACCGATCGTATGATGTGCGCTAATGTATCTGGAGGTGGTAAGGATGCCTGCCAAGGTGATTCCGGTGGCCCATTGATCATGAACAACGAATTGTTGGGTATTGTCTCCTGGGGTATTGGTTGTGCTCGTCGCTTGTTCCCTGGTGTGTATGCCTCAGTTCCTGAGCTCTATGAATGGATTGAAAATACTGCTCGTGATAACAGTGTTCAATTTGCTTTCTTGTAAATTTGTTTTGGATTTAGGAAAATAAATTAGCAATAAAATTGTAAATAAAATAATGACAATATTTTCTACTCCCAGGATTTTCACTAAAAATAACTACAAGAAAAATAAACAAGTAAGAAAGTTTCAGTCGGGCAAACCGACTAAGGTATACCCTCACTTTGTACGTAATGTAATATAATATTACACGAATTAATCTGTTAACTTGTGTGGGAGGTACCAGAAGGGGTTTAACAAATACACCTATAATTCGGTAAACATTATATTCTTTAAATACATTGCACTGTGCCGAATTATAAGCATTTATGTGTTTTGGTATGATTTGGTCATTCTGTGTGGGTGGTACAAAAAGGGGCGTGGTGATAACGCCCACTTGTCACAGGGCTATAGGTACTTTAAAAGCGTTACACTGTGTAACGTTTTGCAGTAATTTCGTTCATTGGTACTCACGCTATAAGCTGTCAACTTTTTGTACAAAATGGAACCTTTGTGTGGCAATAACGCCCATTTTTCCCAGGACTGTTGGTACTATAACAGCATTACACAGTACAAAATTTCATGTATTTGTATGCACTGGTATTAAAGTTATAAGCTGTTTTGGCGCAAAATGGTCCATTTGTGTGGGGGTACCAAAACGGGCTGTACAATAATGCCATTTTTTCCAGACTATAGGCACTATAAAAACATTATACTGTACAAAATTTCAAGTATTTTTATGCACTTGTATTAAAGTTATAAGCTGTGAACTTTTGGTGCAACATTGTGCATTTGTGTGGGAGGTACCAAAAGGGGCATGGCAACTTGACCCATTTTTCTCAAGGTGATTGCGGCTAATAAACTAATCCTATGTGTGGAATTTCAGAAGATTCGAATAAGTAGTATAGAAGTTATTAAAGAATCAACATTTCACCACATTTTAACCCTTTGTGGGGGAGGTACTAGAAGGAGTGGACCAATATGGCCCATCTTCGATATAAATATTTTTGGATCAATCACGAATACCGCCATCAAATGCATATACATAAAATAACAGCACTCTCTCTAACAAATTTTTCGAGATATATTCCAAAAAATGGCTCATATGGGCAGGGTCACGCCATTTGGTTCGATCCCGCCCATTTTTTAACCAATTACGTAGACTGCCATCAAATGCATATTCACAAAATTCCAGCACTCTCGCTAAAAAATTGTGCAAGATATGTGTCTCAATTTCGAAATTTATCTTATATACGAGGGGCCACGCCAATTAGTTTGATCCGTCCCATTTCCTGACCAATCACGTAGACTGCCACCAGATACATATACACAATATACAGCGCTCATTTAAACAAATTGTGCAAGATATCTCAATTTCAAAATTACGTTTATATGGGCGGGGCCACGCCCATTGGTTGAATCACACCCTTTTTTTGTTTAATCACGTAGACTGCATGAGATGCACAAAATTACAGCACTCTCACTAACAAAATGCGGTGCCATGTCCATTGGTCTGATCCCGCCCATTTTTGGAGCAATCACGTAGACTGTCATCAGATACATATAAACAAAACTGCAGCACACTCGATAATAAATTGTGCAAGATATCTCAATTTCAAAATTTGGTTTATATGGGCGGGGCCACGCCCATTGATCCGATACCGCCACTTTTTAGACCATTCACGTAGGCTATCACCCAATACATATGCACAAAATTAGAGCACTATCGCTAACAAATTGTGCATGGTCTATCAATGTCAAAATTTGGCTTATATGGGCGGGCCACGACCATTAGTGTGACCCCGCCCATTTTTGGACCAATCACGTAGATCGCCAACGGATATATATACACAAAATTCCAGGTCTCTCGCTAAAAAATTGTGCAAGATATGACATTTTTAAAATTTAGCTGATATGGGTGGTGCCACGCCCATTGGTCCTATCCCGCCCATTTTTGAACCAATTACATAGAATGCCACCAGATACATATACACAACATTGCAGCACTCTCGATAGCAAATTGTGCAAGATATCTCAATTCAAAAATTTGACTTATATGGGCGGGGCCACGCCCAATGGTCCGATTCCGCCCATTTTTGAACCAATCACGTATACTACCAATAGATACATATACACAGAATTACAACACTCTCTTATGAATTGTGAAAAGTATCTAAATTTCAAAATTTGGCTTATATGGGCGGTGCGACGCCCGTTTGTCTGTTTCCGCCCATTTATAAACCAATCATGTAAACTGGAACCAGATACATATGCACAAAATTACAGCACTCTCGCTAACAAATTGTGCAAGTTAATTCAATTTCAAAATTTGGCTTATATGGGCGGTGCCACGCCCATTGGTCCGTTTCCGCCCATTTTTGGACCAATCACGTATACTACCACCAGATACATATGCAAAAATTACAGCACTCTCGCTAACAAATTGTGGAAAATATTTGAATTTCAAAATTTGCCTTATATGGGCGGGGTCACGCCCAATGGTCCGATCCCACCCATTTTTGGACCAATCACGTAGACTACCACCAGATACATATCCACAAAACTACAGCACTCTCGCTAACAAATTGTGCAACATAAGTCAATTTCAAAATTGAGCATATATGGGCGGGGCCACGCCCATTGGCCGATCCCGCCCATTTTTTGACTAATTGAGTAGACCACCACCTAATACATATGCACAACATTACAGCACTCTCGCTAACAAATTGTGCAATATATATCAATTTAAAAATTTGGTTTATAAGGGCGGGGCCACGCCCATTGGTCCAATCCCGCCCATTTTTGGACCAATCACGAAGACTGCCACCAGATACATATGCACAAAATTACAGCTCTCTCGCTAACAAATTGTGCAATATATCTCGATTTCAAAATTTGGCTTAAAGGGGCGGAGCAACGCCCAGTAGTCCGACCCCGCCTATTTTTGGGCCAATCACGTAAGTCGCCAACAGATATATATAAACAAAATTACAGCTCTCTCGCTAACAAATTGTGCAAGATATCTCAAATTCAAAATTTGGCTTATATGGGCGGGGCCACGCCCATTGGTCCGATCCCGCCCATTTTTGGACCAATCACGTAGACTGCCACCAGATACATATGTACAACATTACAGCACTCTAGTTAAAAAATTGTGCAAGATATCTCAATTTCAAAATTTGGCTTATATGGGCGGGGCCACGCCTATTGGTCCGAACCCGCCCATTTTTTTACCAATTACGTTTGACCAATTACGTACCAGATACATATACACAACATTGCAGCACTCCCGCTAGCAAATTGTGCAAGATATCGAAATTTCAAAATTTGGTCTATGTGGGCGGGACCACGCCCATTGGGCTGATCCCGCCCATTTTTGGACCAATCACGTGTACTGTCACCAGATACATATGCACAAAATTACAGCTCTCTCGCTAACAAATTGTGTCAGATATCTCGATTTCAAAATGTGGCTTAAAGGGGCGGGGCCACGCCCATTAGTCCGACCCCGCCCATTTTTGGACCAATCACGTAGACTGCCTCCATATATATGTATACAAATTTCTAGTTCTCTCACTAACAACTTGTGCAAGATATCTCAAATTCAAAATTTGGCTTATATGGGCGGGGTCACGCCCATTGGTCCGATCCCGCCCATTTTTTGACCAATCACGTAATTCACCAGCAGATATATATACACAAAATTACTGCTCTCTTGCTAACAAATTGTGCAAAATATCTCGATTTCAAAATTTAGCTTAATGGGGCGGTGCCACGCCCATTAGTCTGACCCCGCCTTTTTGGACCAATCACGTAGACTGCCTCCAGATATATATATACAAATTTCTAGTTCTCTCACTAACAACTTGTGCAAGATATCTCAAATTCAAAATTTGGCTTATATGGGCGGGGTCACGCCCATTGGTCCGATCCCGCCCATTTTTTGACCAATCACGTAATTCACCAGCAGATATATATACACAAAATTACTGCTCTCTTGCTAACAAATTGTGCAAAATATCTCGATTTCAAAATTTAGCTTAATGGGGCGGTGCCACGCCCATTAGTCTGACCCCGCCTTTTTGGACCAATCACGTAGACTGCCTCCAGATATATATATACAAATTTCTAGTTCTCTCACTAACAACTTGTGCAAGATATCTCAAATTCAAAATTTGGCTTATATGGGCGGGGTCACGCCCATTGGTCCGATCCCGCCCATTTTTTGACCAATCACGTAAGTCGCCAGCAGATATATATACACAAAATTACAGCTCTCTTGCTAACAAATTGTGCAAGATATCTCGATTTCAAAATTTAGCTTAAGGGGGCGGGGCCACGCCCATTAGTCTGACCCCGCCCATTTTTGGACCAATCACGTAGACTGCCTCCAGATATATATAAACAAAATTACAGTACTATCGCTAACAAATTGTGGAAGATATTTCAAATTCTAAATTTGGCTTATATGGGCGGGGCCACGCCCATTTGTCCGATCCCGCCCATTTTTGGACCAATCACGTAGACTGCCACCAGATACATATGTACAAAATTGCAGCACTCTCACTAACAAATTGTGCAAGATATCTCAATTTTAAAATTTGTGTTATGTGGGCGGGGCCACGCCCACTTCATATATCGAAAATTCAAGTACCCTATTTTCACCACGCCCCACACATGTACATTCTGTGAAAATTTCAAGAAGATCGGTTCAGCCGTTTAGGCGTCTATACGGTACAAACAAACCAACAAACCAACAAACAAACACACATTCTTCTTTATATATATAGATTACTCCATATTTTTTTTATTTACAGAAAATTTCTCCGAAATTTTTTATAAATAAAAAATTTCCTCCGAAAATTTTATAGAAATTTTTGTATTTCTATAAATTTGTAGAAACTAATGATTTTTGTATTTTATATTTATAGAAAACTTTAAATTAGCGACCATATTTTTTTTCAAAAAAAAAAGAGGGACTTTTAATTTATAAACTAAATTTTTTGTTTATAGAAAATTTCTCAATTTTTTTATTTAAAGAAAATGTCTCCGAAATTTTTTATTTATAGAAAATTTCTCCGATTTTTTTTTATTTATAGAAAATTTCTCCGAATTTTTTTATTTATAGAAAATTTCTCCGAATTTTTTATTTATAGAAAATTTCTCCGAATTTTTTTATTTATAGAAAATTGTTTATTTATTGATAATTTCTTCGAAATTTTTTATTTATTGATAATTTCTCCGAAATTTTTTATTTATAGAAAATTTTGTCCCAAATTTTTTATTTATAGAAAATTTCTCCGAATTTTTTTATTTATAGAAAATTTCGCCGAAATTTTTTATTTATAGAAAATTTCTCCGAAATTTTTTATTTATAGAAAATTTCTCCGAAATTTTTTTATTACAGCAGAACTGTTGCTGTAATAAAGCAGAAAATTTCTCCGAAATTTTTTATAAATAAAAAATTTCCTCCGAAAATTTTATAGAAATTTTTGTATTTCTATAAATTTGTAGAAACTAATGATTTTTGTATTTTATATTTATAGAAAACTTTAAATTAGCGACCATATTTTTTTTCAAAAAAAAAAGAGGGACTTTTAATTTATAAACTAAATTTTTTGTTTATAGAAAATTTCTCAATTTTTTTTATTTAAAGAAAATGTCTCCGAAATTTTTTATTTATAGAAAATTTCTCCGATTTTTTTTTATTTATAGAAAATTTCTCCGAATTTTTTATTTATAGAAAATGTCTCCGAATTTTTTTATTTATAGAAAATTTCTCCGAATTTTTTTATTTATAGAAAATTGTTTATTTATTGATAATTTCTTCGAAATTTTTTATTTATTGATAATTTCTCCGAAATTTTTTATTTATAGAAAATTTTGTCCCAAATTTTTTATTTATAGAAAATTTCTCCGAATTTTTTTATTTATAGAAAATTTCGCCGAAATTTTTTATTTATAGAAAATTTCTCCGAAATTTTTTATTTATAGAAAATTTCTCCGAAATTTTTTTATTACAGCAGAACTGTTGCTGTAATAAAGCAGAACTGTTGATAACGAGTGTCACGGCTCAGAAATCATGATCCAGTATGTGTGCTGCCAATTTTTAATACATATTTATACACCGCCATGTATAAAATACTTGTTTCTATAATAATATAGAAACAAAATGGTCTTGAAGCCGGGAGAGTATCCTAGTTAGAATCACAAAGATTTGCAGACCGAATAAAAGCAAGCACGCAACATATAGAAAATTTCTCCTAAATGTTTTATTTATGGATAATTTCTCCGAATTTTTTTATTTATAGAAAATTTCTCCGAAATTTTTTATTTATAGAAAATTTCTCCGAAATTTTTTATTTATAGAAAATTTCTCCGAAATTTTTTATTTATAGAAAATTTCTCCAAAATTTTTTATTTATAGAAAATTTCTCCGAAATTTTATAGAAATTTTGGTATTTCAATAAATTTTTAGAAACTAATAATTTTTGTAATTTATATTTATAGAAAATTTTAAATTAGTGACCCCATTTTTTTTTTTAAAAGAGTTGGACTTTTAATTTATAAACTAGATTTTTTATTTATAGAAAATTTCTCAATTTTTTTTATTTATAGATAATTTCTCGATTTTTTTATTTATAGACAATTTCTCCGAAATTTTTTATATATATATTTCTACGAAGTTTTTTATTCATAGAAAATTCTCCGAAAATTTTTATGTATAGGAAAATTTTCTGAAATGTTTTGTTTATAGAAAATTTCTCTAAAATTTTTTGTTTATAGCAAGTTTCTCTGAATTTTTTAATTTATAGCAAATTTCTCTGAAGTTTTTGATTTATAGAAAACTTCTCTAAAAATTTTTATTTATAAAAAATTTCTCTGAAAGTATTTATTTACAGAAAATTTCCCCGTAATGTATTATTTAAAGAAAATTTTTTAGTATTCTTTTTATACAAAATTTATTAGCATTTTGTATTTAAAGAAAATTTCTCAGAATTTTTTATTTATAGAAAATATACCAGGCCTTTTTTTATTTTTAGAAAATGTCTCCGAATTTTTTTAGTTTAAGAAAATTTCTCCTAAACTTTTTATTTATAATAAATATTTCCTAAATATGTAAGTTATAGAAAATGTCCTAAAAATTTAAATTTAATAGAAAATTTCTCCAAATTTTTTATTTAAAGAAAATTTCTCCCAAATTTTTTATTTATAGAAAATGTCTCCGAAATTTTTTATTTATAGAAAATTTCTTCGAATTTTTTTGTTTAAATAAATGTATCCTAAATTATTTATAGAAATTTACCTCAAAACTTTTTATTTATAATAAATTTTTCCTAGATATGTAAGTTATAGAAAATTTCCTAAAAATTTAAATTTAATAGAAAATTTCTCCAAATTTTTTATTTAAAGAAAATTTCTCCAAAATTTTTTATTTATAGAAAATGTCTCCGAAATTTTTTATTTATAGAAAATTTCTTCGAATTTTTTTATTTATAGAAATTTACCTAAAAATTTAAATTTTAAAAGAATTTCTCCGAAATTTTTTATTTATAGAAAAATTCGCCGAAATTTTTTATTGCCAGAAAATTTCTCCGAAATTTTTAATTCTTGTTTAAAACAATAAAGAAATATTTGTATTGCGGTGTCACTCACTTCTTTCATATAATATGTTTATTTATAAAAAATGTCTGGTAAATTTTAAATTTATCAAAAAAAAAGGAAATAGTTTATTTACAGAAATTTCTAAAGTTATTGGTTCTATAAAAACATCTTAAAAAGTTTTTATTCATATTCATACTAGAAAGTATTTCTACAAATTCTGTTTTTTTATTTATAGAAAATTTCTCCGAAATTTTTAATCAATAATTATTTATTTATCGAAAATTGTTTAGACAATTCTTATTTTTTACAAGTTTTTATTTATAGAAGTTTTCTTAGAAAATGTTAATTTAGAGAAACGTTTTTATTTCTTTCACTCTAAGAATGTTTTTTATTTATGGAACATTTTTTAGACAGTCACTATTTATAGAAAATTTCTATTTTTATTTATTGAAATTTTCTATAAATAAAAAATATTCTTAGAAAGAAAGAAATAACAACATTTTTATTAATGAAATAAATAATTTATAAAGAAAGTTATGAAAAACTATGTTTTTGTTTAGATATTTTTTATTTATTATAAGAAAGATAGCGTACGGTCCATTGTTCCATGTGGCGTATAATCTACAGCAACCAAAAGATTCTTATACGACCTGCACTCCTTCAATCTGTAGATTATAAGTCACGTGGAACTAAACCAATTTTTGTGGAACACGTTCGGCTGTTTGGAGAACTTTAATTGTAAAAATGAATATAGCAAATTAAATTAGATTTTTCTGGGATGTGCCGAAATATATTTGTAATTTGTGTCGGTTAATTTTAATTTCCAAAATTTAGTTATAATTTTTGATTATTTTTATGCTGAAATTTTCTTTATTTTTCTTTCTTTTCAAATTAATGGTTATTAAATTAGCATAGATATTTTCGATTTATATATTATATCCTAAATATATTGTATTTAGAAAAAATTCTGAAATGTTTTTGTTTTTCCAAAAAAGTTTATTTATAGATATTTTTTAGTTATAAATTTTTTTAAAATTCTATACCCAAAAAATTAAGCATTTTGTACAATCCAATCACGCAACATAACAATATTAGTATAAACTCCAGGATTGCCAGCACGGGCACAGCCATAACCCCAGGAAACCAATCCCACCATTTTGTCCTTTACCATCAAAGGGCTGCCAGCATCACCTTGACAGGTATCCACGCCGCCTTGCAAATAGCCAGCACAGATTTCGGTATCCTTTACATCAGTCCAGAAATAAGCCTCTTTACATAGAGCCAAATCCATAATGGGAACCTGCACCGCCTTTAGGTTATCCTGGAAGTTGGCCTCAAATTCCGATAATTGACCCCAACCGGCTACAACGGCTTTTTCATCAGCCTTTGGTTCTTCGGTGGCCAAAGTCACAGAAGCCAAGGTTAAATCATTGAATTTGAACTCAGTAGCCAAATGCAACAAAGCAATATCAATATCAGCATTCTCATGGACGGTGATTTTCTCCACCACATACACTTGACCATCCTGGGCAGAGGCAGAACGTTTGGTGGTGGCAGCCACCACATGAGTACGTTGCACCAGGGCATCTTTCACGCAGGAAGCAGCGGTGATCACAACATTGGAGCTATAAATAGTACCACTGCAGTAGTGTTCATAGGCACAGGCATCACAGAAACGACGACGTATGGACACTTCATAGGGAAATTGAGTGATGTGTGAGTCTGACGTAGTTCCTACAGCACGTGAGGCTATTCCAGCTTCGATGTTAGACACCAGTTGTAAAGCCACTACCAGGGCCAGAATGCAAGCGAGATTTTTCATGTTTTTTTTTTTATTTCGTTTTGGACAATCAACGATTCAAAGGTCTTAAATGGACAAATTTTTATGGAATACTAAAATCATTCACGGCAATTGATTGTCGGGCTTATGGCGCAACTGAACAGAGGAAAGCAGTGTTGTTTTTCGCTCTGATAATTTCTTGTCTAAATCATATATCAATTTGATAGGAGTAAAAAGATTAACGAATGAACTACATACTGATACCGATTGCGTTTTTCCGTTGAGACCATAAAGAGTGAACACAGTTGATTAAGTAATTCCTATTCTAATATTGGTCACTTCCATTTTAAATTCTCTGGTTGAGGGATTAAGATAAGCGGTGTTGAAAGGAGAAGAGAAAGGGGAGAGAAGCTCACTATTAACCTTTGATGTAAATCACTAGTTAACGACGATAGGGTTTGTCACAAATTTGTTCGAAAATAAACTGTGAACATCTGCAATTGTTATACAAAAATCATTTCGAATGATCTTTAGAAAGAGAGATAGAGAGAGGCAGAGAACCGTTTATAGGCGTTTTGAAAGTAGAGATAGAGGAAATGGCGAGAGACATACGAATCCAAAAAGTAGCAATAGATAAGAGAATCTGCTCGAATCAATAGGAATGTGCATCTGAATTCCATAAATGTTAGGTCTTCGATACCGATTCGCAGTTGGACCAATGAAGTACACCTTCATAGTCTCATCAGTCCAAGTCATGTTTCTGCTGCCCCTAGAACGGTGTCTGTTGTGAAAAAACTTTGGTTCTCTGAAATAACAGCTCATCTGGAAAGATCAAAATGTTCAGTAGAGCCAAAATACTTTTTCTCTCGCAGTACATTTGATACTAAATGTGCATATTTGAGTGTCATATGTTTATCGATCTGTAGATAAAGATTAGCGGAATACATTTATACTAAAATTTCGAAATCTAATTTTTGACATAGGTTGTTATTCCAGAAAACCACAGAAATATATGCAGATATTCTGGATCATTGATCTTTAGTGCGATCAATGACATTCATTCTGGGGTCAATATCCTTTATTTTTGGGTCAACGACAATGAATTTGGGTCCAATAACATTTACATACGGTCACAGATCTTTAACCTAGAATCAATAACCATTGGCAGACGTCTAATTCAGAGACAGAGATTAGGTCATTATCAGTGGTCTTTAATCCACTCTCAATGACTATTATCAAAGTCAAAATATTCAAAGACCTTTTATCTGGGTTCATTAATACTTTTCATTGGTCACTGATCTTCAATCTGAGCTCAAAATACCTTATTGGAACTCAAAAACGTTTTATCCCCGGGATCAATGACTTTGTTCATTCACTGTCAATAGCCGTTGTCGGGAGTCAATGATCGCTATCGGTGCTGAGTGGACCTTTTATAGGTTTTGTGATCAATTTCCCTTTATTCTGGGGTTAACGGCTTTTCGGAAAAGGTAACAGACCATTAATGTGGGATCAATAACCACTGTCAGGCATCAAACATGTCCGGTATCTATGACAATTTACAGAAATTATGGTACTATCAGAGCTCCCCAGTAGGTGAGTTGGTAGCGTGCTCGTCTATGAGTTTGGGGGCGTGGGTTCGATTCCCAACAAAGGTTCTGGTCTGTCGCTGCAAAAATCTAGCCTTATGGTCTCTGTCACCCGGCTTCCCTGGACCGTAAAATTAGAATATAAATTTACTTTGTATTGTAATTCATATAAATAAATAAATATGGTACTATCAATGGCCTTTTATCCACCCCAGTGATATTTATCTGGGATCAATGGCGTTTAGGCGAAGCCAAAGATAGTGAATCTGGGGTCAATAATCTCGTTCATGGGTCACTAATCCTCAATCTAAGGTCAATAACCCGTCTGACAGGGATCGATAATTTTTCAATGACTTTTGTAATCCATAGCTAATGACGTTTAACTCATTGTCAATAACCGTTGTATTGATTTAATAATTGTTAACACTAATCAATGAATTGTTTTAGGAGTCAATGACCTTGTTTTGGATGGCCAATGACCTTTGTCAAGTATCACTGTGTTAACAAGACCTTAAATATATGACCATTGACAGAGATTAAAACACTGTCTCATTTTCGGAGGTAAATTATCACTGACAGAGGTTAATGAACTTTTTGAATGATTTAAAGACCTTGATTTTGTGTCAAAAACCTTTGCCACTGACCTCTAATCTTCGTCAATAACCTTTGGTAGGATCAATAAAATTCATTCTGTTGTCAATGAATTGTAATCATATGTTTACTGATATTTAACCTACGGTCAATAACCCGAAAAATCTCAATAAGATTTATCGGGGATCAAAGACGTCAAAGATCGTAAATCGGATGTCAATGACATTTCCCATGCGTCATTATCGACTGACTTCAATCTGAGTTCAATAAATTTGGTTGGACCTCGAAAACCTTGTATCCGGATTCAATATTTCCATTGTACTTATCAATGACTTATTCCCATATAAATTTCTTTAAAACCATAGCCAATGACGTTTAAACCATTGTCAATAACCGTTATCAAAGATAATTCTATTTCTAATCTTAAATATGAGGTCAATAAATTTTGTTGGACCTCAATAACCTTGTATTCAGCTCCAACGACCTTGGCAGGGATCAATAGTTTTTACCCGGGGATCAATGACATTTTTAATCCATACTCAAAGTCATTTAATACAGTTTCAATAACCTTTGTAGGGGTTCAATGATCATTGACAGTTGTCAATGAACCTATGGTAGGAATTAAGATCGTTGACTTGAAGGGTCATCGACCTTATTCAGGTATCGCTGTGCTAACAACCTTTGCTGGCAGTCATAGACTTGAATTTCAGATCAATAGCGTTTAGTAAAAGTCAATGATCTTCAATATGAGCTAAATAAGCTTTGCTGAACATCAAAAACTTCTTATCCGGCATTGTCAGGGATAAATTACTTTTATTCCGAAATAAATTACTTTTGATGACTTAATCTCGGGGTTCAATGACCTTTTGTATGAGTCAAAGAGTTTGAATTTTGGGTCAAAAGCCTATGTCACGTATCACTTGTCGGAAGTCAATTACTTGGGAGTCAATCGTCTTAAGAACGTTCAACGAAATTTAACCCGGAGTTAACAACCTTTGGAATGGGTTACTGACGTGTTATCCGGGTTAACAACCTTTGATAGGAGACAACAATCTTGAATTAGTGATCAAAACATTATGTCAGAGGTTAGCGAATTATATTCAGGGGAAATTAAATGTTTTGAGGGACTTTTTGCT
Source organism: Eudasyphora cyanicolor (assembly GCA_963930755.1). Lineage (NCBI taxonomy): Eukaryota > Metazoa > Arthropoda > Insecta > Diptera > Muscidae > Eudasyphora > Eudasyphora cyanicolor. The sequence goes on from OZ005738.1 coordinate 21,362,111, forward strand.
CGGATCAATGTATTTTTATCTATAGTCAATGATACTATTGACTGAGGATAAGTGTATATGTAGAAGTCACACATTTTTCAGGAATCAATGAAATGTTTAGGAGTAAATATAGGGTCAATGACATTTAACATAAGTCATTCTCGACAAAGGCCAATGTCCTTCCATTGCCTTTATCGAGGATCAGTCTTAATTTCTGGGAGTCAAAGACATTTTTCAGGGATCAATGCAATTTTTAGCAGTCAATGGTCTTGGGTAGGGTACATGGAACTTAAATATTGACTTTGACTTCGTTGTCCCTGATCATGGGGCCAACAACCTTTGTCAAATGTCAAAAATTGACACGATTGACAATGATTCTGTGCTTAATTACTTTTGTCCGGGATCAGTGAAGTTTAATCCAAGACCTTCGTTCGAAGTCACTTGCAATTGTCAGGAGTCAATCTCCTTTGATAAAAGTTAATCTCCTTTATAAGAGTCAGACTTCTTTGATAAGAGTCAATCTTCTGGAGTCGGGAAATAGTAATACCACTTACCAAGAGTCACTCGACTTTAGTTTGAGGCTAACAAATTTTGGCATACACCAAATACCTATAATTATGGGTCAGTGCCTTTTGGCGTGGATCAGCGAATTTGAATCAAGGATCAGTATATAAAGGGTTTTCCAACAAGAGGTGTTATTTTTGTATTGAAAGAAAAATTCAATTTGAGATAAATGATCAGATGTTTATTTCATAATAAAGGGGAAGGTATGCCGTTAATAATGAAAAACAACATCAGCCACCACGACCACGCTTACAGACCATATCCTTTTCATGAAATTTTCCATAACTAAATCGCAAAGTAGCTGCCCTATGTCCTCGATAGCCTCACGAATTCTATCTTGAATCGACGCTGGGCTGTTGGCGTAGACCTTATCTTTCACGTGGCCCAAAAGGAAGAAATCGCAAGGTGTTAAATCACAAGATCTCGGTGGCCAATTGTGATCACCTCTTCGAGAGATAACACGGTGCGGAAACTTTTCCCGTAACAGAGCAATGGTTTCGTTGCTTGTGTGGCACGTAGCGCCGTCTTGTTGAAAGTAAACGATGTCCAGATCAATACTATCCAACTCCGACCATAAAAAATCATTATTCATCTCTCGATAGCGCAATCCATTCACCGTAACTGTTGATCCAGCCTCATTTTCGAAAAAGTAAGGTCCAATGACCCCGCCGGACCATAAACCGCACCAAAAAGTCACACGTTGAGGATGGAGAGGCTTTTCAACAATAACTCTTGGGTTTTCCGAGCCCCAGATGCGACAATTTTGCTTGTTGACGTAGCCACCGAGGTCGAAATGAGCCTCATCAGTCAAGACGATTTTTCGATGATTTTCGAATTTTAATAATTCCAATGCGTTGTTGAAACGTGTATCGTTCCATTTTTAGTAATGGCGTAGTCTCTACTTGTCAAATGTTAAAGAAAAAAAGCTTCAAAAGTGACAGCTACCGAAATACCGAGTGATTAAAAATAACACCTCTTGTTGGAAAACCATGTATTTACCAGACACAAGAAACTTCATGCTCAACGACCTTTATGGGGTCAGTGTTCATTTATAGGGAACAAAGACCTTTTTTTAGGAGTCAATGGCCTGTGGTAGGATCTTACGGACCTTTAGTCTAGGATCAATGATATTTGCCAGAGACCAGAAACTTCAAATTCGTCGTCTACAATTTTAGTATATTATCAATATCCTTTGTCATGAATCAATAACCTTCCTCGGAAGCCAATTTCCATTGTCAGGAGTACATCGCCTTAAATACCCCAAATTAACAATTTTTTCCATGGGTGAATGACCTTTAATTTGGGATCAACAACCTTTGTCAAAAACCAGATGTTCTGTTCTTAGAATCTTTTCCATGGGTCAATGACTCTTAATTTGGGTTCAACAACCGCTGTATAAAACCAGGAGTTCTGGCAAATCTTTGTCAGGGTCCAATGCATTTTATTACTCAATCAATATCATTTTTCAGCAGTCAAGCACATTTAGTGCGGAATCGATGGCCTTTAAAATGGAGTCAATGACATTTGATACAGAATAAAAGGATTTTGTTAATGACCCTTGATATAAATCAATAAAATCTAAACCGGATAGGTTGCCCTTAACCCAGGCTCGATTATGCTTATGGAGATCAATCACCTTACAACTTTGAATCTGAATTCAATGACAATTATTATTGGGGGTACAAGAAATAAATTGTATGGTAACTCTGCACATCTTTAGAGGTACAGCTTTCCACCGATATACACTCTTTTAAAATATGGAGGCATTAAAGACCCCAACAGTGTACCACAAAGATAATTATTTTTTTAACTCAACATCTGCTCTGCATATTTTATACGTACCTTTTCCATTTTGATCGTTTGCTCGTGTGAGGCTTACTTAATTCCCTGCTCTGACCTATATCCACTTGTCTCTAAATAAATAACTTCGCTTTTTTTAAAATACATCTTTATTCATATCAAACTCCAACATTATTTAAATATTACCAGCACTGGTAATTGTTTGGTCAATCCATTGTTTGAGACTGGCAACATAGGTGTATACACTGGGCATATTGGGTCTGGCGCAACCGCGACCCCATGAGACCAAACCTACCAACTCGCCATCATAGACAAGTGGACCTCCGGTATCACCCATGCAGGAATCCTTGCCACCACTCATGTAACCAGCGCAGATCATACGTTCTGTTATTTCCCCAGCACCATGGGCACTTGTGCATTCCTCACTACTAACAACAGGAACTTGAACTTCTTCCAGGTTCTGTGATGAGGGGCCATATTCTTCACGATAACCCCAGCCGGCTACGGTAGTCAGTCTGCCATCCAGTGGACGGGTTTCTTTGATTTGTATGGCGCTGATTTTGGATTGGGTAAAATCGAATACATCATCTATCATGATAATACCAATATCATAGTCCACAGTCCATGAAGAGTAGCTGGCATGTGAGATCCATTTCAAGGCTGGATAAGGCATACCATCCAAACCGACACGTGAATTGGCTCCAGCCACCACCATTACCTTTTCATTTTCTCCAATGTCCACAATACACTGGGCAGCGGTTACCACCACACGTTCTGAGTAAATGACTCCGGCGCATTTGTGGATGTACGAATCATTGGCATTGGCTCTGTAACGTATGGATACCAAATAGGGATGTTTGCTTATATCAGCTTCCCGACCACCAATGATGCGGGACTCGGGGGCTGCAGTTGTCACAGCAAAGCTTAAAGCCACAGCAATAGCGAGTAAAAATATTTTGGCCATTTTTCTTCAAACAAAAATTCTATATACTCCGTTAACCAAAGCCTTTGAGTTTTGTCGAACAACTGAAGGTTATATATTATAATCATATCGATCGCTGGAGCAACACTATCTGGAATTTTTGGCGACCACTTATTACAGTTATTATCGTTTTCTGTTTTTGTTGTTGTTGTGAAACTCGGCGATAATTATTTGGTCAGCGAATATACTAACATAATACCGAAATTGTTTAGAAATCATAAAAATTGCACCGTAAAGTGTTACCTGTTAATCTACGTATATGGTGACTATAAAGATTAACACGGGAGTTGTATAGTTTAAAAATTAGGCATAGGCAAAGAGTGAGAGACGTGTCTGAGGGAGACATAGTGCGTATGAGAGAAAAAGTGAAAATAGTAGCTATCGCGTTTCTATGACAAGGGAATTATGTAGCATGTGCTAGAGTTGTTAAACAGTGAATTCTTGAATTTTATCTCCATTTTTGATAATTAACTTTTAATCGATTATTATTGGACTGAGAACTGGTATGTATTCTCCTGGTTCTTATGTTCTCCCAAAAGTAAATTTAATCGGTTATTATTGCACTGAGAACTGGTATGTGTTCTCCTGGTTCTTAGGATCTCCTAAAAGTATGCTATTTTCAATATACACACATGTATTTTCAATATACATTCATAATATTGAATTGTGTCTGGATTATTATATTCTAGAGGCAAATAATAGAAACGTTCAAATGGGTTTAATTTGAGAATGAAAGTGGACCTTAATACACGCATTTTGATGTATAAAATAATCCCCATATCAGTTTTAAGTCGAACAGAGCTTTCAGATTTCAAGTGGAAACTGGAGGTCAGTATCTAAAAGTGAGTCTGGAAACCAAATAATAAGAACCTCCAAATTTTTTTCGTGTTGGAAATGGAAGGGGCGTCAATTAGCATATTTTGATGTATCACATAAATCCCATGTCAGTTTTTCGCCGAAAAAATTTACAGATTTCAGATGGAAATTGGAGGTCAGTACCTCAAAATCAGTCCGAAAGACAAATAATAAAAACCTTCTATAAAGTATGAATTGGTAATGGAAGAGGGCATTAATACCCTTTATACCCCAAATCTGGATTTGGATGAATACAGTTCTTAGATTTCAGCTGGAATCTGGAGGTCAGTACCTAATAGTCAATTTGGAAGTCAAACCGTCCAAAAGGTTCGTTTTGGAAATGGAACAGATACGTTCATTTTGATGTATCCCAACCTGTTTTAAGTCGAACAAAGTTTCCAGATTTTAGTTGCGAACTGGAGGTGAGTACCTAAAAGTCAGTCTGGAAGCCAAATAATAGAAACCTTCAAACATTATTGTAGTGGAAATGGAAAAAGGCATTAATATGGGCATTTTGATATATAACAAATATCGCAAATCAGTTTTTCGTCGAACAAAGTTTACAGATTTCATTTGAAAATCGGAGTTCAGTACCTTAAAATAAGTCGGAAAGACAAATAATAAAACCATCCATAATTTATGAATTAGAAATGGAAGAGGACATCAATACTCTCATGTTGATGTATCACATATGCCCCAAATCTGTCTTTTGTCGAATAAAGTTTGTAGATTTCAGCTGGACTCTGGAGGTCAGTACCTAATAGTCAATTTGGAAGCCAAATAGTTCAAAAGTTTCGTTTTGGAAATGGAAGATAGACGTTCATTTTTATATATCCCAATCTGTTTGAAGTCGAAAAAAGTTTCCGGATTTAAGTTGCAAGCTGGAGGTCAGTACCTAAAAGCCAGTCTGGAAGCCAAATAATAGAAACCTTCAAACATTTTTGTAGTGGAAATGGAAGAAGACATTATTATGGGCACTATGATATATCACATGTATCACAAATCAGTTTTTCATCGAACAAAGTTTTACGATTTCAGTTGGAAATTGGAGGTCAGCAATATTTTATTATCAGTCGGAAAGACAAATAAATCAAAATGATGCCCAAATGAGGGCATCAATACTCTAATGTTGATGTGTCACATATACCCCAAATCTGTTTTTGGACGAATATAGTTCTTAGATTTCAGCTGGAAACTGATGTTCAGTACCTAATAGTCAGTTTGGAAGCCAAACAGATCAAAAGGTTCGTTTTGGAAATGAAAGATAGACGTTCATTTTGATGTACCCCAATCTGTTTGAAGCCGAAAAAAGTTTCTAAATTTTAAATGCAAGCTGTAGGTCAGTACCTTAAAGTCAGTCTGTAAGCCAAATAATAAAAGCTTCCAAAAATGTATGAATTAGAAATGTAAAAGGATATCAATATACGCATTTTGATGTATCACATATGCCCCAAATCTATTTTTTTTTCCGACCCAAGATCCCAGATTTCAGTTGAAAACGGGAGGTCAGTGCCTAAAACTCAGTCTGAAAGCCAAATAATAAAAACCGTCTATAAATTATGAATTGGAAATGGACGTGAGCATTAATACTCGCATATTGATGTATCAAAGGTGTTTTTTGTCCACCAAAGTTTCCAGATTTCAGTTGAAAACAAGAGATCTGTACCTAAAACTCAGTCTGGAAGCAAAATAATAAATAACTTCCATAAATTATGAATTGGAAATGGAAGTGGGCGTCAATACACTCTTTTTGATTTATCACATGTACCTCAAAGTTGTGTTTCGGCGAACAAAGTATCCAGATTTCATTTACAAACTGGAGGTCTATACCGAAATGTCCGTCTGGATGGCAACTAATAAAAACCTTCCAAAAAGTATGGACTGGCAATGGAAGAAAACATCAATATGAGTATTTTAATATTCCACATGTGCCCCAACTCAGTTTTTAGTCGAACAAAGTTTCCAGATTTCAGTTGAAAACTGGAGGTCTGCACCTAAAACTTAGTCTGGAAGCCAACTAATAAAAATCTTCAAAAATTTATGAATGGCGAAGACATAATTACGCATATTTTCATGTATCACATGTATACCAATTCGGTTTTTAGTAGAGCAAAGTTTGTATATTTTAGCTGGAAACTGGAGGTCAGTACCTAACAGTCAATTTGGAAGCCAAAAAGCTCAAAAGGTTCGTTTTAGAAATGGAGGAAATGTTTTTCGCCGAACAGAGTTTCCAGATTTCGGTTGAAAACTGGAGGTCAGTACGTAAATCTCAGTTTTAGGGTATCTCTTAAATACCAGTGAATGCGTCCGGCGTCTGTCAAACACAAATTTCATCCTATTGTTTTCTATGTATACAACAACACTTTGACAGACGCCGGACGCAATTCACCGGTATTTAAGATATGCCCTGAAAGCCAAATAATGTAAAGATTCAAAAGATTTGGTATCACATGTACACCGCATCTGTTATTGGTTGAACAAAGTTTCTAAATTTAAATTTTTAAGAGTCATCATGGAAGCCAAATAATACGCCAAAAGTCAGCTGATGCTAACATCAGCCTGCCATTTTCCAGAGAGAGAGAGAGCGAGACACAGACACAAATGATATATATTGTTTCCTCCTCATATTCACCACCTCAGCTCCTGCTAAAGTAATTTCTCAAGACTTTAACCCTCCGCCATGCACATGTTGCGATAGTCACATACGTAGCACATGTATCTGGCCAGACACACTATATATTTCAATATATTTATATGAAAAATATGGTACTTTAGTGGTAATATTACATTGTTATATTGTTATCACGCCAGGCAGATATATATTTTCTATTTAAAAAAAGACAAACGAGGAAAATGAGATGAAATGAAGGGCAAATGTTATATCAATCAAACTTACATTTAGTGGTGGCTGAACTGTTTGCTGATGTGAATGTTGTTCATTCGGTTTTATTCTTTCGGTTTTCCAGCTACAACCATGCAGAGTTCATATAAAATCCCCTTTGAGGTGATTTGAGTAAACAAACTAAAAGAAAAATAAAAAAATGCAAATAGAGTGCATTATTCTTTATACAAAATATGTGTGTATCTGACCAGACACATGTGATGTGTAGATTAAAGAATGTAGATAAATTGTTTTTGTTTTTTTATTTTAATGTGTTTTTTCATAAAACGATAAGTAACAATATTTGTAGAGGGTACCTGACTCAAACCCTTAGCTAAATTAGAAATATATTTAAATCACAGTTAAATTCGTAAAATGTCTGGCCAGAGACATGTGCATGACGGAGAGTGAAGTCTATCCGCGTATCGTCCAATAAGACAGTGAGTGATGTCTCGATGGTGCCTTTCGAATTTAGGTAGGTCCACATCGGCTTGGAATGCACAAAAGTTCTGACTCGTTGCCACATGAAATTGGTTGCCATAAGCGAACCCAGAAGGGAAGAGCTGTTATGTTTCTAGAGGTATGCCCATGTATTTCATTTCCTTTGGAGCATGTAAGGTAGTTCCTAGCCTCGAAAGCTCATATGTGTCGAGTATGTCTCTGTGGCCCGCAAATCAGATGGATTTTCAAAAGCCCAGCCATCTCGACTAAAGACCTGCTGTAGTTGAGGGCTGTTCTTGAATACAGTTGTACAGAATCCACATATTTTGTGGCAGCCACGATGGGAGGTCAGTACTCCCGTTTTCAACTGAAATCTCGAAACTTTGTTCAGCGAAAAACATTTCTTCCATTTCCATAACGAACCGTATTGGCTTCCAAATTGACTATTAGGTACTGACCTCCAGTTTCCAGCTGAAATATACAAACTTTGCTATACTAAAAACCGAATTGGGATACATGTGATACATGTTATTTATGTCCTCGTCATTCATAATTTTGAAGATTTTTATTAGTTGGCTTCCAGACTAACTTTTCAAGTGAAATCTGGAAACTTTGTTCGACTAAAAACTGAGTTGGGATACAGGTGATATATCAAAATACGCATATTGATGTATTCTTCCATTTCCAGACCATATTTTTCTGAAGGTTTTTATTATTTGCCGTCCAGACGGACTTTTAGGTATAGACCTCCAGTTTGTAAATGAAATCTGGAAACTTTGTTCGCCGAAACACAACTTTGGAGTACACGTGATGAGTGTATTAACGCCCACTTCCATTTCCAATACATAATTAATGGAAGGTATTTATTATTTGGCATCCAGACTGAGTTTTAGGTACAGATCTCTCGTTTTCAACAGATATCTGGAAACTTTGTTCGACAAAAACACCTTTGATACATCAATATGTGTGCATTAATGCTCACGTCCATTTGAAATTCATAATTTATAGTCGGTTTTTATTATTTGGCTTTCAGACTGAGTTTTAGGTACTGACCTCCCGTTTTCAACTGAAATCTGGGATATTGGGTCGGCATAAAATAGATTTTGGGTATATGTGATACATCAAAATGCGTATATTGATATTCTTTTACATTTCCAATTCATACATTTTTGGAAGCTTCTAGTATTTGGCTTCCAATCTGAAACTTAGGTACTGGCCTCCGGCTTTTAACTGCAATCTGGTAATTTTTTTCGACCAAAAACTGATTTGGTTTAAATATGATATTTCATAATGCGCGTTTTCTGACTTCTTCCATTTCTAGTAAAAATTTTTTTTTGAAGATTTCTATTACTTGGCTTCCAGTCTGACCACCACTTCATAAATTAATATTAATATAAAGAAACGTTTCTTTATCTAAAAATAATAATGAAATATTTCTTTGAATAAAATATATTTGTCCATGTTTTAATGCTCAAATATTTTCAGTGTAGTTGATTAATAGTTAAAATTGATGTTATTGTGAAATTTACGAGTTTTTTATGAACGTATAATTTGCGATACCGTGAATTTAATCACAATTAGATTGTTTATTCCAATACGGTAATAATTATAGCTTATTTTCTTATCTTTATCTTTCTCGATTTGAAATGAACAATTTATTTTTGAAGATTTTGATTTTCATTAAACTTTGATATAAATAACTTTAGAATATAATTTATAAATATTTTGTTGATAGGATTTTATTATGTGGAACACCGTCCATTTAATTTTAGAATTATATTTTTTGGCAAAAAAAGACACACTGAGAAAAAAACCATCCCGGTTTTGAAGATTTTTCTCCAAAAGAAGATCTAGTTTTTATAATAAATATTTTGCATACTAAAAATTAAGAACATTTTTTTAATATTAAGGAAATTGTCTTTGTATTAAGTATGAGATATGTTCTTAACGATTATAAAATAAAGACGTTCTATAGTTAAAGTTAAGACAATATATATGATACTAGGGAAATTTTCTTATTAAGAAACTAGTTGACCCCAGCAGACGTTGTCCTGCCCGTACTGTTTGAGATGTATTGGTTTGTTATTCATTGATATTTCATTCAAAAATGCATGCATTCCGAGTTTCAGGAAAAAATGTATATTGACCATACAGCGCCGTCTATCGGCTAGAATCATACATGCAAACTATTATCAAGACAAACCATACAAACAATTTAAATTTCAGTCAAATCTCTCTGGAAATGCGAATTTTGCAAATAACATGACCACTCCGCAATTTATCGCGGTGAAAATAATTCTAAAACACAAATGACCCCAAACTGAATATATTGTTAAATTTTCAGCCCATTCGCTTTTGTGGTTCCGGAGATCATGCGTTACTAACAAACGTACAAAGGATTTTATATATAAAGATTACTGAAATATTTTCCATGTACTGAGAAAACAATTGTTCCCAGATTTTGTGCGAAAATCGCCCTAACTTTTAAAATAGGGACATTGTATACCTTACTTTAATTTATTTTAACGATTATTATAAGGACTTGCATTTTTTAAAACTAACACTATTTATTTAATAATGGGAGTTTTTTGAGTTGCAGAACTTTAAAATAAAAATAAAGCAAAGAAAAATATTTTTAATAGCTAAACTGTATTTATTAAATACATATATATTTTTTTATTTGTTTAGAATAAAATAATGCAAAGAAAAATATTTTTAATATCAATTAAAGAGGCTGTATTGGATAGATAATTTTGTGCCATCAATGTTTAAATACGACAAGGGCCATGTGGCAATGTTTGGATAAAGGCTTGTGGATTATACATATTCACTCCAAATGGGACAATTTTGCTTATTTACGTATTTTATATGAAAAATTAAAATCAAATTAGATGAACAGAAACAACATTTCGATAGAAAATTTCAATAATGGGCAGGCGTTGCTCTCCTGTTAATGTCGGGTTAGGCAAACTTAATCGTAATTTAACTTTATCGCCGCCGTAACGTCGCCCGTTGGAGCAATTACCCAAAACTTGAAAAACGTGCTGTATCACTCAGGCATTCATAACAAAAATAGCAACAAATTAATTTTATTTTATATTTATTTGCTACTAATTTATCATTTTATTACTTATTTATCATCACTTTTCAAAAGTTTCGCATAAATTTATTATTTTTTCATTATTTTACTAATTTTGTTTGCAAATGCATGTAAACGTACCGTCCCAATCAAATTTCAGCAGCTTCAGCCGTCCGTTTACGTTTCGTTTCCGTTGGCTTATCGTTTACAATGATTTCCATATGTCAGATTGAAACAGCTGATTCGTTACGCTACGGAGGCGTTACGGTTGGGTTTGCCTAACCCAGCCTTAAGTCTATCCATGATAAAATGTCAAACCAAATTAAACAAAAAAAGCAACTATCAGCTGCTAAATCGATTGTCAAATAAAGCAGTGTTATTAACTCAAGGTTGTTAATCTGTAAAAAAAACACCCCTTATTAAGGAAATTATCTATTAATAAATCATTTGAAAAATGTCCTGTGCTAAAATTTTTTTCAAAATTTTTTGTGCCAAAAAAAATTCTGAACTACAAAGTAAAGACACTTAAAATTAAGACAACTTTTTAATATTAAAGAAATATAATGTTCTAATACATGTATACAGTATGTAATGCTTTAATTTTTAAGATTAAGATGTATTTGTCTAAATGTTAAAGATTTTGCTTCAAAAGGCGTCATTTTCTCTAAAATAAGAACGTTGAACGCTTAAAATTGTGACAACTAATTTAATACTAGTACTGTCTTCGATTTAAGGATGCAATTTACTTGTATTTGTCTTAATTCTATAGATTTTGCACCAAAAAACCACCTAATCTTTCAAACAAGGACGTTGCACTCATAAAATTAAGAAATTTAACAACAGATATCTTAATTTTAAGTATAAAATATACTTGTTAATGTTGACAAAAAAGGCGTTTTTCTTTTCAAATAAATTAAGGAAATTGTCTTAAATTTTTTTTGAAATTTTGCACCAAAAAAATATCTAATCTTTAAAACTTTACTTGCTTAAAATGAAGACAATTTATTTAGTATTAAGGAAGTCGTCATTGTTTATAAGTAGCAGATTAAGGTGTATTTATATTAATTTTAAAGATTTTGCGCATTTACAATTAAAACAATTTATTTAATGTTAAGGAAATTGTCTTTGTTTTTAATATGAACTGTAATTATTTAAATATGAAAGTTACCTATTTAAATTTGAAACACTTTTTATTTAATAATAAGGAAATTGAAATTAAAAAATTATCGTAGCGTTTCTTATATTGAATATAAACGAATTAAAGCACAGAACGTTTTTAAATCAATTACACATTTTATAATAACAATTTTACCAATTAACTCTTGTACTTTATTTAATGCCATGAAACTTCCTTAAATCAATTACATGTTGTAATTAAATGGAGAACATGTTTTATTTATTTTTAAGTTTATTCTATTTATATTCTATTTTTTACATGTTCATGGACATTTTTATTATTGTTTTTCTTACTAATTTGTGGAAGATATCCTCCGTGGGAATCATGGCTTTCAGTTTCGATAAACAATTTATCTATGAACTCACCCATATTTCACTTTCTTAATTTGTTATTCCCTTGCGACCGCACACAACCGTCCTCGCCACCACCGCTTCACAAGAACTGATTTAATAAACTCTGGCAAACTTCTCTGGTACTCTCATTTGTACGATTAACCATACTCTCAATTGTCTTCTCGCAAATACAAACGGGCTTATGCTATAAAATATAACCACATATCTACATATAATATTATGTACAAATATAGCATTTTTTTTAAAGAAAGCAACATTAATTCAAAGCCAACCAACATATCGAATAATTAAGGGTCTAAAATAAAGGATACGCTGGCTACAAAATAAAAATATGACATGGAAATGAGTACAATTGTATGTCCAAAATCATTAAAACTGTTGATATTTATCCTGAAATTACTGACATATGCACTTTGATTAATGAATTTTTCATTAATTTAAAGACATTTTAGAAAATAACTCTAAAGTCAATTTGTATATAATATTAAGGACAATTGGTCATAAAAGTAAGGGAAATTGCCTTTAAACGAATGAACATTTTCTCGAAATCATGTAAATTATCTTAAATTTAATGAATCTTTTCTTCAAACAATGACAATAAATCTGTAGTATAAAGGCAATATTGTCTTAATTTTTTGGTAAATTTTTTCAGTGTGTACTGAGGAAAAATATTATCCTAATTTTAGAGATTTTTCCTGCTAAAAAGCGTTCATATCTTTTATATAAAGATGTTGCATACGTAAAATTAAGATAAATTATTTAATATTAATTAAAAGCGTCTTAATTTTTATATGAAATGTACTTATCTTAAAGATTAACGTCCTTTTGGCGCAAAGTCTTCAAAATTAAGACAATTTTTTCAAAGTGTATGATAAACGTTCAAGTAAATACTTAATAATACAGTCACCTTAGTAGTTAGTAAATTGTCTTAATTTAAAAAGACATTTTAGAAAATAACTCTAAAGTCAATTTGTATACAATATTAAGGACAATTTGTCATAAAAGTAAGGGGCAATTGCATTTAAACGAATGAACATTTTCTGAAATCATGTAAATTATCTTAAATTTAATGATTTTTTTCTTCAAACAATTACAATAAATCTGTACTATAAGGGCAATATTGTCTTAATTTTTAGGTCAATTTCTTCAGTGTGTACTCAGAAAAAATATTATACTAATTTTAAAGATTTTTCCCTGCTAAATAGCACTCACATCTTTTATATAAAGATGTTGCGTACTTAAAATTAAGATAAATTATTTAATATTAATTAAAAGTGTCTTAATTTTTGTATGAAATGTACTTATCTTAAAGATTAACGTCCTTTTGGCGCAAAGTCTTCAAAATTAAGACAGATTGTATTATTACTTAATAATACAGTCACCTTAATAGTTAGTAAATTGTCTTAATTTTATGTTTACAACGTCCTTATTTTAAAAAAGAAAATGTAAAGAAGGACTTGGGAATTTTTTCAGAGCAAGAGAAATGTTAAAAAAATTTCATAACAAGACAATGTCCTTAATATTATGTAAGATGTCTTAATTTTGAGGTATGTACTTCCTTTGTTAACATTTTTGTAATAAGTATAGTTCGTAGTGAAAATGAAAACAAATTAATTGATAATACTAAATAAATTGTTGTAATTTTAAGTTTACAACGTCTTTATTTTAATCTTTAACATGAGCAGATTTCATGCTGAAGACGAAAATAAGACACCACTGATGCAAACTGTTTAAAATTAGGATTTGTCTCAGAGCCATCATAATAAGACTATGTTCTTAATATTATGTAAGATGTCTTTATGTAAGGTATTCAACAGCCTTAGTTAAAATTTTTGCATTTAGAATGGATTTAGAATGGAGAATTAATATTGAATAGTCTTAATTTTAAGCATGCGGTGTACTTATTTTTAAGAAAATCTTCTAAATATTTTTTTTACATTTATTTATTATAGTTTTATTTTCAATTAATTATATTCCTTATATAGGAGTATATTCGTATTTTAAAATTATATATGTATGATATAAAATATTGTTTTTTTTTATTTTTTTAATTTGTATTTTATTTTATTAAATTTATTTATTATATCTATAATCTCTTAATTTACAACTTTTCCGCTTCGCTTGCTATCCATGACTTAAACAGTACCAAATTCGTATAGACTCCAGGATATTCGATATTGGCACAATCTCTGCCCCAAGAAACTAAGCCCACAGCCTTGTCCTGGTAGACCAAAGCTCCCCCGGCATCTCCATAACAGGCATCTACCCCAGTAGAACCGGCACAAAACATTGCCTCGGTAATACGATTTCCACCATAAACAGCTTGACATTGGGCATCATCGACAATTGCCACTTGTGCCATTTTCAATTGTTCAGCGAATTCCGTTTTCGAATCAGGCTGAGTACTACCCCAACCCGATACGGTAGCATGACGTCCTGCTGCTGGCAACTGATCGGCCACAGTAATGGCAGCAATTTCTTTCGTTGGGTAGGGATTCAAACTAAAAGCTAATTTCACTAAAGCCACATCATTATCGGTAAACCATATATCGTAATCCGGATGTATAAGGTATTTCTCCACCAGATATAAAGAACCATCAAACTGGGTACGATATGAAGAACCTGCTTTAATATGCAGACGATTGGTATCCAGGCCAATGACACAAGTGGCCGTAGTTAAGATGATGTCCGAGGAATAAATGGTGCCCGCACAACGATGCTCATAGGGAGTAGAGTCATTCTTTTTATAACGTATCGACACCATAAAGGGAGCTTGAGCAATATACTCTTCCTGACCACCCACTATGCGAGATTCGAAATCGCTGGCCGAAACATGATTCGCGATTAGGCAAACTGAGAATATTAGTAAATATTTCCACATTCTGAAATAGAGTTTTAGTTGGCTGAGAAATTCGACTGTTTAAAGGTTCAATACTAAAATATAACTGAGGAGTAATACTCATCGAGATTTGCTGAATAGGTATTGCTTTGGATTTCATGATACACTACCTTCCGCCGTCACCAAATTTGCCGGACGTTCTTCTGTTATCACTTATTTTTGTTGACTAAGATAGTTCGGGTGTTTTTAAGACGAAATCTATTGCTTTAAATTGCATAGAGTCATTTTGTGGCCCTTATCGCTTTCGATAAGCAACTGATTGGGGTAAAGGTATAAAAATTTAGTTTATTTTTTCTTTAGTTTTGTATTTGTATAATCAATAGAGTGCGATTAAATTAATGTGACATTGATCTGCTCATTCAACGACATGAAAGTGAGTATAAATTGCAATTTTGTCTGAAGACTTGTCAGACCCATAATTCTGTACGAAGTTATTGTTTGGTGCAAGGCACTCAAAAAGACTACCTACTGTCATATACTGAGTAAGATCCAAATTTATTGAGTTATTGGGCGACACGCAGAGACTTAAAGACTTGAGAAGTGACTTTTGCAGGATCTAAGGTGAGGAAGATAAGCAGGAATCGATAGAACAGATTAAGTGGGTGTGTCTCGCGCTCTTCTTTGGAAAATTTTACATTCCGTCAACTATTGAGATTTTTAAAGTAATCGGATTGGTCGAACTAGAACTAGAAAAATTTCATATTTTTTTCATTCCTTAGGTTGTCATTCTAAACCTAATCTAAAAAAATATGAGTTGTAGGGTATCAACCTGTCGGTTCGCTCTAATAATTTTTGTTAGACATTTCGTTGCATGTGCTTATACATTGTTTCAATTTGAAAATATCGATTTCTTAGTAAGCAATAAAGCATACAAAAATGTTATAATCACAATTCCTAATAAATTTTGGGAGACGTCAGTCAGTGTGTCAAGGAATGTATTCATTATACATATGGGTCAGAATATTTAATATCGACCTATGTAGTTCATTTTTGGCTAAAATGTTTATAAACAGTTATAATAGGTAAAATAAAAATATTACTCTTCTTTATAAATTGTATATTTAAATATTTTAATTGTTAACTTTTTGAAAGATTTTGACTTATAAAAAAGGTCTAAAAATGGCTTGAAAAGGTCTTACGAAAAAGTAATGAATTAATTGAATCTATGTGTAATTTCTAAACAATGTGTGTAAGGGATAATTTCAAGACATTGTTTTCAAACATTTCTTAAAAGATTCTTCAATCTATTCTGCAAAATTTAATTTTTAATAGGAATCGAAATTTTTGTTGTATATTTTATTTTTTTATACAATTTTTTTAAAATTAAATCTTTGATTTTTACTAGAAAATTATGTCAAAATTACATTTTTCTAAAAATAAAATGAAGTTGAATATTTTCGAAAATTTCTTCGAAATTAAATTTTTCGTTAAAATTGTATTTTTCTTAAAATTGCTTCTAAATTGATTTTTTCAGAAAATTTCCTGTATTGGCCTTTAATAATATCAACAACTTTTATTTCGGACAGTGGCCATTAATGATGGGTCGTCCTCCTAATTCGATCGTTTAACATTTTTCTTTTAATGAACAAACTTTGATTAAATTCCGATAATAAAAAGTATCAGAAATGGAATTGATCAGTTTAAGCGTTTCGTTAACAACAATTTATTTTCAAAAGAAACTTTTTTTCAATTCCGATAACAACGTTTATCGGAAATGGAATTCAGCAGTTTAAGCATTTCGATAACAAAAATTTCCGATAACAACACGAATCAAAAATGGAATTGATTAGTTTAAGCATTTCGATAACAAAAATGTATCCTCAGTTCTTTACTAACAACATTTATCGAACATGGAATTAATCAGTTTTAAGCAATTCGATAACAACGACTTATCTCAGTTCTTTATTGAATACATTGTTTATAAAAATTGAATTGATCAGTTTAAGCATTTGAATAACAAAAAATTATCCTCAGTTCTTTGTTGAAGAAACTTTGTTTTAAATTCCGTTAACATATGTCAAAAATCTTATTCGTCAGTTTAAGAATTTCGATAACAAAAATGTATTCTCAGTTCTTTGTTGATTTTAAATTCCGCTAACAACATTTATCGAAAATGGAATTATTCAGTTTAAGTATTTCTATAACAACAATTTATTATCAGTTTTTGATTGAAGTAACTTTATTTTAAATTCCGATAACAACATTTATCGAAAATGGAATTATTCAGTTTAAGTATTTCGATAACAAAAATTTAGTCTATTATTAAAGAAACTTTTTTAAATCATGATAACAACATTTATCGGAAATGGAATTTATCGGTTTAATCATTTCGGTAACAAAATGTATGAAGTTGATCAGTTTAAGCATTTCCACAACAAAAATTTATCCTCAGTTCTTTACGGAAGAAACTTTTTTTAAATTTCGATAACTACATTTATCGAAAGTGGAATTCATAAGTTTAAGCATTTCGATAACAAAAATGTATTCCCAGTTCTTCATTGAAGACACTTTTTTAAATCTCTGTAAAAACATTTGTCGGAAATAGAATTGATCAGTTTAAGCATTTCGATAACCAAATGTATCAAAAATGGAATTGATCAGAGTAAGTACGTCGATGCAACACTTTATCCTCAGTTTTTTATTGAAGAAACTTTTTAAATCCCGATAACAACATTTATCGGAAATGGAGTTCATCAGTTTAAGCATTTCGATAACAAAATGTATCAAAAAATTGATAATTTTAAGCATTTCGATAAGTAAAATTTATACTCAGTTCTTTAATGGAAAACTTTTCTAAATTCTGATAACAACATTTATCAAAAATGGAATTCAACAGCTTAAGCATTTCGATAACAACAGAAACTTTTTTAAATTCCGATAACAAAAATTATCGACAATGGTATTCCTCACCTTAAGCATTTCGATAGCAACAATTCATTCACAAAAGAAACTTGTTTCATTTCCGATAACAACATTTATCGGAAATGGAATTCAGCAGTGTAAGCATTTCGATAACAAAAATTTCCGATAATAACATTTATCAGAAATGGAATTAATCAGTTTAAGCATTTCTATAACAAAAAAATTGGATAACAAAATGTATTAAAAATTAAATTGATCAGTTTAAGCATTTCGATAACAAAAATGTATACTCAATTCTTTAATGAGATTTTTTTTTAATTCCGATAAGATTTATCGGAAAGGGAATAGGTCAGTTTAAGTATTTCGATAAGAACAATGTATCCTCAGTTCTTTATTGAATATATTTTTTATTAATCCCGATAACAACATTTATCGGAAATTAAATTCATCAGTTTAAGCATTTCGATAAAATAATGTATCAAAAATGGAATTGATCGGTTTAAGCATTTCGATAAATAAAAAATTTATCAAAAATTAAGCATTTCCATAACAAAGTTGTATCATTGGTTCTTTAATGAAGAAACTTATTTGAATTCCGATAAAACTTTTATCGAAAATGGGGTTGATCAGTTTAAGAATTTCGATATCAACAATTTATCCTCTGTTCTCTCCGTATTTCAACGATATAGAGGAGTGTACATTGTGTTTCTTATATAAAAATTTTTTTTATGAAAATAGGTACATTTTGATTCTATTTCGATAAAAATATCGATTTTTACATTACGTTATTCTTATATAAAAAAAATATCCTCCTGCTCTTTAGGTAAAACAACGATGGCGTTATATATTTATCTTTTAATGAAGAAACTTTTTTAAATTTACAACATTTATCGAAAATTTAAAGTATTTTGATAATAAAAAATTATCCTCCGTTGTTTGCGTATAGCAACGATATAGAGGAATATACAATGTATTTCGTATAAAGAAAATGTTTCCTAATTTATTGGCAAATTTTGATTCAACTTCAATAAAAATATCGATTTTCCAATACGTTATTGTTATATAAATAATAAAGTATCCCTAGTTCTTTTCGTATAACAACGAGATAGATATAGATTTACCTTTTAATGAATAAACTTTCTATAAATTCCGATAACAACAATTATCGAACATTTAATTGATCAGTTTAAGTATTTCGATAACAAATCTTTTTTCACATTTTGTGTTTCTTATAAAGAATCTTTTTTATAAAATATTATATTAAAATAACAACAAAACAATTATTATTAACTTTGACAGAAATCGATAAACAAAGATCTCTCGATATGTCATTTTTATTTTCCCAAAAAAAAAGATTTTTTTTCCTTTTTAACATATAAATTATTCATATATAAATAAAAACAATGTGAATATTTTAACGATTTAAAAAAATAGTTTACGATTTCGATAACAAATATCAATACAGTAGAACAATGGTGTGTAGGGTTGTATCTCGAACCAAGAGACATTTTCATTATGTTGAATTATGAGTTATGTTGAAATTTCGATAGCAAATTGATCGATTTGTTGCCATCTTGCTTCGATTTCCCCCCGAAAGAGAATTCCCTCCACTGTATCCCACAATAAATCATAGAACACAATTCATTGTAGTTCGAAACAAAAAAACAACATGCGCCAACAAAGATTATGATTGGTAAGTATAACTTGAGTGCAATGTAAACTCTTTAGATCATAAATTAGTTTACACAATCTCAAAATGTCCCAGTACTGATTTGCTGTTAGAACAAGCACCAGCGCCAGCTGAACAACTGACTAATTGTATTAGTAACCTACTCTGTTAACCCAAATCGCCTGACCTTCAGATCAATGTATAGCACTCTATCAAATCCTTCAGTTAATTTATAATAACGAACTTCCATTCAATGGTAGTCAATGTGGAGGGTGGAGTGCATTTGATACTCGTACTCCAGATCGCCAAGAGAAACTATAAAAGCTATAAACTTTGAAGCAAAGCCAAACAGTTGTGTATTAACTTTATAATGTGGTTCATCTTTATATTCGTAACACTTTTTGTGGGGCTGAGTCCTGCAGCCTATGTACCTTTGCCGCGTCTGGATGGGCGCATTGTTGGGGGCCATGAGGCTGACATCAAAGATATATCTTTCCAAGTATCACTGCAAGGAGCCTTTCATTTTTGTGGTGGCTCCTTGATTGCCAAACGTTTCGTCTTAACGGCAGCCCACTGCACCTCGGGTCATTCTGCGGTTGATCCTGCATTTAAAGTGCGCATTGGTTCTAACTATTCGGCCAAGGGAGGTCTACTGCTAAAGCCTCTGCGTATTCATCAACATAAACTATACAATGGCATGACTATTGATTATGATTTCTCCATTTTGGAATTGGAAGATTATGAAATTCGTTCTTTGCCATTTGAAGTGGAATTCGCCAAACTACCCTCCAGTGCTGATCTTCCAGATGGAACCATTCTCACAGTGTCCGGTTGGGGCAATACGCAAAATTCTTCAGAATCTACAGCTGCTCTAAGAGCTGTTCATGTGCCCAAAGTTAATCAGGATGTTTGTGTGCAAGCCTATTTGGGTTTTGGTGGCATCACGGATCAGATGATTTGTGCTGGTTTGCCCGAAGGGGGCAAAGATGCTTGTCAAGGTGATTCCGGTGGACCACTATTCTATAAAGGCACTCTGGTGGGTGTCGTCTCTTGGGGTTATGGTTGTGCTAAACCTAATTATCCTGGTGTCTACTCTCGTGTCTCAGCCGTCTTACCGTGGATTACCGAGACAACTGGTCTTGAATTAGAATAATTAGGAAACTCGAATATGGCAAAATGATTTATGGGAGAAATATGAACTGAAAATATACGTATTTGAATAATTTTATGGAAATTTTGTGTTTTAATGAAATAATCGGAATATTGCATAAAGTGATTAAGTTAAGTTTCGATACATTTTGTATCGAAATTGTATGCCATGATTTTTTATATGGTAAATCGCATCATATATTTACAGCGCTATATACAAACATATATGATATATAAATATCTTCTATGAATTATTAAAGAAAAAAATCAATAAAAATTTCGTGAAACATGTAAAATATCGAATTTAAAATTTCGTTAAAAAATATTTATCGAAATAGACTTTGTCAGTTTAACCTAAATACCCTCGAAATCATAAGGTTTCATTAACTAAAACAAGCCGATGGTATATGGAGGGTTATTACACAGATTGATCAAATTTCATTTCGATTAATTTTGAAAGATAGTTTTTTTAATTTTGAAAAAGTTTTACAAAAATATATTATTTACATTTAAAAGACCTACAAAACTTTCAATTAACAAAACCTCTAAATAAAACACAAAAAAAATATATATATACGGGTTAGACTTAACAAAAATCATTTCGATAAATATTTTTTTTTTTCGAAATCTCAATTCGAATTTTTACATTTTATCGAAATTTTATTAATTTTTCCTTAATTATTTATAGAAATCGTTTTCCTTTATAAATTGAAAAAAAAACACTGTAATGCTACGATCTGTTTTGTGGTGTAAGTCATGACTTTGATTTCATGATCAATCGATAAAATATATCTAGTGAAATGGACTTGTCGAAATTATTGTAATATTTATCGATATGGAATTGGATCAGTTTATCATATATCCTCTAATAGCTTTAATATAATGTGGTATACAACATTTGCAAAACAAGTTCATTTCGATAAAAAAAAAGTTATCGGCATTTTAGTTCGATTTTTTACATATTTATTAAAATGTTTATTATATATGAAAAGTATTAAGAGGCATGACAAATTTACCGAATCCTTTTCAATATATATATTTTCTTTATCGTAAAGGAATACATGAATACAAAAATCGATAAATATGCAAAATTCAAATTGTATAAAAAATAGTGCGTAAAGATATTACCTGAATTAGGATATAAGTCACGGCCTTATATTTCGATAACATAATTAAATTAACAGAAATGTATAGTTTGACTCAATATTTTGCCAGTATTCCCCATGAAGTGCCCAAGTCCATTTTCTATAACTTTTGTTATTGAAATTTATCGATAAATTTTGTTATCGAAATATATCGAAAAAATTTTGCTATCGAAATTTAAAGCCAAAATTTAAATCAATAAAAAGATATATATTGAAATATTATCGTGTAAATCTTATATATACAACTTTCCACAGGGAGACTTATTCCATGAAATTTTTAAGTAAAAAAAATATAATAAATATTTCGATAAATATGTAAAAAAAATCGAATTTCAATATATTAGAGATATTATACGGCCTTTGATAAGCAGATCAAGTTGATTTTGATAAATATTTTTTTTATCGAAATTTAAATTTAAATGTTTGCATGTTATCGATATTTTATATATAAAAGATTTTTCATCTTTAAAATTAAAAAAACGTCTTAATGATTTGACCTGATTTACAGTTTAATTCATGGCATTATATTTCGATAAAAAAATTATCGAAAAAGAGATATGCCACTTTATCCGGTAAACCGACAATATATCAAATCAAAGTATAAAATTGTATTAATTTCGTCGGCATTCTGCATAAACGATACATTTTTTTTATCGAAATTTAAAGCCTGGCGCACCATGTAATTTCATGTCATAGCTTTCTTTCAATTTGCTGAGAAAGACATTTTCTATAAATTAGTTAAGAAAAACATTAATAATAATGTCGATAAACCTGTAAAACTTCGAATTAAAATATTGATAAAAAAAGTTATTGAATTAACTTGGTCAATTTATCGTGTATTCCGTAATATCTCTTATATATAAATCTACATAGGAAGGCACGTCATATATATCTGTTAAAAAAAAATAATAAAAATTTCGATAAATATGTGAAAAAATCTAATTGAGGTTTGAATGGAAATATTTATCAAAATCAAATTGTTCAGATTATTCAGTATAGCCTCGATATATTAAATATACTAGAGGGTACTTGATAAATTGATCAATTCCATATCGATAAATATGTTAATATCGCAATTTATTTGTAGTGTAATGCATGCTCGATAAAAAAAAACTTATCGAAAATATACTTGGCCACTTTATCTATGTATACGACAATACATTGGGTCAAAGTATACAATTTTGTTAATTTCATCGAACAAGTCTACTTTCGATATATTTTGTTATCGAACGCTAAAGCAGAGATTGACACGTTACACCAGATAATTTCATAACATAGTTTTCTTTCAATTTACTGAGAAAGACACCTTCTGTAAAATAGTTTGAAAAAAAATAAAAATATCGATAAATATTTACTAATTCGATAAAAAATATCTATCAACGTAATATCTTTTATATATAATTTTCCAGTGGAAAACATATTCTATTGTATATATTTCGATAAATTTGATAATTATCGAACTAAAATTTGGATAAAAATACTTATCGAAATACATTTGCTAAGCTTATGCAGTATATGCTCGATATAGATATATCGATGATAAACAGATCAAGTCCATTTCGATAATTTTTTTATCGAAATCTCAATAATTTTTTTTATTTATTATCGATATTGTTATGAATTCTTTCATTTATTAATTTGAAGAAGGCATTTCCTCTATAAATTAAAAGTCAAGATTGTAGTGATATATCGCGATTTGTAGTGTAAATCATGACTTTATATTTCGATAACAAAATTTATCGAAAACAGAGCTTGATCAGTTTAACGGCATGTCGAGAATATATTCATAGTATAAAATTCTATAATTTCGTATAAAATTCTATAATTTCGTCCATATTCTGCATAAACTTAACAAGTACATTTTCGATAAATTTTCTTATCGAAATTTAAAGCCTAGATTTACATCGTAATCCAGCTTATTCCATAACATAGTTTTCTTTCAATCTACTGAGAAAGATATTTTCTATACATTAGTTAAGGAAAACTTTAATAATAATGTCGATAAACCTGTAAAACTTCGAATTAAAATTTCGATAAAAAAAGTTATATATAAATTTCTATAGGAAGTGATGTCATATATATTAGTTAAGAAAAAAACTACAAAAATTTCCATAAAACTGTAAAAATTATTAATTGAAATTTCGTTAAAAATACATATCGAAATAGATTCGCTCAGCTTATGCAACAACCGCCGAATTGTTAAAAATATTAGATGGAACTTTATAAACTGATCAAGTCCATTTCGATAAATATTTTTTTTTATCGAAATCTCAATACGATTTTGTGCATATTCATCGACGTTTATTTTTACTTTTTCCTTAACCAATTTATAGATGATATCTTCCTCTATAAATTGAAAGAGAGCGCTGTAATTATATGAACTGATTTATAATGCAAGTCATGACTTAAAATTTCGATAACAACATTTCTTAAACTTTATTGATAGGGTATGCCGACAATGTGTTCAGTCAAAGTATACAAATCTGTTGATTTAGTTATTTAATAAAAATTATCTTTTAAATTTATTCGTATTCAATTTATTAATATTTCCATTGTTTCATATACAATTCACATCAACTCTTATTCACTGATATTGAGCAACTTTTTCCAAAATCCACTCCTTTAAAGTCCAAATATTGGCATATACTCCCGGATATTCAGGACGAGCACAACCTGCTCCCCACGAAACCACACCGGCCAATTTGTTACGTATGGTCAGAGGGCCTCCAGAATCGCCCTGACAAGCGTCTTTGCCGCCCTGACCTCTTAGGCCGGCACACAACATTTTATCTGTAATGAATCCTTCATAATCCTCATTACACTCCTCCTGGGAGACAACTGGTACTTTAACTTCTTGCAGCAGATGGTGAGAAGGACCACCTTCCCACACGGCACCCCAGCCCGTAATAGTAGTAATGATGCCTCCTCTGGGGGCATCATCGATCAAATCGATTTTACGTATAGTAAAACCATTCAAAGGCAAGGGCAGAGCCAGCACCAAAATGGCAATATCATTGTTATAGGTGTCCGGGTTGTAGGATTCGTGCATGATGATTTCCTTTACGGGTACCATAACGCCATCACCGCCTACTTGGAAATTGGTACCAGCTACCACCTTAAATTGACTGGGCACAGTGGCAATAATACAATGGGCCGCTGTTATTACAATGTTTTCCGAATAAATACTACCTCCACAATAATGCTGATACGGATCTTGGGGATAGAACAGACTTTTCTTGCGCAAACTAATTTGATAGCCATGAACACCAATATCAACGGTTTGGCCGCCTACAATACGAGTGCCGCCCAACGACGCATCAGTATCCTCCAAAGCATTAATCGCTGTGGCAGCTATGAAAAGTGTCAGCAATATTCCCAGCAACTTCATTATTTCCGTAATTTTGATGTAATCCCCCAGACGTTCGAAAGAAAACTGCGACGAAGGTCATTATTATTGGTCATTTGTCTGGGCTATTCGATTGATTTTTTTTATTAAAAGCTTTGTTGACTCTTTGATAAATTCTGTTCTGTTTATTGCAGGGATATCATAATTATTATGATATCTATTACGATATCGATTGAAAATTGTTAATTGCTTTGATAACTCGCAGATTGGTGGGTGCAAAAGAGTTAGTTAGTGGTTTGTTGAAAACAAAAATTCATACATATTTATTTTAACGAATTTTATCTTTCATTGGGCTAAAGTTGTTAAATATTTATGAAAAATTCAAATAAGAAAAAACTCCTAAAAGTATGTCATGGATTTGAATTGAATATAACATAATGCCACCCAGCAAGCGTTGTAAGACTATGTGAAATTATTTACTTAAATGATTGTCCCATTTAATTTTTCTATAAGTAAACTTCTATTGGTTTAATATTAACACGTTGAGTGCCACCATACAAAGTCAAAATATATTTGAAAAGTGCCAATAAATAATAACAGTTGTAAGTTAATCTTTAGTGATAAAAAAATAAATTGTCAAAAGTGTTTTTTGTATATGTGTGTTATTTGTACCGTTATATAGTGTGACAGCCGGCGATGCACGTGGCACATAGTTAATATAATTTTATTCCGGTGCCATGTGAACCGCCGGCTGACTCACAGCTTTTTTTAATTTTTGTTTTTGTTTTATCCACGGTACAGTCTATACATATCGCAAAATGGATGTAAATTTTATTTGTGGGAAACGTCGAAGATCTGATGACACTGAACGTGATGAAAATGATCTTTTACTGTCAGATTCAGATGAATATGTTCCTGGTAGCGATTTCACATCGATCGATGCTGACGAAGACGAAGATACCGACGAACCTAATGTTCTTTTAGAAACAGCAGAAACTTCTAGTGAAGAGGAGGGAGATATTGTTCCCAGAAATGTCTGGAGATCGGTTAGTGGAAGCTACATAAAAACGTTTCCATTCACTGACTGCCCTGTTTCACCAGGAATAATCGACATGAACTCCAATTCAATAAAGCCAGCAGATATTTTCAAAGTTATGGTTACGGAAGAAGTTTACGAGCTAATAGTGGAGCAAACAAACTTGAATGCCAGGAAAAAAATTGAAGCTTCTCGTGTGACCCGCAATTCTCGCATAAAGAAATGGGAAGCCACGAATGATTCCGAAATAAAACAGTTTCTTGGACTTGTAATGTATATGGGAATTGTAAAGCTTCCTTCAATCCACATGTATTGGAGCAAGGATAATTTTTATAAAAATTCCTTTGCCCCAAAAATTATGTCAAGAAATAGATTCCAGTTATTGCTGAAATTTATTCATTTTGCTGACGAAACCATGGTAAATAACCGTTTGCATAAAGTTAGTCACTTATTAGAAGTAATGGAACGGAATTTTACTGCAGCCAGAAAACCTGCTGAAGCGTTGGTAGTGGATCAAAGTATGATTCCGTGGCGTGGTAGACTTCAATTCCGGCAATATAATCCAGGGAAATCACATAAGTATGGAGTCAAATTATACAAACTTTGTGACCCACATGGTTACACTTACACCAGTTCCGTATATTGTGGCAAAACAGATGATTCTGCAAGAAGAGGACAACCAACACCTGGTATTTCTCATAGTACGCAAATTGTCTTGGATCTTGCTGAGCCTTATCTTGATAGGGGAAGATCAATGGTCACGGATAACTTTTATACATCTATTTCTTTAGCAAATGCATTGTTGGTGCGCAAAACGCATTTATTTGGAACCCTAAGAAAGAACAGAATTGGTAACCCAAAAGATGTTACTGGAGCAAAACTAAAGAAAGGTCGTATTATCGGCCGTGAGTGTTCTGGGATTGTAGTAGCGAAATGGAGAGATAAGAGAGAAGTATTCATGCTAAGTACCAAACATGCCTTGAATGAAATTTCCACTGGAAAAAAGAATAGAAACAATGAGGACATCAAGAAACTTCAAATGGTAATTGATTACAATTTAGCAAAACAAGGCATCGATTTATCAGACCAAATGTCTAGTTATTTCTCTCCTTTACGTAAAACTATTCGATGGTACCACAAGATAGCTTTCGAGTTCCTTTTGAGCACTGTCATTGTAAACAGTTTGGTTTTATATAAACAATACAAGCCAAATACAAAAATAACTGATTTTACCAAAAGTATTTGCGAGTATCTATGCGAAGTAAAAGATCAATGATCAGGATCATCCAGCTGTAAAACTCATTCTTTAAAAAATTATGAAGTCTGAGATAACAGAAATAGGATTATCAGAAAACGGTGTACTATATGCTATAGTAATATAAAACAGACAGATGGCCGGAAAAAAGCAGTAAAAAAAACCAAAAAGGTTACAACATTTTGCAATGGCTGTGAGGACAATCTTGCTCTTTGCCTTGACTGTTTCAACCGAACTAATTAGTTCATTTTATATTACGTGAATTTTTCTATTTTTAAATATTGGATTTAAATTTGTATTATACGCAGGCTAAAAGCGATTATGTTATACATTATTTTCTTCATCGAATTTGAATTTATTGAAGTAGTTACGTTGGAATAAAAATATAATTTTTGTTCTTTTCTAATTCTTCTTAAATAAATGATACAGTAAAAATGTTCAAAGTTAAAAAAATATGTCTTTTTCTAGGTCCCATAACATAATATTTATACGCTTCACTGTCCTGGCGAAGAAAATAGGTTGCATTGAATTCACAAATGGCTGTGCATCGCCGGCGGTACACAAAGCACTCTAATAAATGTTAAGTGTGTACCGCCGGCGGTACACGTGGCACTCAATGTGTTAAGCTTGTCAGCAAAGTTGTACTCAATTCTAAATCATTTGCAATTTAAACGATATTAAAATAATGTCTTGTTTTTATCCTTTGCACGAACCACTCTAATATCACCTACATACATTCCAAACAACCCAGTCTTTAGAGCAGTGTTCGGCGTAAAGAGAACGTGCCAAAATTGTGTCTGTATTGGTGTGTTTGCACTGAACAAAATTGTTGGTTTTGTTATTATGTGCTGTGTTATACAGAGTGGAAAATTATTTTTTTTACTGACTAAGTATAATGTGAATTGGTGTGAACGTTTTAATAACGCAAATTCGAATCAAAGTTTTTATTTTAAAAGAATTGAAAAATATATTTTAATTAAATAAAAATAATTTTCATTCCAGTTGATTACTACCAATGATTTCGACAAACAAAATTTTATTGATGAAAATTTTACTAATATTATTAATGTACAAGTTTATTTTTTCCGTTGATAAAAATTAGAAATAATGTGAATGTTTTAATAAAGTAAATGTTGAAAATTCAGTTTATTAGTCCTTCATTTTTAAATAGAAGTAAAGTTAATGTGCAAGTTTATTTTTGCCGTAGATTAAAATTTTAAAAATACGAATGTTTTAATAAAGTAAATGTTAAAAATTCATTAATTAGTCCTTAGTTTTAGAACAGAAGTATAACATAAGATTTATTTAACTTAAAACCTTTTTCACATTTATTTCATTTAATAAAGGGTAATATCAAAATGTATAATTTCTCAGTGTACCAACTTTCCGATAAAAAGCGACAAGAACCTGCTTTGTTGAACGCTGATGAGCGACTGACACATTTTGTTCTTACTTTTGTGCTCTTTGTTATGCTGTTCGTGTTGTGTACGTGTGAAAACCCGATTGCGTTCGGGGCTCGGCCTAACCAGCCGCCGAACACTGCTTTAGAGCATCACAACGAATAACAGCTGTGTCGCTGTCATATGTTTACAAACATGTGATTGTGTGATATTTTGCTATTGTAAAAGTAAGAGTGCGGAGTATATCTCTTTTTAATAAAATTAAATGAAAATCTTAAATAAATATAAAGTTGTGTTAAAAATATTGTTAAGTGCGGACACAATGTAAATGGCTTCAGTGTTATTTGTAAAAAAATTGAGTCATAGATTTATGATAATGAACCATCGACGGATGCCTTGAGAGATATTATTTTGACGTTGTGAAAAACAACAAAGTTTTCAAAATTTTTTTTGTATTTAAAGATAAAAATCTTTTTTCTGTAGATTTAGGGATATAATTCGATAAAATCAAAACTAAAAACTTTTTTATGGTAAAGCTTGTTTTTAATTCAAATTTTCATGGAAGTATTTTCTATATTTTTTGAAGTAACGGCTGTTTTTAAAGAGTTTAAGAACTTAAAATGATAATACAAGACAGAAATATTGTTGGAATGATTTTTTTTGTACAATCTGGTAGAAATTCGTGGCATTTATTTTTAAAATATTATTTCCGGCATATGTCCGCCGTGGCTACTAGTTACATGGTCCATTCGATCAGTCAAATTTTTAATAAGATTTATTTATTGAATGTTTTCACATTCGAATTGTTCAGCTTTTTCGATCAACTCTTCCTTTCGAAAGAGAGGTTTTTGTGGTGTATTGGAAAAGATAAGCCACTGCGCTCTGAAAGCCATGTAAACACATACCCTTATACGTATTTCAATCCTGTGGGGGATATCATCAGATGGTCTTATACATGACACACAGTGTGAGCTTGTAGTTGTGGCGATCATCACTTGTATATACACCAATCTACAAAGAAATTTGCATATGGGAATTATATACCTACGAAGAAAGCGTACAAGTCACCCAGCCAAAGCTTTAAGCGAGACTTAAATTCACCATTTTCACCACCCATGTGACTGGTAAGGGTTGCCAGTTCGACACAGTTGTCTCTACAACAATCGCCAGGTAGATGGCGTGGATTCTGAGATTAGTTGGACGATTAGAAAGACTTTACTACATTTCAGTAAGCATAGTATTTTTTTGTTGAATATCAAATATTTTATGTTATTATTATTTAGAATTCATTAACACTACGTGTTAATTGTATTTAGGCGGGCTGATCCTATTATTTAAATGTTTTTAGAAGTTTTTTGTTAATGATCGATTTAATTTTGAATTAGATTTATTTATTGAATGTTTTCACATTCGAATTGTTCAGCTTTTTCGATCAACTCTTCCTTTCGAAAGAGAGGTTTTTGTGGTGTATTGGAAAAGATAAGACACTGCGCTCTGAAAGCCATGTAAACACATACCCTTATACGTATTTCAATCCTGTGCGGGGATATCATCAGAGGGTCTTATACATGACACACAGTGTGAGCTTGTACAGGGTCTCCCATATTCGACGGACCCATCTGGCAACGCCATAACTTTTGCCAGAGATGTCAGATCGCGTAATGACATACCGCGTTTGAAGCGTCAGTCCAAGCAGATTTTTACCATGGAACAATACACCCCACGCGAAATAGTTGAAATTTACATTCAACAGAAGAAGTCAATTGTGAAAACTCAACGTGCTTTCAAAATATTAAAAAATGTGAGAAGTGCGCCTTCTAAGAACACCATTAAGCGTTTATACGAAAAATTTTCGACTGGTGAGGCTCTTTCTAATCCGAAGAGGCCAAATAAAAGTCGACCAAGGCGATCGGCCGAGAATATCGCTGCCGTACGAGCCAGTGTTGAGAGGTCCCCAAGAACATCCCAAAAACGCCGTTCTCAGCAGTTGGGCATGGCTCGGTCCACTTTACAACGGATTATTCGCGTTGATTTGCATTTGTTCCCGTACAAAATTAAATTGACGCAAAGATTGTTGCCTGCGGACAAGCCTCGTCGATTGGAATGGGCCCAAAAAAAACATGGGTCCGTCGAATATGGGCAACCCTGTAGTTGTGTTTTTGGAAACAAAAAATCAGTCAGCATTGCTCGATAGCGTTCGCCATTCAGCGTAACTTCAGCTGCTTCCTCCTTTCGAAAGTAACAAAAACCGAAGATACCGCCAGTGAGTTAACCACACCAAATTGTCAATTTTTATGGATGCCTTCGCTCCAAATACGACAATTTGCTTATTGACGTAGCCATTTAACCCTAAATGAGCTTCCACTTAACACAATTCTTTGATTTATTTTTTCAAAGTAAAATACGAAAATTTTAATCGTTGTTTTGGCGTTAATCTTTCTTAATGACTTGCCAGACCTTACTGAACAGAAATGTCAACGCATTTTGACATTATCAGCTGTCAAACCATAGTTATCGATATCGAAAGTTCTCATGCAGCAAAAAAAAAACACCCTTTATGAGGGCTACACATGAAATATCATTTATATTAGAAAAACTTTTGATTGCATATTCTGTGTGAATTTGAATAAAACGAAGGGTTAGCAATTTTTTAACATCACACTGTGGTACAGTGTGATATAGTTTATATATAAGTTTGTTTCATGACAGATATTTGTAACACATAAAAATACCAGATAGACTCACCTTAAAATATTGCGATCGACTCAGAATCAGTAGCTGAGTCGATTTAATCATGTCTGTCCATCTTATGTTGTTCGTTGAGTACATGTCGCAATTTCGTGCTCCGATTTTGCGGTTAGGAGTTTTTCGTACATAGAAAGAACCTACTGAATTTGAAAATCGGTTCAGATTTAGCTATAGCCCGCATATATATGTTTCGTCCGATTTGTCCCTTTTGTAGTATATAAGCTGTATTTTACATCAAATTTTTTAAAAATTTAGCATGTAGAGTTTCTTGATCCATGGCCAAAAATTGCCGAATTTGAAGAAAATCGGTACAGATTTATCTATAGCCCCCATATATACATTTCGTCCGATTTAGCCCTATAGAAGCTGTATTTTCCAATCAATTGTCTTGAAATTTAGCATGGTCGAGTTTCTTGATCCAAAGACAACATTGCCGAATTCGAAGAAATTCGGTGCCGATTTATCTATAGCCCCCATAAATATGTTTCGTCCGATTTGGCCCTTTAGTCTTGAAGAAGCGGTAGTTTACATCCAATCATTTTGAAATTTAGCATAGTAGAGTTTCTGGATCCATAGAACAACATTGCCGAATTCGAAGAAATTCGATTCAGCTTATATTAGGGCGGGCCAAAACAAATGTCGCGGTTGTTCGCATCTCAAATGAAAGCTTGTATTGTGTAGTGAATATCACCAACATATTTTGGCTATATCGCGAGCAGCCAATGAGTTAGGCCGATCGGACGTCTTGGACTAAAATGTGTAGTCCCTGACCACAGCTACTTTCATGCATAATTGTATAGCGATTGACTTAGAAACGTTGAAGTATATCTAGCCAATTAACAACACCTATAAAGATCTAACCTTTATAAATTAAAAAATTATAAAAGGCACATGCTAAATGGCTGATAATATCAGAATATATAGGGGACATGTGTCCCAACAAAACACTAAAACCAGCCCTCGTATTGGAGCCATATATAAATTCATGGATCGATAGACATGGCTAAATTGACTTAGAAGGTCATTTCAAGCTACACCATAGGAATTTGCCACGATATAATTTCTTGAGACTAAGATAAACAATGCAAATTTTTATAAAATATATTTAGAATTAGATGTAGCACCCATTTATGTATATATTCCTTCCAGGTTTGTCCTCTTAGCGCTATAGTAGCTCTCTTTTACATCCAATTATTTAAGAGCCGATGTTGATTTTGAATAAAACACAAATTATTTAGGAAATTATTGTCATTTCTTTTTATTATGATAATATTGGTATGGTTCAATTATGTATGGAACAAAATATCGGCAAAGGGCCGCCGCGACCTCGGCGGCACACCTCCATTCGATGGTCAACATATTCGATTAGGTTCTATGCCGTTAATGTGCCGAATTATCTCATCCTTTAGCTCTTGAATTGTTGCTGGTTTATCGACGTACACCTTTTCTTTCAAATAACCCCAAAAGCTGACGCCAGACCGCACACCGAAGCAAAGAGTACCACATTCCGTTATTCTCAGCAAGAGAGCGCGTTTTGAAGCGTTTCTAACTGTGCTTTGCTCCGTCAGAACACAAATGCAAGAAAGAAAGAGAAAAAACAAACACTTTCAATCTGATCTCTCACTTCAACACATGTGTAAATTCTCTGTCTCTCTGCAGTCGGCATGACATGTTGGGTCGTTGTTTTAGCAGTGACTTCGAGCAGTTTTCGCATTGCTCTGCTTCGGTGTGCAGTCTGGCGTCAGCCAAAGACAGAAGTCCAACGGTGTCAAATCACATGATCTTGGCGGCCAATTGACATCGCCACGACGTGAGATAACACGGCCATTGAATTTGTTGCGCAAAAGAGCCAGCCCATAAGCCACACCAAACAAACTAGGCGAGCATGCACAGGTGTTTTCACATCTCCTACAGACCCGGTTTGCTGAAATCTGGACATATTTTGTCGATTATGCTGATCAAAAAAACATCACGAAGTGCACGAAATGCATTTTGATTTGAACGCCCATTTTCGTAAAAGGCTTAAAAAACTTTAACGCGTTGCTCGATTGTGTATCTTTCCATGGTTCAAATTGAGTTAGTCTGAAATTGAGAAATGTCAAATGGACTGCAGAAAAATCTTGACGTTTAGGTGTGGTTCACATTCAACATCGGCCCTTACAATTTAACCACACCTTCATAATTACGTTAAAAAAAACAACCCTGTCTTTAAAACATCATAATGCATAATGTGATATATGTGATGTGATATTTTATCATTGTAATTGCAAGACCTTCCGACCTTCTCTTTTTCATAAAGTTGCCTTAAATCTTGTTTAGCAAAAGTGAAAAAAAATGCTAAAAATTTACACCATTGATAGAACTTTTTATTCCGAGTAAAAAATATAAATACATTTTTTTGCGGCGACTCATATTTTCAGAGTTACGGACCTCCGAAATTTGGAGATATATTTTTCGATATCTTCCATATTTTTCATAGGATTAGATATAAATAACTTTTTTTTTGAAAACACCGCGCAAAACTTCAAGTGTAGCTTCGGCTGTGTGGCACATAGCGCCGTCCTGTTGAAACCAAATGTTGCCAATATCCTCCTCTTCAATTTTTGTGAACAAAAATTCAACATGGCCCGATAACGATCGCCATTGACTGTAACGCCCACTCCTTGCTCATTTTCGAAGAAAAATGGCCCAATTATGCCTCTGGACCAAAATCCGCACCAAACAGTGACTCGTTTTGGGTGTATCGGCGGGTTTTCAGTGCCAAATGCGACAATTTTGCTTGTTTACATACCCGCCAAGATCAAAATGAGCTTCATCAGAAAAGATAATTTTTTTTGGCAAAATCGGCATCTTCTGTAAGTCGATCGCAGGCCCACTTGTTCAAGCGTATACACAACCATATTCGTTCAGCGGAAGGATAAAACTAATTATGTGTCAAATCAGACATGGGCTAAGTGTTACCATTCACGAAATAAGCACTAGTTGAAAAAAACGTTAGATAGCGGACCCATAGTTTATAGATTTAATATGACAGTAGTCAGACCAATAATGCTGTACGAAATTTTATTCTGGAGAACGGTTCTGCAGAAATCCATATCGTACTTGATTTTCTTCGGATCAGGATGATATGAGTGTCAGAAGACAAAAAAAATACTGTTATACTGTTCTACCTATGGTGTAAATTTTACCTGATCCGGTGAAAAATAAGGAAGCTATAGAATAATATATCTCCAAAATTTCGGGGCCCATAATTCGGGAAATATGAACCGCAGCCAAAAAACGAACTTTATATTTTTTACTCAGAATTAAAAGATATACATATAGGTTTTCTCAGATTGTACAATAAATTTTAAAGATTTTGTACTGATTGTACAATAAATCGTCAGTATTTGTGAATTAATAGGCCCCGTAACTTGGAAAATAAGGGCCACCCCCAACATTCTTATTTCAGTTTCCTTCCCTAAACCTCTACTCTCTAAAAAAATTGTGTACCACTTTTGATTGGCACAGTATATTTGGCGAAAATCCGTTTTGAGCAATTTCCGTTGGTCTGCCTAGCTGCACCGCTCGATAACTCTCGAAAGGAGTAACGGATTGATTTCGAAATTGGTATGTATTAATATTTTTTCTATCTGAGGCTATGTTCGAAGGTACATGGCCCATGGTCCACTCCTTCTAGTACCTCTCTCACTCGAAAGGAGTAACGTAACCAATTAAAAACTGGAACGATATAGCCCATTTTCAGTCCATGTTACCTGCAGCTATAAGAAGTATCTGTACCAAATTTCAGACATCTAGCTAAATTATTGTTGATTTTTGCGATTACAACAGACGAACGGACAGACAGACCTGGTTAAAATAATGGGGTCTCAGAGTAATATGTCGAGGTGTTACAAAATGAGTTAAACCTTCATCCTGCGAAACCTAAAGGAATTTTAAAGCAACTAATTTACAAATGTTATGCATTGATGTAGCTTAATAATGTTTTTAATTTTTTTCAAAAATAAAATATACATAAATGTTTTAATGACCCTTGAAATAATTGTCCTTATATGAAAAATATGACGCATTTGAAGAAAAGTCTTAAACATTAACTAATATTTGTGTTCATTGTAGGCCGGCGTAGTTTAACACCACATATTTTTATTTCAATTTCCAATATAAACATTTATTATTTATTGCAATTTCAAAAAATTCTTAAACCTTCTATTGTACATTACTTTCAATCCAATTTCTCAAATAGGCCACATTTGCATAGACGCCAGGATATTCAGGACGAGCACAGCCAGTACCCCACGAAATAATGCCCACCAAGAGATCGCCACTCATCAAAGGACCGCCAGAATCATTTTGGCAAGCATCACGACCTCCGTTCACAGCACCAGCGCATAACATGTTATCGGTAATACGACCAAAACCATAGGCCTCATTACAAACACCCTGATCGATGATATTCACATTGGCCTCTTGCAATTTGTAGGAATTGGCACCACCCTCCGAGGTGGTACCCCAACCGGTGACCACAGCCAGAGAGCCCACTTTCGGCGTATCCGTAGTCAATGAGGCGGCACGTGTGGTAAAACCATTCAAAGTCAATGGAGTCGATAGGAAAACCAAAGCCACATCATTTTCCGTCAACGCTGGATTATATTCCTCATGTATGATAATCTTTTCGACCAAAGCTATTATACCATCCGCTCCCGAACGATTATCCGTACCGGCTACCACAACAAAATCATGTTCTTCACGTTTATAGACACAGTGGGCAGCTGTTATGATTGTATTCTCATTATAAATGACACCTCCACAGGTGTGGATAAAAGGACACACATCACAGGTTTTGTAACGCAGCGACACCTGATGCGGATGTTTAGCTATGGTCACATCACGGCCTCCAACAATACGACCTTCTGCGGAAAGTGAAGCCGCCTCAGTGCAGCAGATAACCGCGGCCAGTAAGTAGAGAATGCTCGTAAACCTAAACATATTCAAGTGTAATCAATTACTGACTATTGGAGCAATATAGCATTATTGGTTTAATGGATTTTGTTTGGGTATTTTTGCGGACGTTGTGTTTTATCAATCGCCATAGATTGTAGATTGCTGATAAGAAAATGTTGTTGTTTTTTCTTCTTCTTAAGAATACCGCTAAGTTTGGAAAGAGAAAAAATTTTTGTGTGTGTTTTTTTACATTTATTACACTGAGAAAATGTAGTTATCATTTATATTATATATTACATTTTTATTACTAGACAGGAAGTTAATCTTCAAAAGCAAAACCCTGGAAAGAGTACAAAGTCGAGATACACCTGTAGGAAAACGCTGGGATTTGAAGCCGCATATAGTGTATTGGTTTAATATGACATGCTGTAAGAAATTATCGTCTGGTGGACGGCTTTGCAGATATCCACATCCTGCATGAAACTACATAAAGTTCTGCAAGTGGATGCTATGATACAGCCCAGAGATACAGCCCGTTGTGAACGACACAAACTGATGCACTGGATGTTATGCTACATTTAATGCCCCTAGGCAATATAGCAAATCAATATGCGTCATCAATTAGGGAATTTTCATTCTGAGCAGAAAATGGCTGCGGACATAGTGCATTCTAGACAGAATACCTGACCATCCACGCTTTGTTGATTATGCTATGTGTGAACCACTCTTTGACTAGAAGTATCTATCTCTCTCTGGCTAGACATTAACATCTGCTCAGTATTGATCGACCAAATCCCCAGTTGGACCTCGGTGAAGGTATGTGTTCCATCTCTAATCCTAGAGAACGAGGCTATTCTGACCTTAATCCGAAGTCAGAATAAGACCCTAGAAGGGGACATTGGAAGATGGTCAGAGGACGTGCGAGAAAAGAAAGACGTACGAGAGGGAGACGGCAAGGATCAGGATAGGTTCAGAATTCGTACGTACGTCTTCTGAGGCTTTCGCATGGTACGATAAATTCGGGCTAAACCAGCTCCGGATGTCCGTTACCGACGAAGATGACAACAACTCCGGGCGGCATGAAAGTGGTGCAAATAAACCTCTGAAGCAGCGTCGATGAGCTGCTCAGACTAATGGAGAAAGAGAAGATAGACGTGTCCCTTATACAGGAATGCTGTTTGGCGAAAAATAAGGTATGTTTTCAGGTCACGCAATTTCACACTAATTTCCCCGAAGACAGAATGTGCGATTAGTAGCCTGCAGAAGCATGCAACTGACGCTGATCTCCCGCTGCGATGAAGACCTAACAGTGGTAGCACTGAAACGTCAGAATAAGGTTATGCTGGTTTTTGTTCTGCCCTTATCAGAAGGTAGAAGAAGAGCCTAGAGGCTTGGGATAGTTAGATCTTCCGAGGACGTACGAGACACAATGAAGACAACAAGGATCAAGATAGGTTCAGAATTCGTACGTCTTCTGAGGCTTTCGCACGGTGCGATAAAATTCGGGCTAATGCAGCTCAACGAAGGTGGTGAAAATAAACCTGCGTTACTCCGAAAAAGCGTCGGATGAGCTGCTCAGTCTTATGGAGAAAAAGAAGGTATACGCGGTCCTCATACAGAAACCCAGCTTGGCAAAAAATTAGGTCTGTGGTCTCAGGTCACGCTATCTCACACCAATTTCTCCGAAGACGGAAGATACGATTCTTTGCTCTATCGTAGCTTGCAGAAACATAAATCTGACACTGATCTCCTGCTACAGCAACCAAGACCTAGCAGTGGTAACACTGGAACGACAAGAAAAAGATATGCCCTTATCAGAAAGCCGAATGAGAGCCTAGGAACTGGAGATTGGAAGATCGTCCGAGGACGGAGAGAGGCGACAAGGATCAGGATAGGTCAAGAATCCGTACGTCTTCTGGAACTCTCGCATGGTAACATAAAATTCGCTAAAGAAGCTCCGGATGTGCGTTTCCAATGATGTTCACTATGAAGCCATGTCGGATGAGCTGCTCAGACTAATGGGGAAAGAGAATATAGACGTGGCCCTCATACAAGAACCCCAGTTGGCGCACAAGGTCCGTGGTCTCAGGTATCGCAATCGCACAGCAATTTCCCGAAGACATAAGTTAGATTTGTAGCTGTATCGTAGCCTGCAGAAACATAAATCTGACACTGATCTCCCGTGAACAGGAACGTCAGGATGAGGCTATGTTGGTTTTTGTTCTGCCCTTGTTAGAAGGCAGAACAGAAACCTTGATTCTGGAGTTGGGAAGATCGTGCGAGGACATGCGAGAAACAAGGGAGACGGAAAGGATCGAATAAGATCCGTAGGTTCGAAGAAATCCTACGGATTCTGGATCCGAATGTCCGCTTCCAACGAGGGTGGTGCAGATAAACCTTCACCACTTAGAAACAGCGTCGGATGAGCTGCTCAGACTAATGCAGAAAGAGAAGAGAGAGAGATATAAAAGAGATACGCAATCGTACTCCGATTTCCCAGAAGACCGAAGGTACAATGGTTGACACCGGAGCTGAAGAAAATCAGGAAGAAAAGTAGAAAGCTATTCAACAAAGTCAAAAGCGAAAAAACGCAAAGCAGCTGCGATTTAAAAAGAGAATCCAAAAAAGCAGAAAGGAAGTCCTGGACAAATTTCTGTAGAGAAGTGGAAAACATTAGCGAGCCTCCAGACTCCGCAAGGTTTCCAAGGTCCGAAAAAACGCAAAGCAGCTGCGACTTCAAAAGGGAATCAAGAAAGGCAGAAAGGAAGTCCTGGACAAGTTTCTGTAGAGAACTGCAAAACATTAGCGAAGCCTCCAGACTCCGCAAGGTCCCAGGGTTTCCAAGGTCCCCAGAATACTTTACTTCCTCATGAGACCTCATGGACTACCAAAACTGTCAAAAGAAGCAAAGTACTTAGGCACCCTAGACTCAAAGCTCTCCGGAAGAGTAATATATAGGAAACCGCTTTCTATGCCTGCATGGAGATGTTCGAACACAAATGGGTTTGCAACCGCTACACTGGATGTATACAGCGATACTCGCCTAAATATCTGTGGAGTAGCGGGCGCCCTAAGATCTGCTCCTCAAATGGCACTGGAGACGATGCTGAACCTACAGCCCTTTGATGTTTTCATCAAAGGCACAGCAGCGAATGTGGTCCTCCGGCTGAGGAATGGCATTCAACACTGCGCAAGGATATGGCTCAGTCCTGAACTGCATAGACACCATGGGAAAACAATTCATGATTAAACCTTTAAAGTGAGGATACCTAACCTCTATCTTCACTGACGGCTCAAAAATGAAGACAGGCACTGGATCGGAACTATTCTCCGATCACTTAAATCTCAGAATCTCCACAAGACTGTCAGACGAAAGTACGAACTGCCACGGAACGATTTACACCATTAATATTGCCACAAAACAGATTTTGGAAGAGGACATCTCTGCAGCTAAAATCAAAATCTTTGTCAACAGTCGGCAGCTCTCAAGGCATTAGAC
Source organism: Eudasyphora cyanicolor (assembly GCA_963930755.1). NCBI lineage: Eukaryota > Metazoa > Arthropoda > Insecta > Diptera > Muscidae > Eudasyphora > Eudasyphora cyanicolor. Next base: position 21,402,171 of record OZ005738.1, read on the forward strand.
TCAAGAACCATTAACTCACGTTGTACCATGGAGTGCTTCATCTTCTTAACCCAAATTCAGGCGCACGATACCACGCTCTGCTGGGAACCAGCCATAGCAACGTAGCGGGTAACGAGTTAGTTGAAGAGTGTGCCATATTAGGACTCCTCGGTTTGTAAAGACTCGAAGCTTGTTTCAAATCAGCTCTGAATCCATTCCGTTTTCGAAGCCATAAAGAAGTACAGACAAGAACTGTAGTGTTTATCAGGCTGAAATCTTAGCTAACAGATAGCTGGATAGCAGAATGGCTCTTAATTAGTGTTCTGGCTGAAGTCGTTATCAATATTACCCTAATTTGTGTGCCGAGCCACAGGAACATACTAAGGAACTGAATGGCTTGGACTTGCCAGACAAGGAACTACGTATAGCACCCTACAAGCTTTTCTTGAGAGATAGTGCTCTTACGGCAACAAATGACAGGTTATCACTAGTCAGGAACTGCATACATCTTAGCTATTAAAAATATTAGCTATTACAAGGATAGCAGAGTGTCTCATAATTAATGTTCTGACTAAAGTCAGTATCACTATTTTCTGTGATAGTAGGGCTGCTATAAAGTCCAAGGAATTTGTATTGTCGAATTCCAAAAAATTCCGTCGGCTATCTCAGATTTCTTAACGAGATGGCTGAACAGTTCAATATATACATGCCTATAGCGACCTACATGCTTTTCTAGAGCGGCAGTGCCCTTACGGTAACAAATGACAGGTTATCACAAGTCAAGAACTGCATACATTCCAGGCTGGTGAGGCCTTACCGAAGCTCCAAAGACACCAACGCCCTGATATCGTTATCGAGACCCATCATCTCAGATACTTATACATAGTCTGTCGTGACAGTTCACTGCCTTATTGGATGGCACGCAGAGAGATTGAAGGTCTTGCAGAAGATGCGATGCCCTTACTGCAACATTTGAAAGATGACCACAAGTCAAGAACTGCATACATTCAAGACTGATACTACCTAAACTTCAAACTCACCAATGCCCTACTATCAACGAGACCCATCGTCTCACTTAGGTTGTCTCTCATGACGGGCCACTACCTTATTGGACGACACGCAGATAGATTGAAGGTCTTGCAATAGCTGCGGAGACAAAGAAATGGAGAAATCAATAGAACAACTTCTGTGTTTGTGCTCTGCTCTCTCTAGATGGCGGCAGGCTTGGCTGATGTTAAAATCTGTCAACTTCTGAGTTTTCTAAAGCAATCAAATTGGTTTAACGGGATTATTAGTGAGCCTATTATACAGGTTGTCATGTTGTCATTCATAAACCTAATCCTAAACCTACCTTAAAATTGTCCTCGAAAAGATTAACATCTTTGATTAACCTGCCGCAAACAAAACCTTAACATTTGGGGGAATCTGGCGTACTCTTTTGGTCCTGGAATTTAGCTTTGATTTGAACCTCAAAACTATATACCAAAATATCATCAACATTTTAGATCTTTTTGTACAAATATGGATATTTGTAGAGGAACTCAACAGGTCCTAAGCTATGCTCTAAGAGAAGCAGACCCATACACATCGAACCTTTATATCTGCCGGAAACAAACCATAAATTCAGAATGGCTAGTAACTTCTACATATGTTTAGGCATGTATTCCAATATAAATTTGAAAATACACCTTATGATTTAAACCTCTCATTCCAATAATTCGTATCACTTTGGAAACATGTATTTTAAATATTAAAAAAAGATCTTACCAAATTTTCTTTCAGTGCAGCTAAATTTAAGAAGTAAATTTATTGGCAATAGTCTGCTCATATATCAATTTAAAGTTTTTAACAACCCTTATTAAACAATTGACTTGGAAGCGGTTATCGCGGTAGCTTATCATGCATGGGCAATAGATTTTTAGCCACCGATATGAAGCAAACAAGAAAGACGTCCACTTAATACAAACCGTTAAAAATTCAGAGATTATAAACTCTTTAATTTAAAAAACCCCAAAAGTATGTTAACATTTTCTAAAATATTCCAATTTCAAATTTTATTAAATTTTTCCCAACAAAATAACTTTTTCAAAAATTTATGTATTGGCCGCGACATTAGTCAAAATCCAATCTCTCAAATGTGGCACACTGGCATAGACTCCGGGATAATCGCCCAAGGCACAACTGCGACCCCAAGACACTATACCCATGAGTTCGCCATTAACCAACAAAGGACCACCAGAATCTCCTTGGCAAGCATCCTTGCCACCGACACCCTCCACACCAGCACACAACATACTGTCGGTAATGCGTCCCGGACCATAGGTAACAGCATAAGCAGCATCACAACGTTCATTGCTAACGATGGGTACATCAACGGCCAACAGTTGATTGGAGGAAACACCACCCGATGATGTTGTACCCCAACCGGTTATAGTGGATTTCGAACCATGCACAGGCGTTTCGCTACCCAAAGCAATGGGAGCCATAGTCACACCATTCAAAGGCAAGGGGGAGCCCAAAATCATCAAAGCCACATCATTGGTATAAACCGAACCATCATAGTCCTCGTGCATTACAATCTTGGAGACACGCACCACAACACCATCGGCTGCATTCCGGATACTAGTACCGGCAACAATAGTGAAATTCTCGGCAAAACGTCCATTGACACAATGGGCTGCGGTTATGATAACATTTTCATTGTAAATACTGCCACCACAGGTATGGGAGAAGGCACAGGTCTCACAGCCTTTACGTCTCATCGATACCTGATGAGGATGCCGGGTAATGTCCACCTCATAACCACCCACAATACGGCCATCCAGGCGCAATGAAGGTTCAATGTCACCATCAGCCGCCATCTCACGGGACAAAGAAGCTCCCAAGGTAGCGGTTACCGCTGCCACCAACAGCAGCAGGGCTAAGGTGTATAATTTTGTCATGCTGATCGGAGGTCTGATGTGCAACTAAACTTCGTAAAACCTGTTGTGGAAACAAAAACATTATGGCCTCAACGACGTATTTACCCAAATCGATTATCAATCAAATCGTTGGTCATAAAGTTCACAATCTGTAGACGATAATAGCGTTTTGGTGGTCAGAGATTGTAGAGATAGGTAGATACCGTAGAGTATGTATTAGGGCGGGTCGATTTAAAAGTCGCCCATTGCTCAGTGAAAATCGTATTCTAGGGATCAAAATAAGAAACTTTGCCCGAGGAACCATACCTCTAAAACGAATTCCCACTTTTGACCCGTAGGGAGAAATTTTGAAAAATCCCACTTTGACCCATTTAGAGGGCGCCAATCGAGTCCAAATGTATGACCGACCCCTACTAACTTTGGAGGGCCGATCCACCCATGCCAGTGGCACACCCCACTGGAACACAATTTTTGGCACTTTACATGACAAAATCAGCGAAATGGGGGTTCCAGGGGGTGAGCCACTGGCATGGGTGGGTCGGGCCTCCAAAGTTAGTGGGGGTCGGTCATACATTTGGACTCGATTGGAGCACTCTAAATGGGTCAAAGTGGGATTTTTTAAAATTTGCCGACCCAAATTCCGGGACATCAGAATTCGTTTTAGAGGTATGGTTCCTTCGGCAAAGTTTCTTATTTTGATCCCTAGAATACGATTTTCGCTGAGCAATGGCAACTTTTTTTGCCTCCCCACAAATCGACCCGGCCTAGTATGTATGTATGTCGGTGATATGTATAGGGTGTTTTTTAGTGTGTAGAACTTTAAATTGAACATTCTATTCGCAGGTCTTATAAGGAAATAATCAACAATCATAGCTCTAGAGCGATCGTCGTTCTCATTTTTACAGAAGTGAGGAACATCGATTCCAGTTAGTCTGGCGACAGCTCGTTCTGCGTACCAGACCCGGAATCCACAAACTCCGGTCAAGGGCTGTCAAGCCAGTTTATGCTACATTTTGGTCAATAGATTGTCTTCTCTGCATATTATTGGTCCGTGCCGGGACCAAAGGAAATTCAGGACCTTGGATTTGTCCTGTTGCCATAACCGCATCCACCAACGTTCAACATCTATAAGGTGTACTTGATGCATGGATTTGGTACATTTCAGAAACTGTTCCGGTCAGAATCACCTTAGGGAGTACATAACATCATTTTCACTGCGATCCAGGAAAAAAACCGTAGGACACATGTCGCTTGCATAGTTGTCAAGGTTACAATGTGCTACGTAGGGATCGCAACAGAAGTGGAGGTGGTGTACTTGATTTCCTGTTACACCATTATGTGCAATACAGACCTATCTCGCCTGAGCTCGACTTTGCTACCCCCATGTATCGAATGTATAGGGATAGCAGGTAAATCTGGGACTGCCGAGATAGAACAGCATAACGTACATATACCGCCGATGGGTAGCTGTTATTTACAGGACATTAGTGCAGCAATGTAGGGTAATAACCTCGTGGTTCTAGGAGACTTTAATGTCCATCACGAACTTTGGCATTCTCTCCTAGCTGACCGGAGAGGCATAGCTTTGATTGATTGCTCTGTACAGTGAAACAGCTCTCCAGGTATAACCATCGTGTCTCCTGGTCTGATAAATGTCACCACCTATCAATTGATCTTCACCAGCAGCGTCCCTATCACAACTTTCAACAGCGATGCAGTTGAAATACAGTGCTGTTATCCAATGAGTGAAAGCTTTTCAGTAGAAGCAATCATTGGATAAAGAGTTGCCATATGTACAAACTATTTTAAATCTAAGTGGGAACTAAATAGAGGTTTGTCGCAGTGACCGTTAATTCAATTTGTAATTCAGTTATTAATTATATTCAGTACTTCAAAGTAGGGAACTTAAAACTATTGTTAAACACGGTTTAACACCGTCATTTCTTAGGCGCTCAGACCATCTCCCCATAATCCTCCCCATGGACAGACCATCCAACTACATAATTTCTGAACGTCTCACTTTTCTCAATCAGAGGATTATTTTAATGTGTAATCTTCTCATTCCCTCAGATGTTCAGGTATCTGAGAAGAAATTCTGGACCATCATTAATTATCTGCCGCTCGCTCTCGCCGGTGGTCGAATACCCGATATACGGCCTAACTCGCAGACAAACGTAGTGATATTTGTCGTTCTAATCCTAATCTGATCCTAGATCAGGGCAGCAGTCAAGTCGGGGGACTGTCGAGATAGAACTGTTCAATGTATACGTACCGCCGGTTGGTAGCTGTACCCCAAGTTCTTTGCCCAACATCACTGCTCTCCTGCGAGACAATAACCATGTGGTGCTAGGTGATTTTAATCCGCATCACCTTGTCTCCTAGGTAACTTCATAATCTCTGAAAGCCGCACTATTCTTAATCAGAGGTAGACATATTGGAATGGGTTCAGAGAACACACCAATCACCGTTTCAGTAATCTTCCAATTCCCTCAGATGTTCGGGTAGCTGAGAAAAAATTCCCCGCCATCATTAACGCAGCAGCCGCTCACTCTATACCTGCTGGTCGAATACCCGAAGTACGACCTAACTTCCCAGCGGGGGAAGCGGACTCACAGACGAGCGTGGTGATATTTGTCTTTCTAACCCTGTTGATCCTAAAATCAGGGAACTCTTAGCAAATAGATGGCTCTACGTTTTGCACAGTGAATGAGGACGCCTCCACAGGGATTATGGTGATTGTAGCAGCTCGCCAGATATCTTCATCGCGTCGCCTGGTGCGATAAATACCGTCACCTTGCAGCCCTTCATTTCACTGGGATCAGACAGGACGATTTCATCATATCAGAACGCCGCACTTTTCTCCATCAGAGGTTGACACATCGGAATGGATTCAGGGAATCCACCAATCATCGCTTCAGTAATTGTTCATTCCTTCAGCAGTCAAGTCTGCGACTGCCGATATACTCGTAAAACTGTTCAACGTATACATTCCACCGGTTGGTAGTAGTGTCCCGTGTTATTTACCGAACATCAGCCCACCCCTGCAAGGCAATACGCGTGGTTCTGGAAGATTTTAATCCACATCGACTACTGTGGCATTGTCTCCTAGGTAACGACCGAAGAGGTATAGCTGTGGCTTAGCAAATTGATTGCTGTATGTTCTACACAGTGGATAAGGACGCCCGCACACGGATTACGGGTGATTGCAGCGGCTCGCCAGATATCACCATCGTGTCTCGTGGTATGATAAATAACATCACCTGGCTAGTCGTCATTTCTTTGGGTTGATAATCCATCTCCATCGACAGACCATCCGACTTCATAATCTCTGTGCGTCTCAATTATAAGAAGACAAATTGAAATGGGTTCAGAAATGGGTCTCCAAATATTCGGGTAGCTGAGAAGAAATTCCGCACCATCCCTATAGCAGCAACCACTCGCTCTATTTAAATGCTGTTCAAATTCTCGAAGTCTCCCAGACGAACGTGGTGATATTTGTCCTTCTAACCCTGCTGATCCTAGAATCAGGGAACTTTGAGCTTGATTCTAGAGACACATATATCAAATATATGAGGGTAGCAGTCGAGTCGGGGACTGTCGAGATAGAACTGTTCAATGTATACATTCCGCTTGTTGGTAGCTGTACCCCAAGTTCTTTGCCGGACATCACTGCACTCCTGCGAGACAATGATCATGTGGTGCTAGGTGATTTTAATCCGCATCGCCTTGTCTCCTAAGTAACTTTAGGAAGGCAAATGTTAAAGGGTTTAGGGAATACTCTATTCACCGCTTCAGTAATGTTCCCATTCCCTCAGATGTTCGGATAGATGAGAAGAAATTCCGGGCCATCATCAACGCAGCAGCCGCTCGCTCTATACCTGCTGGTCGAATACCCGAAGTACGACCTAACTTCCCACCAGAGACAGCGGGACTCGCAGACAAGCAAGATGTTATTTGTCGTTCTAATCCTGCTGACCCTAGAATCAGGGAACTGTACTAGAGGTCAGTAGAATTTTTCTAACGAATATTTTGTTCCTCTTTATTTCTTCCACTTGGGAACATAGGGCTTCTACAAGAGGTTTTTTTCTTATTTTATTGCAATATAACAATTCAACCGCTTCGTTGTTTGCTCTTAACTCCCTCATTATCGTTCTTTGCCATGTATTCATTGAGCGTCCGGGTCGTGACTACGCTGAGAATGCCATTTTAGGGATTTCCTTGATAAGACATTTCTAGATTTCCGTAGCGGGTGACCTATCCGGGTCCATTTCCTTCTTGAAATTTGGCGTATTATGGGCTCTTCGCTATAAGCGGAATAAATGGCTAGACCATCGGAAGCAATGCAACTTATTCAGTTTCAACAAAGGTAATGCCTAAAACTACTTATATGTAAGAAGGAAAGATAATTTTGATATTAATATTTTTTTTTAATTTCTGCAGCATTGCCAGACTGCTTTAATGTTGGCTATGTCGCATGGTAACCTGGAAATGGTACAACTCCTCCTCAATATTAATATACAATGCCAATATATCTAATTTTACCATTACAGCGTTGAACAATAATGTATGGAAAGTTAACACAATTGATTCCAATGGCTATAGAAGTTTATCATCGACATTAAATTCTATGAAAATCGAATGGTACACATATGAAAATAAAAATGATAGGCCGAATAAAGTAATCATTCGAGGACTCCATCCTACATGCACCAAAGAAGACATAATGGAAGAACTAAAAACGAAAGGATTTAATCCGATAGACGCTGTTAATATACTGAAGAAAGAACGTATTGAAAATAGTAATAAATATAACTATAGGCAATTGCCAATTTTCCGAGTTACTTTCCATAAAGATGATTCTACTGAAGAAATATACAAAATTACCAACATACTCAAGCTGAAAGTTAAGGTAGAAGCTGTCAGGCCACAAACAAAACTAATACCCCAGTGTAAACGATGCCAAGGCTTTAATCACACCAAACACTACTGTCAAAGGGAAGCGAGATGCGTAAAATGTGCAGGCAAACATGACACAGAGGAATGTACCTTTCCAAAAACAATTGTACCGAAATGTATTAATTGTAAAGGAAACCATCCGGCCAGTTACAGAGGTTGCGATGTAGCTAAGGAATTGCAAAAAATAAGGAACAAGAATCGATTACTAAAAGATTCACCGGTTGACCCAAGAAAAGAAGAATCCCAGCAATTACCCTCGCAACTACAACGAAAAATCCCTAACCATAAACAGACTAAAACTTTTTCCGAGGTATTGATCCCCGAGACTCGCAAAACATCAATTCCAGATAATATTACCATCCTATCTGAAATTTTACGAAATATGGAAAAAATTAACCGTAGGCTTGATTCTCAAACAGAACTTAATGAAAAATTGATTGAAAAAATCAATGCTATAATAATCAATTCTCAAAACTAATAATATTTATTAATGATGTCTCTACGCATAGCAATATGGAATTGTAACGGTTTGATGACCCGTATCAATGAAGTAGACTATTTTCTACATGAACACAAAATAGATATACTCCTTATATCGGAAAGCCACCTCAACAACCAAGCCTATGTCAACATCAAAGGCTACAAAATTTATAATTCACTACATCCCTCCCAAAAACCAAGAGGAGGTGCTTCTGTTATAATAAAAGAAAACATAAAACATCACGAAGACGATAAAATCGAAAACGAAATGTTTCAGATAGCTAGTGTCTCTATTAACCTGAAAAACAATAAATGGTATAGAATTGGTGCAATCTACTCCCCACCTAGATACACTATTAAATGCGAACAATACTTAAACATGCTAAAAACATTTGGTAATAACTTCATTATAGGTGGAGACTTCAATGCAAAAAACAAGTTGTGGGGATCAAGACTTACGACACCTAAAGGATGTGAACTTTTCAAAGCTTGCAGATCACTAAAGTGCAACATTTATTCCGGAAACGAACCAACATACTGGCCGTCACACGAAGATCGTATACCTGATCTTATTGATTTCTTCCTGTTGAAAAATATTTCAAAAAATTACATTTTGGTAGAAAATACTACAGCGTTGTCATCATCCGACCATTCTGCTGTTATAATGTCTATAAGTGATAGAGTTATCCAAAAAGAAAGTCCATGCTTTATTTCCAATAAAAGAACAAATTGGCAACTCTTCAAATATAATTTGGACGAGAAAATAGACTTGCACATTTCATTAAAAACAACATGTGAAATCGAAGATGAAATAGTAGAATTGAATAGAGCAATTCAAACAGCTGCATGGGAAAGTACTCCTGATATAACAACAACCTACACAAATTCAACATACCCAAAAGAAATCAGAGATTTGTTAGCAAAAAAGCGCAAGGCTAGGAAAAAGTGGCAAAGAGAGAGAACTCGGGAAAACAAAACAATATTAAATAGTCTCATAACTGAGCTTAAACAGCTAACAAATGAGTCCAAAAACAAATCAATGTCTGCATATCTTTCAAACTTATCAGCAAGCAAAAGCACAAATTATAACTTGTGGAAAGCAACAAAACATTTAAACCAATCACCACCGCAAATCCCACCAATCAAAAAAAGTGATGGCACATGGGCACGAAACCCACAAGAAAAAGCCGAAATGTTTGCAAATCACTATGAAGACATATTCAAACCTCTGGAAAGACAATCCACAAATGAAAATGTCAACAGGGTTGATAAAATAGATAGAGTCCCTATCAAGCCAACTTCACTTAAAGAACTGAAGAATGTAATTGAAAATGACATAAGCGCCAAAAAAGCACCGGGTTATGACCTGATAACCGGAAAAGTAATAAAAAAGTTGACAAACAAAGCCTTAAAGAAATTACAGTACATTATAAATGCTTGCTTTCGTTTACGATACGTCCCACTTCAATGGAAAGTGGCGGAAATAGTAGTAATACATAAACCTGGTAAACCCGAACACCAATTAACATCATATAGGCCTATATCACTTCTTCCAATAATTTCCAAGGTTTTTGAGAAAATCTTACTAAAAAGGCTTCAACAAATAATAGACAGAAGACAGCTGATTCCAGTTCATCAATTTGGATTCAGAACTCAACACTCTACGATCCAACAAGTTCACCGAATCGTCGATGTCGCAGAAAAGGCAATCGAAAACAAACAAATATGCTCAGCAGTGTTCCTTGACATAGGTCAAGCTTTTGATAAAGTTTGGCACCAAGGTCTACTGTTTAAGCTTTATACTGACCTACCTAACCAATTTTACGAAATACTAAACTCATATCTAAGCAACCGTTACTTTCGTGTAAAGCTCGAAAATGAGTATTCCAATCTAAAAACAGTAAATGCAGGGGTTCCTCAAGGTAGTGTCCTTGGTCCAATATTATACTTGTTATATACTAGAGATATTCCGAGTCCAACTAACGCAACAATTGCCACATTCGCAGATGACACAGCTATCCTTACCACGGCAAACACTGAGACAGAAGCTACAAGCAATCTTCAACAAACCTTAAACGCTATTATAAACTGGATCAACAAATGGAGGATGTTAATAAACGAAAGTAAGTCCATCCACATTACATTTACAAATAAGCGCACATCACACTCTCCACTTCTAATAAACAACAAACGAATACCATATGCAAATAATGCCAAATACTTGGGAATGAATCTTGACACCAAACTTAAATGGAAGGAACACGTGAAGAAAAAAAACAAAGAAATTAAATTAAAGTTCAGTCAAATTTACTGGCTACTAGTTGATAATAGAGTATCTATAAAAAATAAATTACTTTTATACAACCAAACTATAAAGCCAATATGGACTTATGGCATACAGCTCTGGGGCTGTGCAGCGAAGAATGAAGTTGACAAAATTCAAAAAACACAAAATCTGATTTTGCGTACCATAGTTAAGGCCCCATGGTATATCAGAAATAGCGACCTACATAGAGATCTCAGAGTGAACACAATTGTGGAAGAAATATCACTCAGTGCTCGGAAGCATGCCAATAAATTACAGGACCATGCAAATCCCGACCTAAGGAAAATCGTTCACAACTATGATGCCACCAGGAGACTGCAGAGGACTATTCCCATGGACCTAGCAATATAACAGATGAAAATACTTAAAATAGAGTGTAATTATTGTATTATATCTCAACAACTTTGCTTGCTAATGTTAACTATTTAGTATTAAGCATAGAATTTATTACTAATGTAAAATTACTAAATGAGTGCTACTCAGTTGTAATAGAAATAAATGATAAAAAAAAAAAAAAAAAAAAAAAAATATACAATATGAAGAAATTTTTTATTTGTAGAAAATTTCTCTGAAAGTGTTTATTTATAGAAAATTTCTCTGAAATGTTTTATTTATAGAAAGTTTCTGTGAAATTTTTTATTTACCGAAAATTTCTCTGAAATTTTTTATTTATAGAAAATTTCTCTGAAATTTTTAATTTATAGAAAATTTCTCTGAAATTTTTTATTTATAGAAAATTTTTCTGAAATTTTTTATTTATAGAAAATTTCTCTGAAATTTTTTATTTATAGAAAATTTCTCTGAAATTTTTTATTTATAGAAAATTTCTCTGAAATTTTTTATTTATAGAAAATTTTTCTGAAATTTTTCATTTATAGAAAATTTCTCTGAAATGTTTCATTTATAGAAAATTTCTCTGAAATTTTTTATTTACAGAAAATTTCTCTGAATTTTTTTATTTATAGAAAATTTCTCTGAAATTTTTTATTTATAGAAAATTTCTCTGAAATTTTTTATTTATAGAAAATTTCTCTGAAATTTTTTATTTATAGAAAATTTCTCTGAAATTTTTTATTTATAGAAAATTTCTCTGAAATTTTTTATTTATAGAAAATTTCTCTGAAATTTTTTATTTATAGAAAATTTCTCTGAAATTTTTTATCTATAGAAAATTTCTCTGAAATTTTTTATTTGTAGAAAATTTCTCTGAAATTTTTTATTTATAGAAAATTTCTCTGAAATTTTTTATTTATAGAAAATTTCTCTGAAATTTTTTATTTATAGAAAATTTCTGTGAAATTTTTTATTTATAGAAAATTTCTGTGAAATTTTTTATTTATAGAAAATTTCTCTGAAATGTTTTATTTATAGAAAATTTCTCGGAAATGTTTTATTTATAGAAAATTTCTCTGAAATTTTTTATTTATAGAAAATTTCTCTGAAATTTTTTATTTTTAGAAAATATGATCGATTGTTATATGAATCGTTTTAAAATTCCGAACTTCGATTTGTAGTGTCATTTTTGAGATAAGGGCGATAAGGGAGATAAGAGAGATAAGTTAGCCCATGCATTTCCACGTATATCGATAGGAAATGGATTTCGCTGATATTCTGGCATATGATAGAGGACGTAGTACTGATCTACAGACGCCTTCGATGTTCTTCCAAAATCCAATATTTAATGGAAAAATCACTATTTTATAAAACAATTTGCACCGATTTTAAAATAACAATAACTTCTAAACTATGTAATAGGAGTATTGCTTCCAGTGATACCCTAATCGAAAGATTTGAACGCCTACTGATATCTAAGGACGTTTGGGGTTAGTAAAATTAAAAAAAAAAATATGAATTTATTGAAATTATAGAATTTTCTCAGCAGTTTCGTTTATTATAATAAATTAACAGGTTAATGCCAAAAGTATTAAGCTACAATTATGTATATTACACATAAAATATACATCCAGCCGTCTCTTTTGCAGTACCATTTATCACAATACTACCGTTAGTTTAAAATTTATCGGCATTTTAAAATCTGTATAACACTTTTACATAAAATTTATTTGTTCACTAAATATAAGGTTTTCGAATGAAATTAATGTGGTCTGTAAATCAGCGCGTGGTCCTCTATCATATGACAAAATGTTATGAAAATCCCATAACTTTTTGTAAAAAAATGAAAATCCATTTTTGATATTTAAAAAAACTGAGAATATCTTATATTGTTATAATTGTTTATACGATGTAAAGTGGACGTTTCAAGCATTCGTTTAAGGTATCACTTGTGACGATATCGCAAACAGTTTAAAAGTTACGTGCTTTTTGAAATTTGTATTATTTTCTAAACAATTTCGAGTATACTTTTAGGCGCGATATCGTCATCGGTAACACCTTAAATAAATGCTTAAACGACAAATTTTCGCCTAAAAGTATGCTTCACGAAAATATTCGAAAAATTATACCGATTTTAAAAAGCCTGCAACTGCTAAACTAATTGAGACATCGTTACAAATGGTAGCTTAAATGAAAACTTGAAACGCCTACTTCAATTTCTCTAAAAATTATAACATTATAAGTTATTCTCATTTTTTTGAAATTTCAAAAATTGATTTTCAATTTTTACCATATTTTATTGAATTTTCATAATATTTGGGCATATGTGGCAATAAGGCCCATTTTTTAATATACTATAGGTACTATAAATGTGCAAAATGCTCCATTTGTATGTGAGGTACCAAAAGGGGCCTGGTAATAACGCCCATTTTGCACGGGGCTATAGGTAATGTACAGGCATTACACTCCATAAAATGTCCAGTATTTGTACGGACTGGAATCAAAATTATAAGCCGTTAATTTTTTTCTGCAAAATGGTCCATTTGTATGGGAGGTACCAAAAGGGGAACCTGTATTAGGGGAACCTAATACAATTTGGGGAATTGTGAAAGAATTTAAATAGTAGTATAGAAGTTATGAGATAATCAATATTTCACTAAATTGTGACCCTTCGTGTGGGAGGTACTCGAAGAAGTTGACCAACATATTCCATCTCTGACCTTAGCTTAGAATTTTTTTATTTTTTAAGGGTTTTAAAACGATTTTTTTTAAAAAAAAATTAAATTTTTTTCTATTTATTTTAAGGACAGTAACTAAACTTCTGTTTCCACATGAAAATGTCATTACTAACATTTGTAGTCCTCAAAATTTCCTGTAGTTTAAAGTGCATCGAGGCTTTATCAAGCGTACACTTCAAAAAATTTGGTGCAAATATTCCTTCCACGAAAAAACATTTAAAAAAAAAATTATCATAAACATTTATTTGAATATTTTTTCGTGTTGAGGACTCCTTATTACACCAAAATTTTGTTGCATAGTGTAAATATGACACAGTTTTTATAAGCACACTATTATTAGAAAATATTTCATACTTTTGGGCGCTATCGTACACATTGTTTCAAATTTTTCTGTGAGATTATTAATTTATAATCTAGTAACCAGTTACCATTGTCAATAATGTCACCATATAACAACAACTACTATAGAGATCAGAGATGGAAAATGAGATTTCTCAAAAAGTACTAAAATGGTACTTTTAAACTGAAAAGGTATTTTTTCATTTATAATATTAATGTAATGCAAATAACGGGTGATCCAAGTAGAGATACTTTTTTCAATAGCCTTTTTTTGACAGATCATGTGTGAGTCGTGTCATGCTATTTTTGTTAAGTATTGTTTGGCATTTCATCACGGAAAGATTTACGCCTGAACAACGTTTACAAATCGTTCAACTTTATTACGAAAATTCACGTTCTGTGAGGAATGTGTTTCGTGCACTTCACTCACCCTATATAATGATATTGATGCATTCTTAATGGGAAATATTTAAAGATATATATGACTTGATTTTGCTCCATAACTACGTATAAAAACTTATATAATAAGGCGTCTTTAAATAGACTTTCCACTTATAGCAATTCCCTAAAATCATTTCATACAATTGTGAAATTATCAATTCTATTCTATTCTGAAAGAATAGAATATTCTTCTGTCATAAGTAAAGATATTTAAAATAAACAAATTTTCAGAAAATTCGTCAATGAAAAATATGCACTCAAAATATAAAAAATAAGCCCAAAAAACGGACAAACACATTAAATGAAGCCACCAAAAAATGTTGTTTGACATGTTCTTATTTGGGTCCCATTTTCATAAAATATTGGGTTGCATTTTCATTGGGTCCACATTTATTACGCCGAAAAATACAGGGTTTTCCAACAAGAGGTGTTATTTTGAATCAGCCGGTATTTCAGTAGCTGTCACTTTTGAAGCTTTTATTTTTTGACATTTGACAAGTAGAAACTACGCCATTGCTAAAAATGGAACGATACACGATCATCGAACGATACAAAACGATCGAACAAAAAAACGATATGAACGATACAAAATCATCTTGACTGATGAGGCCCATTTCCACCTCGGTGGCTACGTCAACAAGCACAATTGCCGCATCTGGGACTCGGAAAACCCAAGAGTTATTGTTGAGAAGCCTCTGCATCCTCAACGTGTGACTCTTTGGTGCGGTTTATGGTCCGGCGGGGTCACTGGACCTTAATTTTTCGAAAATGAGGTTGGATCAACAGTTACGGTGAATGGATTGCACTATCGAGAAATGATTAATGATTTTTTATGGTCGGAGTTGGATGGTATTGATCTGGACAACGTTTACTTTCAACAAGACGGCGCTACGTGCCACACAAGCAACGAAACCATTGCTCTGTTACGGGAAAAGTTTCCGGACCGTGTTATCTCTCGAAGAGGTGATCACAATAGGCCACCGAGATCTTGTGATTTAAACCTTGCGACTTCTTCCTTTGGGGCCACGTGAATGATAAGGTCTACGTCAACAGTCCAGCGTCGATTCAAGACCTCAAAGATAAAATTCGTGAGGCTATCGAGGACATAAGGCAGCCACTTTGCGATTTGGTTATGGACAATTTCATTAAAAGGATATGGTCCTGTAAGCGTGGCCGTGGTGGCCATTTGGCTGATGTTGTTTTTCATTATTAACGGCATACCTTCCTCTTTATTATTAAATAAACATCCGATCATTTATCTCAAAATATTGCATTTTTCTTTGAATACCAAAATAACACCTCTTGTTGGAAAACCAGTTATAAGGACATATATTGGATTTACATCTGATGAAAGAATAGATGGAGTAAAATGGTACTGAAATGGCCGTGGGGGTACTTCGGTACATTTGCAAGTGGAAAAGTACTGAAAAAAGTACTAAAGTACTGACTTTTCCATCCCTGATAGAGATTAGTATCACAAAAGGATATCCCCGATGAGCGGCGTTTGTTACCTCCACCATAGGATGGGGGGTATATTAATTTTGTCACTCCGTTTGTAACACCTCTAAATATTGATCTGAGACCCCATAAAGTATATATATTCTTAATCGCCGTAAAATGCTAAGACGATTTAGCCAAGTCCGTCCGTCCGTCCGTTTGTTATAATCACGCTACATAGAGTCCGTAATAATAGCGCTAAAGAGCCAAAGCAAAATGTTCATGGTTTTTAAAAGGCTTTAATACTGTACAATTTTTTATATTTGAGTGCTAGAAGCTGCAGTAAGTAAAGTCTTCGAGCTGCAAACAAAAAGGTTACGATAAAAAATGATTTTGGGCTGATTTCGTGGGTTCGGAAAAAATAAAAAAATGTTTTTATAAAAGTCTGGAGGTTTGCATTAATAATCCGTATTGCATTTGATTTTTTTATATGGATGTCAACCCGGTTTAATATACACTATGTATCCCGAAAAAAATTTGCTTTCTATTTATTTCAAATCTTCCCCAAAAATAAAACACTCTTCTCATTAATCTGCAATTAACCATTTATTTTACTTTACTATGTAAGACTAATTTACAGTTCACTGGCGGTCTTTTCGATCCAGCTACGAACAGAAGGAACATCGGCATAGACTCCAGGATAGCCAGTTCTGGCACAGCCATAACCCCAGGAAACAATACCAACCAATTTGTCATCAGCAACCAATGGACCACCGGAATCACCCTGGCAAGCATCCTTGTTGACGGCATAAGCACAGACCATGGTATCCTTGATTTCAGAACCGTATTTGTATTCACTGGAGGCGCAAGCCTTCTCATCAATAATATCAACTTCAACTTCCTGCAAGGTTTTGGGCAAGCTGATGCAGGTCAAATAGCATTTGGTGCCCCAACCTGTGACTACAGCAGGAGTTCCAGTAGCGGGAGTGCTTTCGGCCAATGAAATGTAACGTACCTTAGACGATTCGCTGACGGGAGTGGCCAACTTGATAACCGCAACATCGTTCACCATGGTCTTGGAGTTATAACCCTCATGGAATTTGAAAGCTTTGACAGCAACCAAATCACCACCGGTATTGTATTCAGTAGATCCTAGACGCACCTTGAACTGGGAGGCGGAGTAGGATTGCATGCAGTGAGCAGCGGTAACGATAATGTCTTCACTGATGATGGAACCACCACAGAAATGACTGCCAGAGTTGGTTTGCATGGAAACCTGGTAGGGATGCTTCTCAATGGTGGTATCCACACCGTTGACAATGCGGCCATCCAATTCATTGGGCAAAGTGCCAGCGAAGGCACAGCTAACAAAAGCGAAAATAGTTACCGTACGGATCATATTGTAAATTGTTGAACCAAAGGAATACGACTGGTGACTGAGGGCTAGAGACCTCAACTCTTTTATAGCATTGCAGGAGGGTACAATATCTTATCGGTTTCCTCATGAGAGGTGGGGATCAATGCATAGGATCAACTCTTGTTTACTTCATAATTACAAATTTAATGTTGTGAAGTAGTTTAAGGTATTGAAGATGTTTTTTCTGATAGGCATACAAGTGGAACTGCATGTGCAGCGTCTGCATCTTGAGTGTTTCTTTAAACCATATGACATACTCGAACGGAGTGAACAAATTTTTTGAAATGAATGAAATACTTATAGATGTATATTACACCGAACCTCAAAAGTGAGTCGTAGTGACTTGTTCTCATTACATGGAATTTGGAGTTAACTGTAATATTGTAAGTGTGTTGGTCACTGTATTGTTTACAGTGACCACCACACCTGCTTATGGCCAGTATCCGATTGAAGCTAGCAGCGATAAATAGATTCAATGTGACTCATCGAAAAAATTTTACAGTTTCTGCAAACTTTATAGAATCTCGTTGTTTAAGCGACTTTTACTTAAACTTTAAAACGCGTTTTTTATCCACCACATTCACCATTGTGAATGAAATCATACCATTATGAATGAAATCATTGCCTACTCTGGCTGTCATCGTTTGTTTGTTTTGGGGTTGATTCATTAGTTATCAACTTACCCGCATATGGCACACTGCCAAAACTAAATAAAATCTTAAAAAATAAACGAATACTCTGTATTCTCTTCAGTCCCGCCACTCTGGCGTGGATTTAAATACTCTGAGAAACAACCTTGATGCAGACAGCCAAATGTGCAGCGTTAAGAGATGTATACATCGATGGTGCTAAAGAACATGTAGGGTACATTAAACCTAGGACTATAAATATAATATCGCACGACACATGGGAAATAATGCAGCTCTGGTTGCAACTTCATGATTTGTAGATGCTATGTTGCTGTCCTTAAGGCTCCGCTGATGGTGCAGGCAGCCAGTTCTCTGAACCTTCATCAGTTGATTGCTACAGTAACGTACCATATTGTTCGAACTATTGCTAGGTATATCCAGCGGATGATTTTAGGAAAATGCTTATCTATGGCGTTTCTTCGGATGAAGTGGATCGCAACTAATAAACTATCCATTACAAACCAAATACCAAAGGTTCAGGAAACTGTCTGCCGAAGCTTTAAGGACTAAAACGTCTGAGTCTCTACAAGTTCTACTCCATCTACTGCCCATTTATATTGTAGCGAGAGAAGTTAGCACCAGAGCGGCATAACGATTGAACTGTCTATCAATGTGGAGGCCACAAGATGATATCACAATGTAGTGCCACAAGATGATATCACAATGTAGTGCTATGGCAACCGACCACGTGGACTATATGCCTACGGTGTACACCTTCGAGATGAACTTAACCTCTAAGATACCTGCCAGAGAAGAATGGATTGGAAAAATTCAGGAAACATAAACCATCTTCACTTCTACACAAATGGTACGAAGCTTGATGATAAGGATGGCTTCAGTGTACACTATAAGGAACTCAGTCTTGATATGGCTCACAGAAAATTCGCCAAGTGGCTGTCTCAAAAAAATTCGAACACTGGCGTCATCATTTCCTCGGACAACCAGGCTGTCATTAAATCTCTGGAGGCTACATCCCTAAATTCGCAAACAATCATCGACTGCCGCAGATACTATAATGAAATGACTGATCAATTTAACATTGGTACCTAAATATAGGGATATCCTGGAGAACTGCAAAGCCAATGAACTTGCTAGAAAAGGGAGAAATGGAAAATTCTTCAAGATTTTGCATATATTGGTGCGCCACAGTCCCCTATGCAAGCTTTGGCTTAGACAAGATACAGTCAGGCAATCCAATGAGAGATTGACAGAAATCAACACCTGCAAGGTAGCTAGACAAATCTGGCCACGATAGAACCTGGAAAGCTCAAAATATCTCCCCGCACAAGAGAGGGCTTTGCCACCATTAGGGTCAACTTGTTTTAAATATTGAGGTGAATTTAGAAAAGAGAGTCAACTCGTTGCATGCTTGAAATAATCCTCGATGCGTGCTTTAAATCATCCTCGATGCGTGCTTGAAAGCATCCCAAGAGCGAACTTTAGTCGTCCCCAGAACATGCTATAAAATGTCCCCAGTTGGTGTTGATTTTGCAACAAAGCATTATTAAAGCTTTGTTAAGCATTGATGCTTAATTCGTGTACCGTCGTATATGGATTTGTCACTTACTGGGTTTGTTTATTATCATCCCCGAATGTGCACTGATTATGCACGTATGTGATTTGTTTTTCGCTGAGTGCAAACAATTGAACGAAAATTTTAACAGATTGTGAATAATTGCATGTGGTAATGTCGAATCTAGCGGCAGGCCGGAGAAGCTGAACATTGACCCTTCACTATTATTGAACTACTTATTGCATAATTTTTACTTTTATCGGGTGGGTCCATACATTTTATAGTCATTATATCAGGACTTGAAACGTGGAAAGTCACAGGTCTTGCAACAAATTTTTTAAAAATGTATATCCCATATTTCAAAACATCTTCTGATTTTTAACATTTTAATATCCCACTCTGCATAAACTCAAGATTGGGTAAATGTTTGATATACCCTATAGTTGTTCCTGGAACCCATCATAAAAAATGTATATATTACATATTCGAAAAAATCTTCTGATGCTGAGTATTCTTGATTATTATAATTTTTTACAGAACTATGCCCACTATGCCACAGCTACTAACGGAGGATTTGAAAAACATTTAACAAAAGTTTGTAGCCTCTACGAAAAAAGATACTCGATTATTTTGTTGTACTAATCCATTGTAGGATAAGGAAGTGGCGTGTCCACTTTAAAAGGCGGGATTTTTACTCTTCAATTTCTAAAACACCAAAACCGTATAGGAAGAGATAATAAATAGACACACTTAACTTTAAGAGAACACTTATGTTTTTCCCAAAAAAAATCTAAATTAAATGATAATAATAATAAGTTTGCCTAGCCTTATCTCAAAGCTGAACACATAACCAGACAAAATTGAACCATTAGTCAATTGGCAAATAACTGAATCAAGATTTCGATAAGCTTATGCGGTTAGTAAGAAGTCAACAACATTTTTAGCTATAAAAGGCAAGGCGAAATCTTAGCTGCTTCAGACATACAAAATGTTCCGTTTCGTAACTATTTTCGCTTTGGTGAGCTGTGCCTTCGCCGGCATTTTGCCCGATGACTTGGATGGCCGTATTGTCAACGGTGTCGATACCACCATCGAGAAGCATCCCTACCAGGTTTCTTTGCAAACCACCTCTGGCAGCCATTTCTGTGGTGGTTCCATCATCAGCGAAGACATCATCGTCACCGCTGCTCACTGCATGCAATCCTACACCGCTTCCCAGTTCAAGGTACGTCTCGGCTCCACTGAATACAACACCGGTGGTGAATTGGTTTCTGTCAAGTCCTTCAAATACCACGAAGGTTACAACTCCAAGACCATGGTGAACGATATTGCCGTCATCAAGATGGCCACTCCCGTCAAGGAATCCGCTAAGATCCGTTACATTAAATTGGCCGAAACCACTCCCGCTACTGGATCTCCCGCCGTTGTCACCGGTTGGGGCACCAAGTGCTACTTGACCTGCATCAGCTTGCCCAAGACCTTGCAAGAAGTCGAAGTTGATATCGTTGATGAGAAGGCTTGCGCTTCCAGCGAATACAAATACGGTTCTGAAATCAAGGAAACCATGGTTTGCGCTTATGCCACCGACAAGGATGCCTGCCAAGGTGATTCCGGTGGCCCATTGGTATCTGATGACAAATTGGTCGGTGTTGTTTCCTGGGGTTATGGCTGTGCCAGAGCTGGCTATCCTGGTGTCTATGCTGATGTTCCTTCTCTCCGTACCTGGGTTGAAAAGACCGCCGCCGAATTGTAAATTGCTTTTGCGAAAATAAAATAATTTATTAACTTAAAAATGGATAGGCGTTTTTGAATTGTATTGGGGGGACTATATGATAAATGTCTAACCCTAATGTTTTTTTTAGGGAGGCGTGTTTAAATTGTATTTAATTTATGATCAACAATATCAACATAATCTACGACCAATAACAAACAACTTTAGCCAAAGTATATGTTAGATTACAGATGATAAGATTTTCGGTGATAAGATTGCAATATGTATAGTTTAAGAGTTGGCCAGAGTTAGTGAGATAAACATCAACTAGCAATCAGAACAATTTGTTAAAAACAGAACTTGGTCTATGCCATTATCAGCGAAGACAACATTGTCACCGCTGCTAACTGCATGCAATCCTGCATCGCTTCCCAGTTCAAGATATGTTTCAGCTTTACTGAATACAACACCGGCGTTGAATTGGTTGCTGTCAATGCCTCCAAATACCACGTAGGTTAGAACTACAAGACCATGTTGAATGATATTGCCACCATCAAGTTGGCCACTCCCGTCAAGGAATTCGCTAAGATTCGTTACGTTAAATTGGCCGAAAATACTCCAGCTTCTGGATAGAGAGAAATATAAAAAAAGATGAATTCCGCGTAATTTATTATCAGGCAAAAGCCGGGAGAATAGCCTAGTTACAATCAAAAAAAAACTTTACTTCACAGCAATGTTGGTTGGCAACGATAAACATTGACAATAGCATTGTCAAGTGTTTGGTCAAAAACACTCCAGCTTCTGGATACAGAGAAATATAAAAAAAAAGATGAATTCCGCGTAATTTATCATCAGGCAAAAGCCGGGAGAATAGCCTAGTTACAATCAAAAAAAAAACTTTACTTCACAGCAATGTTGGTTGGCAACGATAAACAATGACAATAGCATTGTCAACATTAGAACTGCATTGCCAA
Organism: Eudasyphora cyanicolor; assembly: GCA_963930755.1. Taxonomy (NCBI): domain Eukaryota; kingdom Metazoa; phylum Arthropoda; class Insecta; order Diptera; family Muscidae; genus Eudasyphora; species Eudasyphora cyanicolor. The sequence goes on from OZ005738.1 coordinate 21,424,425, forward strand.
CATCTGAACGGCATGGAGTCGTTAGGAGTTTCACAATCAACTTCTAAAACTTTATTCTCACTATGAGATTATCTAAGAAATCTAGTCGTCTATATTCATCAGTTGGCAACGGCAGACTTGTTTGCCATTTCATTTCAATGGGTAAAAGGATTATCGTTTTCTAACGATACAAATTTCGATGTATGTTATCTCAAGTGAAAACTAAGTAATGGTCTAGTGAACGTGTGGGTGCAAAGTAGTGTAGAAAATAATTCCAATCCAGACAAGTGACCTGAGAAGAGTAACAGGAAACCAACATTTAAATTAAATTTCACCATTTGGTCAAATTTTGGATGACTCCGTCCAATATGTGCCGCCTTACTGCGACAGTAGGTATTCTGGATTTAAGTGAGTTCCTACCGTTAGGATTAACCCCACCGTGCTCTAAACACCTGGGTGAATACATGCGTCGACCAACGCCACCACGCACAATGTGCATGTGTACCAAAAAATTCCGTGTTTCTGGACACTTTTGCCCCCCTTCTTGGTTAGGAGCGGAACCCATCTGAAACTCTTTGCCATTCTAAGGGTCATGGCAACCGGTTGGTTTGCAACTTCATATCCGAGAATGTTCTCTCCCAGCGATTTTGGTTTCATCCACAGCCACCACGTTGCACCCAATAGGGTCCTCACCAATAGCGAGGCGAGGAAAGCCCTGCGTTCCTAGGTCTTTCCTGACTTTCCTGCGTAGCCGAAGATACCAGCAATTAGACTACAGAAAATCTAGAACTGGAGACCAATCTGGGATCACTGTCCAATTCCCATCCTGGGAATAGATGGGAGCTATAGTATTCGTAGATCCTCCGCGTTATTCCGACAATAGCATCTCAAATATTCGTATCATGCTTGTTCGCTTGTTAGCATAGACTAAGCCCCATTGAAAATAATAGTGGGTGATCGCTCGCCGTGAGATGTTGCCACAGTTGTCATTCACAATTTCGAGCGTTGCGTCGCTTGTATATCATGTGGCGCCGTCTTGTTGGAAACACAACTCGAATATATCACTGTGGTTGAGCTCTGAGCACGAAAAGTCGGTTGGATTAGGGTGGTGGCCCGATTTACCATCTCTTATGGACCAATTACCTAGTGCTAGCACAGGCCCACTTGCCTCTCATCGGAACCAACCTGTTAGATAAACAAAGTTATCAATAAAAGGAAAATTGGTACCGGCAAGATCTGTCAGACTTCATAGAAAGGTCGACACCAGAATATCCAGACGTCGTTTAATCAATGCAGGACAGTAACAAAGCAGGTGCTTAATGCTCTCGTCTTCTTCTTCTTCTTCTCCACAGCTTCTGCAGAAGTCATTGGACTTAATTCCCAAACTCCTGGCCTGTTCGACGATCAGGCAGTGTCCCGTCAGAACTGACACTAACGTAGATAGTCTATTTCTCTCTAGTACTATAAGATATTTTTTACATCGTAGGTCGTATTTTGGCCAGATTCGTCTAGCTATCCTACAGGTGTCGATTACAGTCCATCTCTTATACCACTGCCTCTTGTTTAAGCCAAAGCTTTCATGTGGACAGTGGAGCACCAATATATGCAATTTATTGGAGAATTAGGGCCCGTTTCTGTAACTTATTTTCGTTCGTTTACGGAGAACGATCAAAAATCTCTCTTGAGAAACTATTACTTGAATTTTATAAAACACAGGTTAAAAATATTTTAGGTACGAGCTTTTTACGTGCTTTTCTATAGACACACAGAATTATAAAGTGCTGTGACTTATAGATTTCTCGGAATAATTGAGTGATTTTTGATCGTTCGCCGTAGACGAACGAAAATAAGTTACAGAAACTGGCCCTTTATGCCTCACTTTCCTAGCAAGTTCTTCGGGCTTTACAGTTATCAGGTACCCATATAAGCTAAACTGGTCTGCCACTCGTTGGGAGATCTGCGGCAGCCGAGAACTGTTTGGGATGTAGCCTCCAGAGATTTAGTGGCAACCTGGCTGTCAGAGCCGGAGTTGTTCACTATGTTGCGACTCATTCACTTGCCGACTTCCCTTATTGTCATTATTTCGGCTTGATAGACACTGCTACTAAGTATCTGGTAGTCTGTGGACTCATCAAGTGGTTTCGATTCTGAAAAAATATTGCCCCTCCGATGCCAAATTCTGAAAAATATTTGCCCTTTTTAAGTATGGGTGATGTAGTCCCTCGAATTAAACTTAGCTCCTATTTCATAATTACAAAATGTGGTATAAAAGTCTACTTCAGAAAAGGGCAACGAACTTTTACCCTTTTTTTGCAGAATAGAAATCGCCATAAGTTATTTACAGTGTAAGTAGAAGCCTACAAGAATCCGACGTTGGCCTTCCTTACCCGTTCTATTATAATATTTAAGTCTGAAGGACAATTTCGTGCCTAGCTCTGTCGGTTAACATCGCTCTATTCCGAGATACATTGAGATGATAGGCGCCGAATCGATATTTCTGGTCTGGCTATGGGGACTACGGTTTCAATACATAGCACCAATCGCTGACTGGTGGTTTAAGGTTCGAGAGAGCTTAAGGTTCATCGTTAAACTTTTCCACGGTGAGACGAATTTCCTGCGCCCCGAAGCAATGATAACGACTATGCCAAAATGTACCAACTCAGTAAATATGAACCATTCACATCTCTGTTTCAGAAATACAGACTAATTTCTTAATGTTTGTCTCACTCACTCTTACTAACTGAACAACTTTCCACATTACAATCTTATCACCGAAAATCTTATCATCTGCAATCTAAGACTAAACTTTGGGTAAAGTCCTTGTCATTGGTCATAGATTATGTTGATCATAAATTAAATAAAATTTAAACACGCCTTCCACCAATAAACTTGTGGAGAAGACATTTATCATTTATCCCCCCCCCCCTATTACAATTCAAAAACGCCTATGCTTTTTTCAAGTTAATAAATTATTTTATTTTCGCAAAATTTAGAAATTTACAATTCGGCGGCGGTCTTTTCAACCCAGGTACGGAGAGAAGGAACATCAGCATAGACTCCAGGATAGCCAGCTCTGGCACAGCCATAACCCCAGGAAACAACACCGACCAATTTGTCATCAGCAACCAATGGGCCACCGGAATCACCTTGGCAGGCATCCTTGTCGGCGGCATAAGCGCAAACCATGGTTTCCTTGATTTCAGAACCGTATTTGTATTCGCTGGAAGCGCAAGCCTTCTCATCAACGATATCAACTTCGACTTCTTGCAAGGTCTTGGGCAAGCTGATGCAGGTCAAGTAGCACTTGGTGCCCCAACCGGTGACAACGGCGTGAGTTCCAGTAGCGGGAGTGGTTTCGGCCAATTTAACGTAACGGATCTTAGCGGTTTCCTTGACGGCAGAGGCCAACTTGATGACGGCAATATCGTTCACCATGGTCTTGGAGTTGTAACCTTCGTGGTATTTGAAGGACTTGACAGAAACCAATTCACCACCGGTGTTGTATTCAGTGGAGCCGAGACGTACCTTGAACTGGGAAGCGGTGTAGGATTGCATGCAGTGAGCAGCGGTAACGATGATGTCTTCGCTGATGATGGAACCACCACAGAAATGGCTGCCAGAGTTGGTTTGCAAAGAAACCTGGTAGGGATGCTTCTCGATAGTGGTATCGACACCGTTGACAATACGGCCATCCAAGTCATCGGGCAAAAGGCCGGCGAAGGCACAGCTCACCAAAGCGAAAATAGTTACGAAACGGAACATTTTGTTTGTCTGAAGCAGCTAAGACTTCAACGTGCCTTTTATAGCAAAAATGTTGTTGACTTCTTACTAATCATTCCTTAACCGCATAATCTTATCGAAATCATGATACAATTATTTGCAAATTGGTTATTGGCCCAATATTGCCTGCTTAAGTTTTTTCCAGCTTTGAGATAAGGCTAAGCGAACTTATTATTATTTTTATTTTTTTTTTTGGGAAAAACATAAGTGTTTTCATTATTCTAAGTAGGAGTATGTATATTTACTATCTCTTCCTATACTGTTGACTTAGATTTCCGCCTTTTAAACCGGGTATGGCCTTTCATTCTCCTGCCATGTTTTATTAGCATAAGTGGAGCAATCAGGACCTAACTAACTACCTACCACGTAGGCTCCTGTAGCATGGTATACATCAATGTATAAAAAGTTCAACATAAAAGCCCTACAAGCTGTGGTTCAGCGATTACGTTGTTTCGATATAAATGTAAAAATCAGGACTACATATACTACCTACACCTACAATCTACCTATCTACCTACACCTACGTATGGCGGACCTTAATAGATAAGACCAACGACGAGGGTGCTATACATACACCAACAAATAGAGATCCGTATTAGATATGGGGTGACTATACCAGGGAAAAGACTCCATGTGATAGGAGAATGGTGCAGTGCAAAGGACCGTACGGACTTGTTAAAAACGGGACCTGGTCTCTATATTGAAGAAGCATAGATTGAACTTTACATCTCCCGTTGATGACTTTCATGTACGAAAAACTCATCATTGATGGCTTTTCTGTAGGAAAAGCTCATCGTTGATAATATTTCTATACGAAAATATCATCGTCGATGACATTCCTATACGAAAATCTCATCTTTGATGATCTTTCTATAGAAATAGTTCACAGATGATGACTTTCTATAAGAAAAGCTCATCGTTGATGACTTTTCTAAAGGAAAAGTTCATCTTTGATGATTTTGCTATAGAAAACGTGTACAGTTGATGACATTTCTATAAGAAAATTTCATAGTTGATAACTTTTCTATAGTAAAAGATCATCTTTGATAATTTTTCTATAGAAAAATTACACATTTGATGACTTTTCTACACGAAAAGCTCATCGCTGATTAATTTTCTCTAGAAAAACTCATTGCTGATGACTTTTCTACAGGAAAAGTTCATCGTTGATGACTTTTCTATAGGAAAAGTTCATCGTTGATGACTTTTCTACAGGAAAAGTTCATCGTTGATGACTTTTCTATAGGAAAAGTTCATCGTTGATGACTTTTCTATAGGAAAAGTTCATCGTTGATGACTTTTCTATAGGAAAAGTTCATCGTAGATGACTTTTCTATTGGAAACTTTCATCGTTGATGACTTTTCTATAGGAAAAGTTTATCGTTGATGACTTTTCTATAGGAAAAGTTCATCGTGGATAACTTTTCTATAGGAAAAGTTCATCGTTGATGACTTTTCTATAGGAAAAGTTCATCATTGATGACTTCTCTATAGGAAAAGTTCATAGTTGATGACTTTTCTATAGGTGATGACTCTTCTGTAGGAAAAGTTCATCGTTTATGACTTTTCTATAGGAAAAGTTCATCGTTGATGAATTTTCTATCGGAAAATCTCATCGTTTATGACTTTTCTATCGGAAAATCTCATCGTTGTGACTTTTCTATAGGAAAAGTTCATCGTTGATGACTTTTCTATAGGAAAAGTTCATCGTTGATGACTCTTCTATAGGAAAAGTTCATCGTTGATGACTCTTCTATAGGAAAAGTTCATCGTTGATGACTTTTCTATAGGAAAAGTTCATCGTTGATGACTTTTCTATAGGAAAAGTTCATCGTTGATGACTTTTCTATAGGAAAAGTTCATCGTTGATGACTTTTCTATAGGAAAAGTTCATCGTTGATGACTTTTCTATAGGAAAAGTTCATTGTTGATGACTTTTCTATAGGAAAAGTTCATCGTTGATGACTTTTCTATAGGAAAAGTTCATCGTTGATGACTTTTCTATAGGAAAAATTCATCGTTGATGAGTTTTCTTTACGAAAAGCCCATCGTTGATAACTTTTCTGTAAGTAAGCTCTTCGTTGACGACTTTTCTGCAAGAAAATTTCATCTTCGATGATGAATTTTCTATAAGAAAAGTTTATCTTTGATGACTTTTCTATATGAAAAGTTCATCGTTGATGACTTTCTATAGGAAAAGCTCATCGTTGATGGCTTTTCTATAGGAAAAGTTCATCGTTGATAACTTTTCTATAAGAAAAGTTTATCTTTGATGACTTTTCTATAAGAAAAGTTGTTCTTCGATAACTTTTTTATAAGAAAAGTTTATCTTTGATGACTTTTCGATAAGAAAAGTTCATATCTGATAACTTTTCTATAAGAAAAGTTCATATCTGATAACTTTTCTATAAGAAAAGTTCATATCTGATGACATTCCTATAGGAAAAGTTCATCGTTGATGACTTTTCTATAAAAAAAATTAATCGTTGATGACTTTTCTACAGGAAAAGTTTGTCGTTGATGACTTTTCTTTAGGAAATTTTCATCGTTGATGACTTTTCTATTGGAAAAGTTCATCGTTGACGACTTTTCTATAAGACAAGTTTATCTTTCATGACTTTTCTATTAGAAAAGTTCATATTTGATGACTCTTCTATAAGAAAAGTTCATCGTTGATGACTTTTCTATAGGAAAAGTTCATCGTTGATGACTTTTCTATAGGAAAAGTTCATCGTTGATGACTTTTCTCTAGGAAAAGTTCATCGTTGATGACTTTTCTCTAGGAAAAGTTCATCGTTGATGACTTTTCTATAGGAAAAGTTCATCGTTGATGACTTTTCTTTAGGAAAATTTCATCATTGATGACTTTTCTATTGGAAAAGTTCATCGTTGATGACTTTTCTATAGGAAAATTTCATCGTTGATGACTTTTCTATTGGAAAAGTTCATCGTTGATGACTTTTCTATAGGAAACGTTCATCGTTGATGACTTTTCTATAGGAAAAGTTCATCGTTGATGACTTTTCTATAGGAAAAGTTCATCGTTGATGACTTTTCTATAGGAAAAGTTCATCGTTGATGACTTTTCTATAGGAAAAGTTCATCGTTGATGACTTTTCTATAGGAAAAGTTCATCGTTGATGACTTTTCTATAGGAAAAGTTCATCGTTGATGACTGTAAGAAAAGTTCATCTTTGATGACTTTTCTATAGGAGAGGTTAATCGTTGATGACTTTTATATTCGAAAAGCTCTTTTTCTATATGAAAACCTCATCGTTGGTTACATTTCTATACGAAAAGCTCATCGTTGAAGACTTTTCTATATATAAGATAGAAATTTGTAAATTCATACTCAGAAAGACTCGTCCTTGATGACTTTCCTATACGAAACTGTCTCCTCTTTTTCAACCCAATCTAACCTTAATACCTTACACACAGCTTATTGGATTTCATTTCATATTGGAAAATTCTGCACAACGTTCTCATATATTTTCGCCTTACGTCATGGTTATAATACGTGACAATTTTTGTTCGGAAACCTTAATTTCTATTTTTTTAATTCCACTTATAACTGGTTTAGCCATTTTAAAACAAGTGGGAATTTCCAAGATCAAAGATTTCTAACTACTTCAGTTTGTATGCCAAACAAAATGAAATACTTAATATTTATTTATATAAGTATATCAATTTTTTTTTAAACAAAAAACAAAACAATTCATAATAAATATAAATGACATTATGTCCAAAAATACACCCATATCCTTTGTTATCACTTCCTCTCACCTCTGGCAAAGTCCGATGGTCTATAACGATAATTTTCAAACAAAAGAACTCGAAACGTAATCATATCTATAATAATTTAAAATAAATATAAAAACAAATAAAAGATTTTAGATATCTATAAACAACAAAGCAACAACAAGAACTAGCCGAACAGACATATAATGACGCAGGTAAGTGGAGAGACGCGTGCTCTTCAGTATCAATCAGAAAACGGTTGATTAGACAACTAAATCCCAGAAGAAGAAAAAACAATCAAAGAAAGTATGTACATATAACATTATTCGGCAAAAATCCATATCAAGCAATTGGGGGAAATAATTTTATTGATTGGGACAGTTATCTTGTACACAAATTGGTCAGGGAATGGCCGGCCGTATTGGAACAAATTGATATTTATTACGTGAAAAGAGCTAAAGTGGGATTTAGTGAAATGTTGCACTTCTTCGGCTGAGATGTTCTGCATTAGAAACTCTTAGCTATTCGCATTTTTCTGATACATTTTGTCCATCTATAGTGCCTCAGATAGTAATTATCATGTTATAATTAGGAGAGACGAATTTTTGTGGTACACGTTTGGAATCTTTCGTCTCTCTAAACTGCAATAGAATTTACATCAATCGAAAGTTCTTAGACCAAAGATGTGCAGAACATTTTTTTGCAATTTGTAATTGTTAATTTTAATGATCAAAAATTTCAAATTGAAATATTAACAAAAAAGTAGATAAAACATATTGTTACTTATTTCAGAGTGTAAAAGGTTAAGATAAAGTTAAGTAGAGATAGCAACAGATATTCGTTTCTACACAACTAACTGGAATTGCGTGTCTTTAGTTCGGCCTGTACCATTAAAATTACTCCGATTAAAATTTTTGCGATAAACTCGAGGGTTTCTGTTTTCTTAAAATTATGAAAGCATTTATAGCAGTTACTTTTTTCTTTTTCAAAGATGAGCAGGATCATAATTGTTATTTAATCCGCGGGATATAATATTACTTTGCAACAAAAAAAAAATGTTGTGTCCGAGAGCTAAAAACTTTTTTTTGTATAGATTGAGGCATACTTTTTTACTTTCGGAGAAGTAAACCCATCAAAGGGGACACAAATATTTGTTTTACGTAAGTCTTGCTACAAAGCTTTACTCACGTGCACGAACGCAACAAGGGCACATTACAATGCGATGGCCAGCGCCCCTTTGTATTAGTAATAATAGGCCCTTAGAGGGTGGTAATCCTCCACAGGGATGTCATCACTAATACACAGATACCAGTTTGAAGGCATACATATGGGTATGAACTTGCCTCTTGGTAAGGGGTCGAGGTCTATCTAATACCTCTGCCATTCAAAGGGTCATAGCGCCCGGTTGATGAAATGCAACTCCACGCCGAGTATAAAAACTCTCCCCGCGATTTGGGTTTAAACCACAGCCACCACGAAGCTCCCAACAGGGGCCACAACAATAGCCAGGCTGGAAATAAGTTCCACGAGCTCCTGACTCCCGTGGTACCAGAATAAAGCCTCCGGTCAGACTTCTTAGAATAAATCTACTACCAGTTGCACCCCATACGATGCTGGACTGGTCACGGTCTAAGTAAGTTTAAAGCTGCGGCCGTGGGATGGTTAGCGTAAACACGCAGTTGGAACGGTCCAGATGCAGACAGCGTAGATATGCATCTCTCACCGTGAGGAGACGAGGTCCATCCCGACCTCTTCCGTTCGGAGTCGGTGAACGGCACCCAATATAAGCTTAGCCCGGCCGAGCACCCAACAAGACCTAAGTCTTATAACACATGGGGTGTCAAGACTCACATCCATGTGCCCGTGGTACCAGAAACCTCTGGTCAGGTCCCGTAGCCGAAGCTACTCCCAGTTTTGCCTCTACGCAGCACCGGAACACATCACATCAATCACCGGATCTCATTCATTAGCGTTCGTCGAACTGCAAACAATCGGTGAGCAAAATCTTCAGCACATGCCAGAGTTTCAGGTGCACATACCAGAGTTTCACTCAAGGCCATCAAAAAGGACAACCATACCTGAGAGGTTCCTGAAAGTACTGTACAACTCGCAGTCGCAAAGTACATGCTCTACATCCTCACATGGAGCACCACAACTACAAAATGATGTGGGACTTAATGCGCGCCTAAACAGAAAATCATTCAGGGAACCATGTCCCGTGAGCAGAAAACCTAATTTCATACTGAAATCAAAGAAAACGTGCGTTTCAGTAAACAACACATCCGTCAGAAAACGGTAAGTGACCCTACCACTAGAAGAGGAATCCCACCTCTCCTGCCATTTCAACAACGTATATTGCGATAGATGCGACAACAACTCCATCCTAGGCATGAGTTCCATACCCGGGACCACCCACTCATCACTGGGCAAAACAACACCTCTACTAGCCCGAAAGACTAGGCCTCTCTTCACAACCTCTAGATCGAATGGAGTCGCCCCCATTAGGACCTGTAATGCATCGGTTGACACAGTGCGGCACACTCTAATGCACGCCAGTAAAGCCACTCTCTGACAGGATAAAATCTTCCTCTTTCCAAATGCTCCCCTGGCAACATCACACCACACGGACGAGTCTTGGGTGACGCAGGATACAAATAGGCCCTTGTACAACTGGCGATTCGCCTTTCCACTCAGACCCCAATCACATCGAGTAACTCTGCAAACTTGACCGACAACGGAGACTAACTTGTCTCGCACATAATTTATGTGCGGCATGAAATTCATCCACTCGCTCACTACAATGCCCAAATACTTCACCTTGCGGTTATACGACAGAGCTCGATCCCCAATCTTAACGATCGGGTGCCTGCTGGAAGACAAGGTGCCTTTAAGCCTAATCATCACTGGCTTGTCAAAATTAATACTGACGCCCACGCACTCACTCCAACTCTCAACAATTCTCATCATCGCAGCGCCCCCTCTCTCTAGCTGCAATCTCGAATTGGCCTCAATTAACAAAAGCAAATCATCAGCGAATGCACAAAAGTTACAAGATCCATCTAGCTGGAACAGCAACGGGTCCATCATCAGATTCCAAAGGATTGGACCTCCAATGGATCCCTGTGGACACCCTCTCTCAACATGGACCGTTACTGAGTTCGTACCACTCATAACACTCACACAGAACGATCACTAAAATAACTTCTCCACAAAGACAACTCCTGACAACCTATTTCTCTCAGTCGTTCCATAATACTGGACCACTCTAGATGGTCAACCGCCGCACGATAATCCACGAAAATGCCCAACACATACTTGCACTCCGAAGCATCAACTTTACCACTAACATGAAGCCATGCATCCTCAGTTGAGCTACCCTCTCTAAAACCAAACTGGTAGCGACACATTCTATCCAGCAGCCTATCTTGAAGCCTTAACACTAGCACTCTCTCCAGAACTTTCCCAAGAACTGGGAGAAGACTAATGCCCCGATACGATCGAGGATCTCTCCTGACATTATCTGGGGACTTCAATAAGACCACTACTCTCGCTACCTTCCAAACTGAGCGGAAATATCCCAGGCGAAAACACTCGGCAAACAAATCCGCACTTCAGGGATGACTCGGTAGACGTGTTTCCACATCTCCCCAGTTAGGCCACCCATGCCAGGAGATTTCCTTGACCGAACCTTTGCCATGGACAGATCCAACTCACCCTGCTCTAAAGCCAGGGGACTAGGAGTACGCTCAAACGGCACAAAAAGCTCCTCACCAGCCCTCGGGAAAAAAGATTCCATAAGAGCTGTTGCACAGCCTGTCCAAGTGGTTAGCATTTCACCGCCCCACCCACAGAGCTGTCAAATCTGCCACATTTTTCCTCGTACGACAAATCTTATAAACTTGACCCCAGGGATCGGCGTTATTATCAGTGACAAACTCCCTCCAGTGGCGTTCCTTGGTCTCTCTAAACATTAACTTGTACTCCCTAGAGCATCGTCTATATGAACCTTCAAGCTCTTTCCTATCTGGCAGTTGTCTACGTCGCGACCTTTGCAGGCGCCTACGCAAGCGTCGCAAATCGACTCTCTTGTCGTGGAGCTCCCAGGTCCACCATCTCAACTCACAGATAAGGGGACAGGTGTAACTAGTGGCACCTTGTTTCTCCTGGTGCAAATAACTAGTTCCGTCTTGGTCGGGTTAACACCAAGACCATTGCCTGAAGGCCATCTTGCGGTTGTATAAAGAGCCAGCTGTAGCATGTCTCTGAGAATATCCAGAAACTTCTCTCAAACAGCCATTGCCACGTCATCTCCAGAGAAAGTAAAATATTGTTCATAGAGAGATTCCATAGCAGAGGAGACAGAACACCCTGTCTGACAAATCTATGGAAGTCAGTTGACTCTAAACTAGATGAAATGCGTCTCTTATTAGAAGGTTATGAATGTATCTACGTATACTGCTGCCAACCTCCAGGGTTTCTAACGCCGTAATTTTAGAGGCTGGATTTATGTAGTTGAAGGTCCCCTCTATATCTAAGAAAGCTTCAATTGTATATTCCTTAACAGAGAGGGATCCTTCAACAAACCTGACTAGATCAAGCAGGGCGGTTTCGGTGGACTTGCCCTTGCTGTAGGCATGCAGTTGATTGGCCAGTAGCCTCTGATCAATTTTGGTCTTAAGGTAACTATCTATTAATCTCTTCAGAGTTTTAAGGAGAAATGACGATAGACTATTTGGTCGGAAATTAGCTTAGCTCCAGTGTGCGACGTCTTTCCCGCTTCCGGGATGAAAACAAACTTGGTTTCTCTCCATTTTGTTGATATGTATGCCCGAATGATACAACATGTGTATATCTCTCTGAGCCAGGGAACAATTGTATCAGCCAGTGCCTGTTGCTCCGCCGGCGAGACTTTGTCTGGTCCTGGCGACTTAAAAGGTTTTTAGGCTTTCGATAGCCCAAAGAATTCTAGATTCTGTTACAATCTTGTTGGCAACCTCGTATGGGTGTACTTCAAGGGAATCCCCAAATGAAGTATTCAATGCCCTTTTCAGAGTTGCCCGGAAAATGTGTGTCTAGACTCCCGCATTCCCAGCGATACCTTACTGGACGTAGTCCAGGAACTATCATCTTTCTTGATGTACCGAATAGTACAAGGTATTGAGGCTACTATTTTCCGTAACCTTGAGGCTTCTGATGAGCTTTCTACGCCACTACAGAAATCTATCCAGGATTTATTTTGAGTCGTTCTCAACTCTTTTTTGTACCGTATAGTTCTTCCTTGTATGTGTCCTAGTCCTGTGGGGCTCTGGTGGCCTTTGCCCTCTTTAAGAGCTTCCTACAGGACTTCCTCAGCATAACTAATTGAGACGACCACCATTGCGGTCATTGTTTGCTCCTTGGCTTCTGTTTGGGACATGCGGCTTGTAACCAGTCATTAAGAGTTGCAGTGACACGTTCCGCCCTTTCTTCTATATCCCAGATAGTTTGCATTTTAATTTCAGGACTTTTTGGGAAATACCTGAGGAATATGTGCCTACACTTTTCCCAATAAGCCTTCTTAATATTGGGTGGGAAGATGGTATCAGGAAGCTTCGCATTCAAGCAGAAGCTAATTTATCTATGGTCGGAAAAGCTTTGAGTGTCAAAAACATATTATGCAGAAATCCTTCCACTTAAATTCTCAGAGACAAAGGTGACATCCAGCACCTCCTGTCTGTTTCTAGTAATAAAGGTAAGTTCATACCCTCTATTACAAATCGCAAGGTTTCTACTTATAATATATTCGATAAATAATTCGCCCCTGTCGTTGATGTCAGTACTACCCCACATATGATGGTGTGCATTGACATCTCTACCCACAATTAGGTCCTTGTTCTTCTCGTTTGCCGCTCCTAACAGTGATTTCAATGCACAGGGTGGCGTCTTAGTGTTAACGGAAGAAAAACTCAAAGTTCAAACATAGTGTAGAGGAAGACCTCAGATGCCGACTATAGCAGGACTTCTCAGTCGTTTTGGTCCTGCCGCTTCTTTGGAGCCCTGCGAATTAGATATTCTCGAATAGAAGCGGGCTATATTTAATTTCCCCCTATTGTAAAAGTTTGAATTTTCCCATGGAAAAGTAGTAGGAAGACCTGAAAGATCGAGATTTTAGTATAGAAGAAGACCCATAGGTCGCCTATATTATAGAGAAACACCTCAGAGGTTGAGTTTCTAGTACAGAAGAATGCCTCAGTGGTCGCCTATAGTATAGATGAAGACTTCAAAGGTTGCCCATAATATAGAGGAAGACCTCAGATACCGTGTATAATAAGGCTTCTCAGTCGTTTTGGTTCTGCTGCATTCTCCTATATATACTTTTCCTCTATTGTAAACATTTTTATTTTCATCTGGAAAAGTAGTAGGAAAACCTCAAAGATCGAGATCATAGTATAGAGGAAGACCTTAGCAGACTGTAATATAGAAGAAAATCTCAAAGGTCGGCTATAGTATAGAGGAAGACCTCAGATTCCAACTATTTCAGGGCTTCTCAGTCGTTTTGGTCCAGCGGCTTCTTTGGATCCCTGCGTATTAGACCTTCTCGAATAGAAATGGAATATATTCAATTTTCCTTTCTTGTAAAAGTTTGCATTTTCCCCTGGAAGACCTCACAGATCGAGATTTTAATATAGAAAAAGGTCGCCTATAGTATAGAGCAAGACGTCAAAGGTTGCGTTTCAAGTACAGAACTGAACAGACCTCAAAATATAGATGAACCTATAATATAGATGAAGACTTCAAAAGGAAGAACTCAGAGGATTACTATAGCAGGGCTTTTTAGCCGTTTTGGCCCTGCGGAACTCTTGAAGCCCTGCGAATATGTTGAGCAAACATTCTCCCATTTGAGCATCCCCAGTATATACCACAGAGCAAGATCTCAGAAGCTAAAGTATAAAGGAAAACCTACGAACTCGCATCTATAATAGATTAAGATCTGAAACGTCGCTATAGTAAAGATTAGGAACGCAGTGGTTGTCTACAGTATTGAGCAAAGCCGACTCAGAGGCCGACTCAAATATTAAGCGGACCTTAAAAGTCGACTCAAGTATAAAGCAAAACCTAAAAAGTCGACCCTAGTTTACAGCATGTCCAGCGAGGTCGCTATAGTATGAAGCAAGTCCTCCGTGTATTGAAGGTTCTTAGAAGATGGCTCTTAATAAAGTCTAATGGCGATTTCGTTTCTGCAAAAAAGTGCAATGTTTTCGTTGCTCTTTTCCCGAAAAATCGAATTTTATAGACCACATTTTGGAATTTTGAAATAGGAGCTAGGTTTAATTCGAGGAACTGCATCAGTTCCATCTAAAAAGGGTAAATATTTTTCAGAATTTCTCGTCGACGGGCTAACATTTTGTTCGGAGTAAACTCATGCATATTTAATAAATAATCACAATATTTTTTTATTTTCGACAAATTTCAATCACTCAATATTTCCACTTTAAACAGAGGAAGCAGCACTGACAACCCAGGAACGGAGAGCAGCAACATCGGCATAGACACCAGGATAGTTGGCATAAGCACAGCCATAACCCCAGGAGACAACACCAACCAAGACACCACCGGAGACCAATGGGCCACCAGAGTCACCTTGGCAAGCATCCTTACCGGTAGCATAAGCACAGATCATGGTCGATTTGATTTCAGATCCATAGCCATAAGTGGAGGAAGCGCAAGAAGACTGGCTAACAATGTTGACATTGACGTATTGCAAAGTGGTAGGCAGAGAGGATGATCCGTAGGACAAAGTACCCCAACCGGTGACAACAGCGGCAGCGCCGTTAGCGGGAGCAGTGCTGGCCAAAGCGATAGCCTTGATGGTAGAGCTCATGGTCAAGGAAGAAGCCAAACGGATGACAGCAATATCGTTAACCATGGTGTTGGAGTTGTAACCTTCGTGATTCTTGAAAGCAGAAACGGAGACCAAAGTGCCACCAGAGTTCCAGTAGGTGGAACCAGCACGGACCTTGAGGACGGAGGCAGAAACGGATTGCAAGCAATGAGCAGCGGTCACAATGATGTTGGCAGAGTAGACGGAGCCACCGCAGGAGTGAGAACCACTGCGTTGGAGGGAGATTTGCCAGGGATAGGAGCTAATGGTGGTGGCAGAACCGCCAACAATGCGACCATCCAATTGGGGCAGCATGCCCTCGGGGACTTCAGCAGCCAAGGCGCAGGCCACAACCGACAACAACAAAGCAAACTTCAACATGATTTTCGTATTGACCCAAACAAAAGAGTGTACTGATCATTTACTTCCAAATACGGGGTATTTATATAAAAACTTCCGTTCTTTAAGCAAAGAAGTATATCTATATATATGTATTTAATTAATATTAACTTTTAGCTTTGTACCTTATCGATAAAAATCATCTGCAAAAATAATTTTAAATAAAAATATCTCGATTTGATATTTTTATTCGGAAAATAGCCAATACTAAGCATTATAAACTATTACATTCCACCTTCATTGCCTTATCAGCTAAAGTTGTTATTATATTGATTAAATAGGGGCTATATGAAAAAGCATATGATTACATATGATGTATTTCATTGGTTAAAAAACAGAAGTTTTCATATAAATACGCCGTGTTTGGAAGTAAATGATCAGTACACTCTTTTGTTTGGGTCAATACGAAAATCATGTTGAAGTTTGCTTTGTTGTTGTCGGTTGTGGCTTGCGCCTTGGCTGCTGAAGTCCCCGAGGGCATGCTGCCCCAATTGGATGGTCGCATTGTTGGCGGTTCTGCCACCACCATTAGCTCCTATCCCTGGCAAATCTCCCTCCAACGCAGTGGTTCTCACTCCTGCGGTGGCTCCGTCTACTCTGCCAACATCATTGTGACCGCTGCTCATTGCTTGCAATCCGTTTCTGCCTCCGTCCTCAAGGTCCGTGCTGGTTCCACCTACTGGAACTCTGGTGGCACTTTGGTCTCCGTTTCTGCTTTCAAGAATCACGAAGGTTACAACTCCAACACCATGGTTAACGATATTGCTGTCATCCGTTTGGCTTCTTCCTTGACCATGAGCTCTACCATCAAGGCTATCGCTTTGGCCAGCACTGCTCCCGCTAACGGCGCTGCCGCTGTTGTCACCGGTTGGGGTACTTTGTCCTACGGATCATCCTCTCTGCCTACCACTTTGCAATACGTCAATGTCAACATTGTTAGCCAGTCTTCTTGCGCTTCCTCCACTTATGGTTATGGTTCTGAAATCAAATCGACCATGATCTGTGCTTATGCTACCGGTAAGGATGCTTGCCAAGGTGACTCTGGTGGCCCATTGGTCTCCGGTGGTGTCTTGGTTGGTGTTGTCTCCTGGGGTTATGGCTGTGCTTATGCCAACTATCCTGGTGTCTATGCCGATGTTGCTGCTCTCCGTTCCTGGGTTGTCAGTGCTGCTTCCTCTGTTTAAAGTGGAAATATTGAGTGATTGAAATTTGTCGAAAATAAAAAATATTGTGATTATTTATTAAATATGCATGAGTTTACATCCGAACAAAATGTTAGCCCGTCGACGAGAAATTCTGAAAAATATTTACCCTTTTTAGATGGAACTGATGCAGTTCCTCGAATTAAACCTAGCTCCTATTTCAAAATTTCAAAATGTGGTCTATAAAATTCGATTTTTCGGGAAAAGAGCACTTTATTAAGAGCCATCTTCTAAGAACCTTCAATATACGGAGGACTTGCTTCATACTATAGCGACCTCGCTGGACATGCTGTAAACTAGGGTCGACTTTTTAGGTTTTGCTTTATACTTGAGTCGACTTTTAAGGTCCGCTTAATATTTGAGTCGGCCTCTGAGACGGCTTTACTCAATACTGTAGACAACCACTGCGTTCTTAATCTTTACTATAGCGATGTTTCAGATCTTAATCTATTCTAGATGTGATCTCGTAGGTTATCCTTTATACTTTAGCTTCTGAGGTCTTGCTCTGCGGTATAGATCGGGGATGCTCAAATGGGAGAATGTTTGCTCAACATATTCGCAGGGCTTGGAAAGTTCCGCAGGGCCAAAACGGCTAAGAAGCCCTGCAATAGTAATCCTCTGAGTTCGTCCTCTATACTATAGGCGACCTTTGAAGTCTTCATCTATATTATAGGTTCATCTATGTATACGTTGAGGTCTTCTTCCGTACTAGAAACTCAACCTTTGAAGTCTTACTCTATACTATAGGCGACCTTTTCCCATACTAAAATCTCGATCTGTGAGGTCTTCCAGGGGAAATGCTAAATTTTACAATAGATGGAAATTTAATATAGTCCACTTCTATTCGAGTATGTATAATTCGCAGGGATCCAAAGAAGCCGCAGGTCCAAAACGACTGAGAAGCCCTGTTATAGTCGGCATCTGAGGTCTTCCTCTATACTATAGCCGACCTTTGAGGTTTTCTTCTATATTAGAGTCTTCTATGGTCTTCTCTCTAGATTCCTCTATACTATAATCTCGATCTGTGAGGTTTTCCTACTAGTCTTCCAAGGGAAAATACAAAGTTTTACAATAGAGGGAAATTATATATAGGTAACTACCGCAGGGCCAAAAAGCCCTGCTATAGTCGGTATCTGAGGTCTTCCTCTATACTATAGACATCCTTTGAGACCTTCTTCTGTACTAGATACTCAACTTGAGGTTCAAATTAAATGTAGGGAATTTCTATTTGAAAATGTTTGTTAGACCTGTTCGAAAGGCTTCAATGGACACGCAGGGCCAAAACGGCTGGAAAGCCCTGCTAAAGTCGACCTCTGAGGTCTTCCTCTATACTATAGACGATCCTGGAAGTATTCATCTTTACTATAGGCGACCGTTGAGATGTTCTTCTGTACTAGAAACTCGTCCATGAGGACATCCTCTATTATATAGGCGACCTTTGAGGTCTTCTTCTATACTAGAATCTCGATCTGTGAGGTATCTCTACTACTTTTCCATGGGAAAATTCAAACTTTTACAATAGAGGGAAATTAAATATAGGCCATTTCTATTTGAGAATGTCTGACTAACCTATTCGGAGGGCTACACAGAGCCTGCAGGGCCAAAACGACTGAAAAGCCCTGATATAGGTGACATCTGAGATATTCATCTATACTATAGCGGCCATTGAGGTCTTCGTGATATTAGAATCTCGACCTCGTAGATCTTCTTCCATGTTACAATATCGACGCCTAAGGTCTTCTTCTATAGAAGTATATCGACTTATGAGGTCTAATTCTTACTAGAAACTCGACGTTAGAGGTCTTTCTCCACACTTTTGTCTCAACCTTTAAGACAAAATGTCTTGATCTCTAAGATCTTCTTCTTTACTAGAGTATCAACATCTGAGGTCTTCTTCTTATATATTAGAGTCTCGAGCTCTGATGTCTTCCTCTATACTAGGGTCTCGACTTCAAGGCAGACCAGTCTCGACCTCTGTTGTCTTTTTGAATTCGCAGGGATCCAAAGAAGCCGCAGGTCCAAAACGACTGAGAAGCCCTGTTATAGTCGGCATCTGAGGTCTTCCTCTATACTATAGCCGACCTTTGAGGTTTTCTTCTATATTAGAGTCTTCTATGGTCTTCTCTCTAGATTCCTCTATACTATAATCTCGATCTGTGAGGTTTTCCTACTAGTCTTCCAAGGGAAAATACAAAGTTTTACAATAGAGGGAAATTATATATAGGTAACTACCGCAGGGCCAAAAAGCCCTGCTATAGTCGGTATCTGAGGTCTTCCTCTATACTATAGACATCCTTTGAGACCTTCTTCTGTACTAGATACTCAACTTGAGGTTCAAATTAAATGTAGGGAATTTCTATTTGAAAATGTTTGTTAGACCTGTTCGAAAGGCTTCAATGGACACGCAGGGCCAAAACGGCTGGAAAGCCCTGCTAAAGTCGACCTCTGAGGTCTTCCTCTATACTATAGACGATCCTGGAAGTATTCATCTTTACTATAGGCGACCGTTGAGATGTTCTTCTGTACTAGAAACTCGTCCATGAGGACATCCTCTATTATATAGGCGACCTTTGAGGTCTTCTTCTATACTAGAATCTCGATCTGTGAGGTATCTCTACTACTTTTCCATGGGAAAATTCAAACTTTTACAATAGAGGGAAATTAAATATAGGCCATTTCTATTTGAGAATGTCTGACTAACCTATTCGGAGGGCTTCACAGAGCCTGCAGGGCCAAAACGACTGAAAAGCCCTGATATAGGTGACATCTGAGATATTCATCTATACTATAGCGGCCATTGAGGTCTTCGTGATATTAGAATCTCGACCTCGTAGATCTTCTTCCATGTTACAATATCGACGCCTAAGGTCTTCTTCTATAGAAGTATATCGACTTCTGAGGTCTAATTCTTACTAGAAACTCGACGTTAGAGGTCTTCCTCCACACTTTTGTCTCAACCTTTAAGACAAAATGTCTTGATCTCTAAGATCTTCTTCTTTACTAGAGTATCAACATCTGAGGTCTTCTTCTTATATATTAGAGTCTCGAGCTCTGATGTCTTCCTCTATACTAGGGTCTCGACTTCAAGGCAGACCAGTCTCGACCTCTGTTGTCTTTTTGAATACTAAAGTCCGGTCGAGACTATAGTTGGAAGAAGATCTCAGAGGTTCTTCAAAACTAGAGTCTCGACCTTTGAAGTATACGTCTATACTAGATTCCCGACCTCTTAGGTCTTCCTCTATACTAAAGCCTGGACCTCTGAGATCTTCTTCTAAACTAGAGTCTCGACCTCTGGGATATCCCTTTATACTACATTCTGGACTTCTGGGATCTTCCTCTATATATTCCTCAGATGTCTTCTTCCTGTATATAAATACTAGAGCTTTGACTTCTGATGTCTTCTTCTATAATAGTTTGAGATTTTCTTCTAAACGAAAGTCTCACCTCTGAGGACTTCCTCTGTACTAAAGTCTTCCCTTCTGAGGTCTACTTTAACTAACTATTTGTAAGGAAGGCAATAGAACCAACCTTTACAATTAAAGACAGTCATGAAGTACTCCACGTAATGTTCGCTATCCTAAACCAAGGATAAAACTAAAGCACAATGGTGGACTTCTGAGCAAAAGGCTAGGAAGAAGATCTGCAGCAGCTACTCAAGAAAGCCAAATATACAGGGGTCACCAATGACTGGGACGCCTATAAAGAGCTACTCAAAACCTATAAGAAGAAGCTTAGAAAAGCGAAAAGGCATTCTTGGCACACCTTCTGTGGAGAAGGGGAAAAGGTCTCGGATGCTGAGACCGAGATGAGGAAAATAACTGGGCAGAAAACAGTGCGCAGTTGCTAAATGTACTGCGGGGAACTCGCCAACAGAATCCCAGAATCAGCAGGACCAATGTGAGGGCGAGTGGACTTTTGCTGACTGAGATCCTGCATAAGCTGAGCGATTAACAGCTTTAAGCCCTTCAAATGACCTGGACCAGACGGCAGAAAATGCTGAAGAACATTATCCCCTGGCTGGAGAAAATTTCTGAAGGCTGTATCAGGCTCTCAGACATACAAATCCCTGGATTCTGTATTCCCTTTTTTAAGAACAACCATCTGCTAACGAGATGAGGTATCAGATCCAAATTTGCCGAATATGGATGCCGGGCTACTAAATGCAAAAAATAAAATGCTTTAACATAATTGGAACTTTCATCTTCAATAACGTCCCTTTCTTTATTATTAATTTTTCTTATCAGTCACATGCGGAATTTTCCACATGTGAAAAGCCTTCCTTTTAAGTCATTTGGGTTCGTTACGTTCTAATTATGTCTATACAACTACGATATATTATTATCGAAATGAAAAATCAATTAAGTGATATAAATAAACACAATCAATTTTTCTACACTTGTACTCGTATAATAAGTACCTTCGAAAAGTCTACTAGATTATATAAATAGACTTATTATAGTTGAAATTAGCATTATGTCCCACGATTGATATTACATTGTCTTATCATAAGTGTTCTGAATAATAAAGTGGGGTGTCAAAATATGCTCCCCAGATAAGCTCCACAACTAGAGAGGGTGATGATTCGAGCAACTTTTTTTCTTGCACTGTAATCGACTCAGCTTGGCGTATGTAGTAAAATTTTAATTATTTCTACTTATGAAAGATAGTCTAGCCAGACAGCCAGAATTCTTTCTTATTTTTTTCTCCCTAAATTTGGACACGTTAAAACACTTGACTGCCTAAGTACTCGCGAAACGTCTTTACAAGATTAAACGATACCAGACTACGTCAATTAGAATACAAAAAATATGAATTAGATAGGCCTATCGCCACTATTACGTAACAAAGTACTTACATAATTGTCTAGAGTCTAGACTGGTTATGTCTGGTCCGTAATCAGGTTGATTTTACATATTTATCAGAAACCTGGGCACGCGTTTAAATTTCAGTCAAGTTCAAGAAGTTAGATAGATAGTATTTTCTTGCAATGATCGATGACAGAATCGAGTAAAATGTATCCTGATGTACAGTGGGGTAATTTCGAAATAAAATATGCAAATACAGCTTTCAATTAGGAAGTAGGCATGAACTACAAACATTCCTTATAATACTCGTATAACATAAGAAGCAGGTGCAAATGTGTAGAAAAAACACAGTCGAGAAATCATATTTCATGTTTGCCGAAATTGCATTTTTATAAAAAATTTCGCCGATATTGAATTTTTTAGAAATTTTCATCCAAATTTCATTTTTTATTTTTTTATAGAGAATTTCTGTACAGATTTCGTCGAAATTGTATTTGTTTTAGAAAATTCCATTTTTATAAAAAATTTCTTCGAAATTTAATTTTAAAAGAAATTTCTTCCCAAATTGAATTTTTACAGAACTTTGTCGAAATTGCATTTTTATAATAAAAATTCCGCCAAAATTATTTTTTAAAAAATTTCGCCGATAGGAATGATAATAGAAAATTTCAATTATTGTATTTTTGTTTGCTTTATTTTAATTATTATAAAAAATTCTAATTTGTATAGAAAATTTTAACTTTTATAGAAAATTTTAAAAAATTTTATTAAAAATTTTAATTTTTATAGAAAATTTTAATTTTTATAGAAAATTTTAATTTTTATAGAAAATTTTAATTTTTATAGAAAATTTTAATTTTTATAGAAAATTTTAATTTTTATAGAAAATTTTAATTTTTATAGAAAATTTTAACTTTTATAGAAAATTTTAATTTTTATAGAAAATTTTAATTTTTATAGAAAATTTTAATTTTTATAGAAAACTAACTTTTATAGAAAATTTTATTTTTTATAGAAAGAATTAAATTTTTCTAGATAAATTGAATTTTTACAGAAAATGTAGAGAAATTATTTAGACAATTTCACCTAAATTGCATTTTTATAGAAAATTTCGTAAAAATTGCATTTTTACAAAAATTTTCGTAGAAATTGTATTTTGATAACAAATTTTAATTTTTTAGAAAATTTTAATTTTTATAGAAAATTCCGTCGATATTGATTTTTTTTTATATATTTTGTAGAAAACTTCGTGAAAAATGCCTTTTCATAGATGTCGAGAAATTTTATAGAAAATTTCATCAAAATTGCTTTCTTATAGAAAAAATGTTCGTATAAATTTCATTTTATAGACAATTTGTATTTTATTTCATTGACATAGCTTTATATATAAAATTTCGTCAAAATTTCATTTTTACAAAAATTTTCGTAAAAATTGCATTACTATAGAAAATTCCGTCGAAATTGGAAATTTCTAGATATTTTGTAGAAAATTTCGTGGAAATTGCATTTTTACAGAAAATGTCGAGAAATGCAAAATTTAATTTTTCTAGACATTTGTAGAAAACTTCGTGATGCATTTTTACAGAAAATGTCGAGAAATTTTATAGAAAATTTCGTCGAAATCGCATTTTTATAGAAAATTTCGTCAAAATTGCATTTTTACAAAAAATTTCGTACAAATTGCATTTGTTACAAAGATTCAATTTTTATAGAAAATTCCGTCAAAATTAAATTTTTCTAGATATTTTGTAGAAAATTATATAGAAATTTCATTTTTATAGAAAATTTTAATTTTTATAGAAAATTTTAATTTTTATAGAAAATTCCGTCGAAATTGAATTATTCTAGATACTTTTTGTAAAAATTTTCGTAGAAATTGCATATTAAAAGACAATTTTAATTTTTATTTCATCGAAATAGCTTTTTGTAGATCGTCGTTATATAATCAAAAGTCAAAATTTCATTTTTGCAAAAATTTTCGTAGAAGTTGCAATTTTTATCGAAAATTATTTTTTTTAGAAAATTTAATTCAATTTGTCAAAATTGCATTTTTACAAAAATGTTTGTAGAATTTTAATTCTTTAGAAAACTTTAATTTCTCAGAAATTTTTAAATTTTATAGAAAATTTCTTCGAAATTGAATTTTTCTAGATATTTTGTAGAAAACTTCGTGGAAATTGCATATCTACAGAAAATGTCGAGAAATATGACCAAAATCGCATTTTTATAGAAAATTTCGTCAAAATTGCATTTTTACAAAAAATTTCGAAGAAATTGATTTTTTTATAGAAAATTTTAATTTTTATAGAAAATTTGAGTTTTTATAGAAAATTTGAATTTTTATAGAAAATTTGAATTTTTATAGAAAATTTGAATTTTTATAGAAAATTTGGATTTTTATAGATAATTTGAATTTTTATAGATAATTTGAATTTTTATAGATATTAAGTAAAAACTTCGTGAAACTTGCCTTTTTACAAAAAATGTCGAGAAATTTTATAGAAATTTTTTTTGAAATTTTATATTTTTTTATAATTTTTGCTTTTTTATAAAAATGTTTGTAGAAATTGCATTTCATAGACAATTTTTGGAATCATAAAAGATTTGCAGACCGAATAAAAGCGAGTAGCAGAGAAATTTTAATTTTAAAAGAAAAATTCGCCGAAATTAAATTATTTTACATATTTTGTAGAAAACTTCGGGGAAATGTGGAGAAATTTTATAGAAAATTTCATCGAAATAGCTTTTTATATAAATAAGTAGGGAATTTCTCCAAAATTTTTATACAAAATTTTAATATAGTATTTTCGTTTGTTTTATTTTAATTGTTATCGAAAATTTTAATTGTTATCGAAAATTTTAATTTTTATAGAAAATTATAAATTTTATAGAAAATTTTAATTTGGATAGAAAATTTGCTTTTTATAGAACATTTTAGATTATGTAGAAAATTTTTATAGGAAATGTTAATTATAAGTATTTTCATTTCTAATATTTTACTTGTTATAGAACATTTTAATTTTTATAGAAAATAATATTATATAATGTTTTTGTAGAAGTTTTAGAAAATTTAATTTAGAAGCTTTTTATTTTAGATTTTATACAAAATTTTAATTTTTATATAAAATCCCTTCGAAATTAAATTTTGTAGAAAACTTTGTGGAAATCGCATTTTTACAGCAAATGTCGAGAAATTTTATAGAAAATTTCATCGAAAATTATAGAAAATTTAATTTTTACAAAAATTTTCACAGTTCAAATTTTTACAGTCACAAGTTTTTTATTTTAGATTTTATACAAAATTTTCATTTTTATAGAAAATTCTATCGAAATTGAATTTATCTAGATATTTAGTAGAAAACTTTGTGGAAATTGAATTTTTACAGAAAATGTCGAGAAATTTTATAGAAAATTTCATCGAAATTGCATTTCTATAAAAAATTTAGTCAAAATTGAATTTTTACAAAAATTGTCATAGAATGCATTTTTATACAAAATTTCGCCGATATAGAATTTTAAAAAACTTTTTTATAAAAACTCTTCAAAATTTAATTTTTGTAAAAAATTTCTTTTGAAATTGCATTTTTTACAACAATTTTTATTTTTCTAGAAATTTTCGTCGAAATTGCATTGAAAATTTCACCAAATTACATTTTCATAGAAAATTTCGCAAAATTAAATATTTCTACAAAATTTTGCCAAAATATTATTTGTTCTTAAAAAATTTCGTCCTTATTGCATATGTTTGCAAAATTCATCCGAAATTGCACAAACAATTTCGTCAAAATTAAATTTTTACAAAAAATGTCGTCAAAACTGCATTTTATTGAAAATTTTCGTCTTTATTGTATACTTACAAAAAGTTTTTCTAAAATTGCAAATAGACAATTTCGTGTACACTTATTTTTACAGAATTTTTTTAAAAACTTAACATTTATAGAAAATTCTGCCAAACTTGCATCTTTATAAAAATTTCGTCGAAATTGCATTTTAATGCAAAATTTCTTCAGAGTTTTTGCATTTTTACAGAAAATTTCCTTAAATTGAAATTTATAGGATAATTCGCCAAAACTGCATTTTCCTAAAAATTTAAATTTTATACAAAATTCAGTCAAGAAAAAAAGAAACTAAATTTAATTTTTAATATAAAATTTCGCACAATTTGTTTTTTTAGAAAATTTCGCCAATAGAAATAATTATAGAAAATTGTAATTATTGTATTTTCGTGTTTTATTTCAGTTTTTATAGAAAAATTCAATTTTCATAGAAAATTTTAGTTTTTACAGAAAATAATATTTTTTTAAAAAATTCATCGACATTTTATTTTTCTACATATTTTGTAGAAAACTTCGTGGAAATTGCATTTTTACAGAAAATGTCCAGAAATTTTATAGAAAATTTCATCAAAATTGTATTTTTATATAAAAATTCATCAAAATTTCTCGAAATTTAATTTTTATAGAAAATTTCGTCTATAAGTATATTGAATTTTATAGAATATTTCGTTAAAATTTAAGTTTATAGGAAATTAAATTTTCGTAAAAATCAATTATTTTTAAAGAATTCAGCCTGAAACTGAATTTTTATTACACAATTTTATTACAGAAAATTAATTTTTTATAGAAAAATTTTAGTTTTATAGAAAATTTTATTTTTTATAGAAAATTTCATCGAAAATGAATTTTTATAGAAAATTTCATCGAAAATGAATTTTTATAGAAAATTGCATTTTTACAAAAAAAACTCGTAAAAATTGCATTTTAAAGAAAGTTTTGGTTCTTATAGAAATTTAAATTTTTATATAAAATTCCGTCGATATTGAATTTTTCTAGATATTTTGTAGAAAACTTCTGGAAATTGCATTTTTACAAAATATTTCGCGGAAGTTGAATTTTTGTAGAAAATTTTTTTAGAATTTCTTAAAAATTTCATTTTAACACAAAATTCAGTCGACATTACATTTTCATTATAAAATTTTTAGTTTTTATAGAAAGTTCCGTCGAAATTTTATTTTTTTAGGTGTTTTGTAGAAAACTTCGTAGGAATTGAATTTTTACAGAAAATATCGAGAAATTTTGAAGGAAATTGCATTTTAAAATTGAAGTTTATAAGAAAATTCACCATAACTGAATTTTCCTAAAAATTCGACAATAAAAATAATTATAGACAATTGTAATTATTGTATTATCGTTAGGTTTATTTTAATTTTTATAGAAAATTGTAATTTTAATAAAAAAATTTAATTTTTTTAGAAATTGAAAGTTTTTATATATTTTGGAAAAAACTTCGTAGAAATTGCAGAAATTTTATAGAAAATTTAATTTTTCCGGACATTTTCGTAGAAATTTAATTTTTATAGAAAATTTAAATTTTTATATCATCGAAAAAGCTTTTAATATAAAATAACGTCACAATTTCATTTTTACAAAAATTTTCGTAGAAATTGCATTTTTATAGAAAATTTTAATTTTCATTTCATCGAAAAAGCTGTTAATATAAAATATCGTGCCTTGCATTTATAGTTTCGTCAAAATTGCATTTTTACAAAAATTTCGTAGAAATTTAATTTTTATAGAAAATTTAAATTTTTATTTCATCGAAAAAGCTTTTATTGTCAATATTTCATTAATTTTACAAACATTTTCGTAGAAATTTTATTATTGTAGAAAATTTTAATTTATATAGAACTTTCCGTCGAAATTGAACATTTCTAGATATTTTGTAGAAAGCTTCGTGGAAATTGAATTTTTACAAAAAATGTCGAGAAATTTTAGCAAATTCCGTCGAAATTAAATTTTTCTAGATATTTTGTAGAAAACTTCGCCGAAGTTGCATTTTTACAGAAAATGTTGAGAAATTTTATAGAAAATTTCGTCGATATCGCATTTTATAAAAAATTTTGTCAAAATTGCATTTTTAAAAAAAATTTTGTTAAAATTTTTTTTTTATAGAAAATTTTAGTTTTGTACAAAATTCCGTTGCAATTGAATTTTTCCAAAAAAAAATGTTCGTGGAAATTGAATTTTTACAGAAAATCACGAGAAATATTATAGAAAATTTCATTGAAATAGCCTTTTATATAAAATATAGTCACAATTGCATTTTTACAAAAATTTTCGTATTTATAAAAAATTTTAATTTTTTTAATCGAAATAGCTTTATTTACAAAAATTTTCGTAGAAATCATCTAACAAGTTAAGAAATTGCAATTTTTATAGAAAATTTTCATTTTAATAGAAAATTCAGTCGAAACTGAATTTTTCTATTTATTTTGTAGAAAACTTCGTGGAAATTTCATTTTTACAGAAAATGTCGAAATTTTCGTAAAAACTTCATTTTATAGAAAATTTTATATTCCATCAAAATAGCTTTTTTTTGCAACATTTTTCGTAGTGCATTTTTAAAGAAAATTCTCGTTCTTATAGATATTCCGTCGAAATTGAATTTTTGTAGAAAACTTCGTGGAAATTGCATTTTTACAGAACTTTTTAAAAATTCCGTCGAAATTAAATTTTTCTACATATTTATTTTGTAGAAAACTTCGAAAAATTGCATTGTTACAGAAAATGTCGAGAAATTTCATAGAAAATTTCGCAAAATTTAATTTTTACAAAATATTTCGTAGAGGTTGCATTTTTAATAGAAAGTTTTAACTTTTTATAGAAAATTTTAATTTTTATAGAAAATTTAAATTTTTATAGAAATTTTGAATTTTATACAAAATTCCGTCGAAATTGAATTTTTATAGATATTTTGTAGAAAACTTCGTAGAAATTGCATTTTTACAGAAAATGTCGAGAAATTTTATAGATTTTTTTTAGAAAATTTCATCAAAATTGCATTTTATAGAAAATTTCGGCAAAATTGTCTTTTTATAGAAAATTTCGTCAGAATTGTCTTTTTATAGAAAATTTTAATTTTTATAGAAAATTCCGTAGAAATATAATTTTTCTAGATATTTTATAGAAAACTTCGTGGAAATTGCATTTTTACAGAAAATGTCGAGAAATATTATAAACATTTTGTAGAAAATTTCATCGAAATTGTATTTTTATAGAAAATTTTATTACCAAAATTTTCTTTGATGTTGTTGTTTTTATAGAAAATTTAAATTCTTTAAAAAATTTTAATATTTATAGAAAATTCCGTCGAAATTGAATATTTCTACATAATTTTTACAAAAATTTTCATAGAAATTGTATTCTTGTAGAAATTTTTAATTTTTATTTCATCGAAATAGCATTTTGTAGAAAATTTCGTCAAAATTTAATTTTTACAAAAATGTTGGTGGAAATTGCATTATTTCGAAAATTTTTACAGAAAACTTCTTTAAAATGGAAGTGTAAATAAAGGAAATTTCGTCAACATTACTTTTTCCTAGAATATTTCGTCGAAATTGCATATTTTTTAATAGACAATTCTGCCATAATTGCATTTTTACAGCCAAATTTGCTAAAAAAAATTAAATTTGGATGAAATTTCCCAGAAAAATTAAGTTTTGGTGAGATTTTCTAGAAAACTGCAATTTCGATAATATTTTCTAGAAGAAGGCAATGTCGCTGAAAATTTCTATGAAAGACATTTTGGTAGAATTTTTACCAATGAAATTTTGAAATGCAATTTTGACTTAATTTTCTAGAAAAATGCCATTAGGCTACATTTTATATAAAAAGAATTCGACGCGATTCTTTTAGAAAAAAGTAGCTTTGATGAAATTTTCCATAAAATCTATCTATTTTTGATGAATTTTTTTAGAAAAAGGGAATATCGGTGAAATTTTCTAGGAAAATTTAATTTTGATGAAATTTTTTAGGAAACTGAAATTTTTTTAGAAATGCGCAATTCAATGAAGTTTGCTGGAAAAATAAAATTTTATTAAAAAATTAGTGGAATTTTGATGAAATTATCTAAAAATCTAATTCGATAAAATATTGTAGAAAATATCAATTTCGATGAAATATCGCTGAAATTATATTAAAAAAAACATTTTTATGAAAATTTCCAGAAAAATACAAATATTGTAGGAAACAGCAATTCGCTGATATTTTATAGAAATGTCAATATGAAAACTTAACGCAATTTTCTAATAAACGGAATTTTTTTAAAAATGCAAATTCGATGAAATTTTCTAGAAAAATACAATTTCGATAAATTTTTGCAATTCACTGATATTTTATAGAAATGTCCATATGAAAACTTAACGCAATTTTTAGTAAACGGAATTTCATTAAAAATGCAAATTCGATGAAATTTTCTAGAAAAATACAATTTCGATAAATATTTTTTTGAAGAAATACAGTATTGATATATTTCTGGAAATAAGCAATTTTGATAAAATATGTAATATCGATGAAAAACAAATTCCAGAAAATTTCGTAAAAATTTCACTTTTATAGAAAAATCGCAAAATTGCTTTTCTATAGAAAATTTTTCAGGAAACTTCAGTTGAAATCTTATTTATTTTTTTTTTTATTTTCGTCAAATTTGAAATTTTCAACAAAGTTGGGTTAAGATTAAATTGTTTACAACATTTTGTCAAAACTTCATTATTCTAGAAAAACTATCGACATAAAAAACAAAAATTTTAATAACTTTTAAATTTCACATTATTTTATTTTTATTTTATATCGGTTTTCAAAAAAAAGAAATTAAACGGAGCTGGCAGCACTGACAACCCAGGAGCGGAGAGCAGCAACATCGGCATAGACACCAGGATAGTTGGCATAAGCACAACCATAACCCCAGGAGACAACACCAACCAAGACACCACCGGAGACCAATGGACCACCAGAGTCACCTTGGCAAGCATCCTTACCGGAAGAATAAGCACAGATCATGGTCGATGTGATTTCAGAACCATAGCCATAAGAGGAGGAAGCGCAAGAAGCCTGGCTAACAATGTTGACATTGACGTACTGCAAAGTGGTGGGAATAGAGGATGATCCGTAGGACAAAGTACCCCAACCGGAGACAACAGCGGCAGCACCGTTAGCAGGAGCCGAAGAAGCCAAACCGATAGCCTTGATGGTAGAACTGAAGGTCAAGGAAGAAGACAAACGGATGACAGCAATATCGTTGACCATGGTCCTGGAGTTGTAACCTTCATGATTCTTGAAAGCAGAAACAGAGACCAAAGAGCCACCAGAGTTCCAGTAGGTAGAACCAGCACGGACCTTGAGCACAGAGGCGGAAACGGATTGCAAGCAGTGAGCAGCGGTAACAATGATGTTGGCGGAGTAGACGGAGCCACCGCAGGAGTGAGAGCCACTACGTTGGAGAGAGATTTGCCATGGATAGGAGCTGATGGTGGTGGCAGTACCGCCAACAATGCGACCATCCAATTGGGGCAACATGCCCTCAGGGACTTCAGCAGCCAAAGCACAGGCTACAGCTGACAACAGGATCAATGCCTTAATCATCTTCGGAGGAGTTAAATCAAACTATGAATGCATTTCAGTCCAACAGTCGCGATGAATTTATACCAAAATAGCAGCAAAGAAAAATACCGATAGCAGCAGATAACAAAGAGCTTGAGAGGATAAATATATTTCAAGTGGTTTCATAGGGTATTGTTTGCAAGATTTAATTCTGCTTCATCAATCACAAAATATTTAAAAATATAATCCTTATAATTGTTAGATAAGGGGGTAACACTAGACACCAAACTTAGAATTACGTGCAATAGTCAACTGATATGGGTTCGGGGACACACAAGGGCACTGCAGTGCAGATGAGCTTGCAAGGCTAGGAACTATCTTACGTGCTGGAACCATGGGAACCGGAATATGGGGGACATGTCTCTCTTATAGATAGAGAGAGAGTGCCAAAAATGGTTAAACAAATCCACCAAATGGTATTGGATGACCGTTGGTTGAAGGTTCGTAAGATAGCTGAGTTCATAGGCATTTCAAAAAGTGCTATATTTCGCATATTGACGGAAAATTTGATGATGAGAAAACTGTGCGCAAGATGGGTGCCGCGTTTGCTCACAATCCGGAAAATGCACCAGTTCACATATCCACTACTGCGATGGCCAAAATCAATGTACTAAAGTTCGAAACGTACCTTATTCGCTAGACTTACCTCCCTCGGATTATTTTTTGTTTCCAAACCATTGAAAATCGCTGGAAAAAGGGTGTATCGAGCTCAAAGGAGATAATGTTGAGAAATTTAAAAAAAGGTTTCCTAAATTTGGTTGTGTTTTCTTTGTTAGGTCGGCTAATTTTGGCCACGTCAACATGGAACATTTTAAGCTGATGTGGCTCTGCCCAAACTAGGAAATCAATAATCGCCCTCTTATTGTTGTCAAGGTAGGTCACCTCATTTATTGCATCTGTCATAGCGCATCACGGTCTTCTTTGTGTGGTTTGCAGGGCAGCATTGGCATACTTTTGTGTCTGTGCCCCACTCTCTCTAGAATGTGGGGGCTATCCTAGGCTCATAGTTCTTTGGTGAGTTGGGACAAACTTGGCTGATGTTAGCATCCACCAAATCGTGGACTTATTAAAGTATTTGGTTTGGTTCCACGAAACTTCTTTGAAACAATTTCCCTTAAAAACCTACGATGCTCTTAGTACTCTATGTTCTAAATGAGCTACGTATCTTCTGCAGAGTTTTGACCCTGAACAGGAAAGGATCCTTTGGCGAGGAGTCTTCGCCGTCTTAAGACCTTCGATTCTTCTCCGAAATTGCCGTCTTAAGACATACGATTCAAACTTGGCTGATGTTAGCATCCACCAAATCGTTGACTTATTAAAGTATTTGGTTTGGTTCCACGAAACTTCTTTGAAACAATTTCCCTTAAAGACCTACGATGCTCTTAGTACTCTAGGTTCTAAATGAGCTACGTATCTTCTGCAGAGTTTTGACCCTAAACAGGAAAGGATCCTTTGGCGAGGAGTCTTCGAGTCTTCTCGGAAATTGCAGTCATAAGACAAACGATTCTTCTCCGATATTGTTCCGCTATGTTTTTTTCTGCGAAAATTGTCATCTAAAGGTCTACGATTCTTCTGCTGAATTTTTAATCAAAAGGAGCTAGGAATCTGGTTAAAAATTTTCTTCTAGATGAGTAAAATTCTTCTTCGTAAAGATTTCTCTAACGAACTAAAGATCGTAGGAAATATTCCCTAAAAAGGCTACGTTAAAGACCTACGGTATTTTTTGCTTGTAGATGACCAAGATACTTCTTTGAAAAGATTTTTCTTAAGATCCAAGGATTGTAGGAAATATGCCCTAAAAGGGAAACGATAAAGACCTACGGTTATTTTTTAATTGTCCTAATAAAGCCAGGCTTTGTGACTTGTTGAAATCTTCTGTTCAGAGCACAAGATTCTTCTTTGAAAACATTTTTAAAGATCTGCAATACTAATTTTAAAATTTTGCTACGATTGTTCTGCTAAATATATGCCCTAAAAGGGAAACGATAAAGATCTACGGTTATTTTTTAATTGTCCTAATAAAGCCAGAATTTGTGACTTATTGAAATCTTCTGTCTTCTGTTCAGAGCACAAGATTCTTCTTTGAAAACATCTTTAAAGATCTGCAATACTAATTTGAAAATTTTGCTACGATTGTTCTGCTGAATATATGCTCTAAAAGAGCTATGATCCATCTATGAAAAATGTCGTCCAAAGACTTGCAATTCTTTTGCAGAATTTTGTTTCAAAACATCTATGCATCGTTGAAAATTTACCTATATCACCTATGATTATTCTTCGCAAAATTGGTCTTACTTTCACGTTTCTAGAGTGCCGTTCATCTTTAAAAAATTATTAAAAACCTGTCATCTTGATGTAAAAAATTTCCTCTATCAGTGGAACGAGACTTCTGCTGACGTTTTGATTTTTTAACTCTTAAAGTGCCATGAACCTTATATAAAAATAATATACTTCTGCGCACTTCTGGCACTAAAGACCTATTAGATACGTTAATTTACGCTGCATTATCAAAAAACAGAGTATTTCTGCATATAATTGTTTATAGACAAATATTACAACGATCGGACGGGCAATCTTACACAAATCCCTCAGCTTACATAGTCTGATATGACAATCAGAAGTGTCTAGTCTGGAATTTGGAATGTTTTCTAGCTGCCCTATAAATACTTGGCAATGGGTTGAGAAAAGTCAGTCATTTGTGATTTCTCATCATTAACTGGACACCATGTTGAAGATCGTGCTTTTGTTATCGGCCGTTGCCTGTGCCTTGGGTGCTGCCATTCCCGATGGTTTGTTGCCCCAATTGGATGGTCGCATTGTTGGCGGTTCTGCCACTACCATTAGCTCCTATCCCTGGCAAATCTCCCTCCAACGTAGTGGCTCTCACTCCTGTGGCGGATCCATCTATTCTGCCAACATCATTGTGACTGCTGCTCATTGCTTACAATCCGTTTCCGCTTCCGTCCTTAAGGTCCGTGCTGGTTCCTCTTACTGGAACTCTGGTGGTTCTTTGGTTTCAGTGGCTGCTTTCAAAAATAACCCTAGTTACAGCGCCAGCACCATGGTCAACGATATTGCCGTCATCCGTTTGTCTTCCTCTTTGACCACCAGCTCCACCATCAAGACCATTGGTTTGGCCAGTACTGCTCCCGCTAATGGTGCTGCCGCTGTTGTCTCTGGCTGGGGCACTACCACTTCTGGCGGTAGCATTCCCACTCAGTTGAGATATGTCGATGTTAAAATTGTTGGCCGCACCCAATGCGCTTCTTCCAGCTATGGTTATGGCTCTGAAATCAAGACCAGCATGATCTGCGCCTACACTGTCGGTAAAGATTCTTGCCAAGGTGACTCTGGTGGCCCATTGGTCTCCGGTGGTGTCTTGGTTGGTGTTGTTTCCTGGGGTTATGGCTGTGCTGCTACCAACTATCCTGGTGTATATGCTGATGTTGCTGCCCTCCGTTCCTGGGTTGTCAGTGCTGCCAGTTCAGTTTAAATGGTTATGCGAAAAAATTGCAAAATAAAAACAAAAATTAACAAATAAAATTCTGTCTTAAAAACTTTAATTTTTTCTTAAATTACTATTGTGTACAGATAATTTTTTAGCTATTTCTTTCAAAGAAAATAAGTAAAATATTTTGTGGCGGGCAGGAACTGAGTACATGTTCTGCACTTTATACTTATTATTCATTATCAGAATATAGTCAATAATTGCAATTTCATTCAAAGAAAATAAATAAAATACTTTGTGACGGGAATGAACTGAGTACTCGTACATGTTCTGCAATTTATTCTTCTTCCTCGTCACGGCAGAGTCTGCAGATGTCAATAGTCTCTTTGCCCAATCAACTTATATGGCTATCTGTATTTTTCAGAGTCCTGTTAGGATCGATCAAAGGCTTGTAGCTCTTCTAGAGCTACGATGTAGAAGAATCATAGGTCTTCATATGACTTTGCAGGTCTTTTTGATCAAAATTCAGCAGATGAATTGTTGTACTTTTACAGGAAACTTTCGGAATAGTTCTTCAGGGATTTAAATAAAAAAACAATCTAAGTACTCTACAAAAAAACCAACACGATTCGTAGCTCCTTTAGAGTAACGAAATTAACAAAAGAAACGTATATTCGACATTAGCCACTGATGATGTCAAATAATGGGTGCACAGAGCTAGACACCTGTAGAGTTGCTAGATAGAAATGGCTGCAATACGATCTTAAAAGTTCTACATATTTTCATTCATTAAATAGGAAGAACTTTTAATCGTTATTATCGATCCTACAGGTCACGTAAATAAGTTCTGCCTATATAAGGAATGCAGATATTTAGACCTTTCAAGGTCGTATTGTGCACAGGTCTGTCCAGAAACCCTTCAGGTGTATATCTAGCATTGTGAACCTATTATTTGACATCCTCAGTGGCTTTTGTTGAATATAAGATTCTTCTGATGGTTCTGTTAGTCTGCCTACGAGTATATAATGAAGATATCCAAACCTTTCAAGGTCGTAATGTAGCCAGATCTGTCTAGCAGCCCTACAGGTGTCTAGCCCTGTACACCGTGGCTCTTGTTGAATAGATTCTTCTGATGATTCTGTTAGTCTAAAGGAGCAATAAATATTGTTGAGTTTTTACTTTGGAGTAATTTTTTGAAAAAAATAAAAATATCTAAAAAACTATTTTTAAAAATTTCCTGTAAAAGGGCTACGATTCATCTATTGAATTTTGCTTTAAAAGACCTACAAAGACCTCTAATGCCATATGATTATTCTACATAGTATTGCCTCTAGAATAGCTAACCCTCTTTTACAAACGTCTATATTACCTATTCTTCATCATAATTTTGGCTCTTCCATAGCTTTGAATCTTGTTGACTTTTTTGTGTGTTGACAATTTTAAAGTACTAAGGTTTTTATAATATAATAAATATAATTTTCTAAAGACCTACGAACCTATTTTCAATAATTTCCTGTAAAAGGAATATAAAACATCTAAGAAATAGTTGCCAATAAAACTCTTCGATTCTTAAACAGTTTCCTCTTAAGACATATCATTCTTCGCCATAATTTGGCTCTATAAGTGCAACAATTCTTCGATTTTTTCCTATATCACCTATAATTCTTCTGGATTATTTGGATCACGGACAGATTCGAATGTTGTTATTAATTTTTCTCTACAGTACTTAGATTGTTATTTCCAAAAAAAGTTAAAGAGCTACGATCCTGCTTTGAGTAATTTCCTGTAAAAGGGCTACGAAACATCTACGGAATAGTTGCTACTGAAATGCTTCGACTTTCCTCTAAATTTTTCTCTCAACGAGAGCAATGACTCTTCAGCTAAATTTTTAATTTAAAGTGGCAATGGATCTTGTTGATTTTCTCCAGAGTATTCAGATGTTTATAAAAAAATCTCTAAAAACCTACTACCCTACTTTGAAAAATTTCTTGTAAAAGGGCTACAATGATTCTGCAGAATTTGCTCTAAAAAAGCTGTTATGCTTATTCCACGGACACATTTTCATAGAAGAATCGTGGTAAATTACACTATGCAACAAATGAACACTTTTTGAAAACTACACGAACCTGACTGTATAGCTTCGATTCTACTACCAAATGGTAGTATAACCCTATACTCAGTTTGGCGATATTGGCGACCAATTTTTTTTTATGGGCCTCGAAAGATGCGGAAAATTAGTGGACCCCTTGAAAAAAGGTGTCATCGGGTTTTGAGCAACAGCTACTTCAGACTTGGTGATAGCGCTTAACTATATTTGGCAATAATGTAGCTAAGAACACGTTGAACAAAGTCTGTTAACATTTCATGCCAAAAAAATTTTGTTTTCCTGCACTTTTTTTTGAAAAACATAGGATTAAATTTATTTTTTTTTCACTTTTTTCGGCATAACTTTAAGGGATCGCTGATTTTTTACTAACAATATTTGGCAATATTGTGGCCACTGTAAATCTGAACAACTTTTGTGAACATGTCATTACAATCTGAACGTGTCTAGGCACCTTAAATAGCTCAAAAATCCACATTGTACCCCAAAAATGTAAGTATTTCACTGTTATGTAACAAAAATATATTTTTCTGGTATAGGGTATGTTCAGCAACTTTATAGAAAATATTAAGGCCAATTTTTTTGTTGAACATTTTAACCCTCTAGCTCCCCCACATAACTGTAATTTTTGGTCCCTTTTTAACAAATCGTAAAAAACACCCCTTAAAAGGGGGAGGGCGGGGATGAAATGTTCTACAAAAATGTTCGCCATAAAATTTTACTATATGTGTCAGAACACACCAGAGCTCAAAACATAACACAAACACGAAAAAAAGGTCAAATTCCTGATCGTGCAGGAAAGTTAGTCGTACGATCTAGTGGTTGAAGTAATGAAGATACCAGTAAAGAACGTTGTTGACTGGAATTTGACCGTTTCTTGGGTTTTTGTGTTAAGATTTGGGTTTTGGTGTGTTCGGACACATATAGTACAATTTTATGGCGAACATTTTTGTAGAACATTTCATCCCCGCCCTCCCCCTTTTAAGGGGTGTTTTTTACGATTTGTCAAAATGGGGCCAAAAATTACATTTATGTGGGGGAGCTAGAGGGTTAAAATGTTCCACAAAAATATTGGCCTTAATATTTTCTATAAAATTGCTGAACATACCCTATACCAGAAAAATATATATTTGTTACATAACAGTGAAATACTTACATTTTTGGGGTACAATGTGGATTTTTGAGCTATTTAAGGTGCCTAGACACGTTAAGATTGTAATGACATGTTCACAAAAGTTGTTCAGATTTACAGTGGCCACAATATTGCCAAATATTGTTAGTAAAAAATCAGCGATCCCTTAAAGTTATGCCGAAAAAAGTGAAAAAAAAATAAATTTAATCCTATGTTTTTCAAAAAAAAGTGCAGGAAAACAAAATTTTTTTGGCATGAAATGTTAACAGACTTTGTTCAACGTGTTCTTAGCTACATTATTGCCAAATATAGTTAAGCGCTACCACCAAGTCTGAAGTAGCTGTTGCTCAAAAACCGATGATACCTTTTTCAAGTTGTCCACTGATTTTCCGAATCTTTCGAGGCCCATAAAAAAAAATTGGTCACCAATCTCGCCAAACTGAGTATAGGGTTATACTACCATTTGGTAGTAGAATCGAGCCTATACCGTCAGATCCGTGTATTTTTTTCACTGTTGCACAGTGTTATCAAAGTATAATGGTGCTGTTCTAGAACCAAATTATGCAGAAGAATTGTAGGTCTTTAGAGGAAATTGTTTACATAAAGATCACAACTCTTTTAAAGCAAATTCAGCTGAATAATTGAATCCCTTTACAGAAAATTTGTCACAGTAGGATCGTAGGTGTTTAGAGATTGTTTTAATTAACATCTATGTAAGTACTCTACATAGAAAAAAAATCAACAATATCCATTGCCACTTTAGTCAATGCTCTATTTGAGAGCAAAATTCCAGAGCAGAGTCGAAGCTTTTAAATAGCACTTATTCCGTAGAAGTTTCGTTGCCCTTTTACGGGAAAATTTTCAAAACAAGATCGTAACTTTTTAGACATTTTTTTAGAGAAATTTTTTTACCAAGATTCTAATCTCTTCTTTAGCCAATTTTGGCAACAAAAATATTATCCTTATAGCATATAAGGATCATAGCTCTTTTAGGACAAAGTTCAGTGTAATAGTCGCAGAGCTCTTATAGCAAAATTTTCAAAATAGGATCAGAGAAAATTTTCCAAATAACATCTGATATTCTAGAAAAGTTTAAAAATATTCGTAGCTCCTTAAGAGTAAAAATTCAGTGGAGTAATCATAGATCTCTTTGACCGCAATAAATCTACAGAAGAATCGAAACTTTTGAATAGCAGATATTCCGTAGAAGTTTCGTAGCCATTTTACATGAAAATATTCCCAATAATATGGTAGGTAATTTAATTTTTTTTATTTTAACACGATTCACAGCTCTGCTAGAACCAAAATTATGCAGAAGAATCATAGCTAATATAGACAAACTTGCAAAGGCTCGTAGCTCTTCTTGAGCAACGATGTAGAAGAATCATAGGACTTCAGATGACTTTGCAGGTCTTTTAGAGCAAAATTCAGCATATGAATTGTAGTACTTTTACAGGAAATTTTTCGGAAAGTTCTTCAGGGATTTAAAAAAAAAACAATCTAAGTACTCTACAGAAAACATCAACACGATTCGTAGATCCTTTACGAGTATAAAAACGACATTAACAAAACAAAACATATATTAGACATGAGCCATTGATGGGTGCACAGAGCATGGAAGTTGCTAGATAGAACTTCCCGAAATATGACCTTGAAAGGTCTAGATATCTTCATTCATTAAATAGGAAAAACTTTTAATCGTTATTATCGATCCTAACAGGACACTGACAAATACCGATACCCATTTCAACTTATTTGGCATAGAGACTAATGCTATCTGCAGAAGCTATCGTGACGAGGAAAATCTTAAAAATGCAGAACATGTACTCTGTTCCAGCCCTTCACAAAGCATTTTTAACTTCTTTACTTTGAGATAAATTGTACGATATTGGATATATTCTTATATAGAATACTTCCAAGCAATACCAAACTTCTCGTTAAATATTGTTATATTGTTAAATGAACTAAAGAATTATCGGAACACAGTATCAGAAAAATTATGCAGAAGAATCGTAGGTAACATAGAAATAATTTCA
The DNA here is from genome assembly GCA_963930755.1 of Eudasyphora cyanicolor. Classification (NCBI taxonomy): domain Eukaryota; kingdom Metazoa; phylum Arthropoda; class Insecta; order Diptera; family Muscidae; genus Eudasyphora; species Eudasyphora cyanicolor. The sequence goes on from OZ005738.1 coordinate 21,464,346, forward strand.
AAGAATCGTAGCACTTCTAGAGCCAAATTATGCCGAAGAATGATATGTCTTTAGAGAAAAAGGTTCATAAAAGGATCATAGCTCTTTTAGGGAAAAGTTCAGTATAATAGTGATGTGGAATTTTGCAAAAAAGGATCGCAGATCTTCAGAGACAATTTTCCAAGGAACATCTAATTTTCTTATATAGAATATTCCATGCAATCCCAAACTTCTCGTTAAATATTTCTATATTTTTAAATGAACTAAAGAATTATCGGAACACAGTATCAGTAAAAATAAACGATTTTATTAGATTTTATTTCTTAATGTTTTTATTTTTCAACATTTTTCTCATAACCATTTAAACGGAACTGGCAGCACTGACAACCCAGGAACGGAGGGCAGCAACATCAGCATAAACACCAGGATAGTTGGTAGCAGCACAGCCATAACCCCAGGAAACAACACCAACCAAGACACCACCGGAGACCAATGGGCCACCAGAGTCACCTTGGCAAGCATCCTTGCCGGTGGAAGCAGCGCAGATCATACTGGTCTTGATTTCAGAGCCATAACCATAGCTGGAAGAAGCGCATTGAGTGCGGCCAACAATTTTAACATCGACGTATCTCAATTGAGAGGGAATGCTACCGCCAGAAGAGGTGGTTCCCCAGCCAGAGACAACAGCGGCAGCACCATTAGCGGGAGCAGTACTAGCCAAACCAATGGTCTTGATGGTGGAGCTGGTTGTCAAAGAGGAAGACAAGCGGATGACGGCAATATCGTTGACCATGGTGCTGGAGCTGTAACTAGGGTTGTTTTTGAAAGCAGCAACAGAAACCAAAGTACCGCCGGAAGACCAGTAGCTGGATCCAGCGCGGACCTTAAGGACGGAAGCGGAAACGGATTGTAAGCAATGAGCAGCAGTCACAATGATGTTGGCAGAATAGATGGATCCGCCGCAGGAGTGGGAGCCACTACGTTGGAGGGAGATTTGCCAGGGATAGGAGCTAATGGTGGTGGCAGAACCGCCAACAATGCGACCATCCAATTGGGGCAACAAACCATCGGGAATGGCAGCACCCAAGGCACAGGCAACGGCCGACAACAAAAGCACGATCTTCAACATGGTGTCCAGTTAATGATGAGAAATCACAATGACTGACTTTTCTAAACACATTGCCAAGTATTTATAGGGCAGCAAGAAGACATTCCAAATGGCAGTGGAGACACTTCTGATTCTAATATCAGACTATGTAAGCTCAGGGATTTGTGTGAGAGTACCCGATCGTTGTAATATTTATCTGTATACGATTATATGCAGAAATAATCTGTGTTTGATAATGCAATGTAAAGTATCGCAGCTAATAGCTCTTTAGCACCAAAAGTGCCTTGAAGTATTTTATTTTTTTATATAAGGATCATGACACTTTTAGAACTAAAAGTTCAAAAATTCAGCAGAAGTCTCATAAAACTTGTAGAGGAAATTATTCAATTCTGTATCGCAGGTCTTTAAAGATTTTTTTAAAGATGAATAGCACTCCATATAAACAAAAGTAACACCAAAATTGCGCAGAATAATCATAGGAGATAAGGTAAATTTTCAAAGATTCTTAGCTCTTTCTGAAACAAAATTGTGCAGAAGAATTGCAAGTCTTTGGAGGTAATTTTTCATAGAATGATCAAAGTCTTTTTAGAGCAAATGTTCAGCAGAACATTTGTAGCAACATTTTCAAGTAAGTGTTGCAGGTCTTTAAAGATGTTTTCAAAGAAGAATCTTAGTGCTGTAGACCAACAATTTTAACAAAATACAAAGCTTTTATAGGCCTAGTTACAGTAGATCTTCATCGTAATCCTTTTAGAGGACATTTTCTACTTTCCTTAGGTCTTTAGAGAAATATTTTCAAAGAAGATTCTTAGTTATCTGGAGGAATAATTTTAACATGATTCCTACCTCGTTTATAGTTAAAATTCAGCAAAAGAATGGTAGATCTTTAGATGACAGTTGTCAGGAAAGAATCGTAGATTTTTAGAACACAAATTTCGGAGAGGAATCGTAGGTCCTAAGACGATTCTTCTTGACTTTGAGATTTGAATCTTGTTGAAAATTTTTCTCCGGAGCTCAAAGATTCTTCGCTGAAAAAATACATGCGATCTATGAGCTATGATCGTCATTAGAGAATATTCCTTAGGTCTTTAGAAAAGTATTTTCAAAGGAGTTTTTGGCCATTAAAGGAAACATTTTAACAAGATTTCAAACTGGTTCAGAGTATATATTCTGCAAAAGAATCGTTGATCTTTAGATGACAATTGTTAGAGAAGAATTGTTGCTTATTCAGAGTACAAATTTCGGAGAGGAATCGTAGGTCCTAAGACGGCGAAGAATAGTCGCGAAAGAATCCTTCCTTTTCAGTTTAAAACACCGCAGAAGATACCGTAGCTCATTAAAAGCATAAAGTTCTAAAGAAAGACCCTTTAATTTAAATTTTCCAAGTAGTAAATGGGCTACTATTAATATATTTGCTCTAAACGAGCTATGGTCCTTATGTAAATAATCTTCTCTAAAGACCTACGATTCTTCTGCATAATTTGGTTCTAGCAGAGCTGCTTTGATTATACTTTGATAATTTATCTTTCGATCGCAGCTTGAAGGCATTTTTTCTTCAGCGTACTAAGTTCTTCTTTGGAAAAATCTTGCGATTTTTTATTTGAAGATGGCACTCTACAAGGGCTACGATTCGTCTTCTGAATTTTTGCTCTAAAACAGCTATTATTCTAAATGAAAATTGCCTCTGAAGAGCAAAGCGTGTAGTTAAGAAACAGCGGAATTATTTCCCCTTTTAAATTCCTCTCACTGTGCGTAGGTCCTAGGACGGCGAAAAACCTTGCAAAAAAAGGTCTTTAGGGAAAATTTTCAAAGAATTTTCGTTAAACAAATCCAAATATATACTTTAAAATGTCCAAGGTGTAATAGGGCTACGATTATTCTGCTGAATTTGCTCTAAATGCTTATGTAAACAATTTCCTCTAAAGACCTATGATTCTTCTGCATAATTTGGTTCTAAAAGAGCTAAAATTTTGTCATACACCTTGAAAATGTACCATCGATTATTCTATGAAAATTTGTCTGTTCAATTTTGTTCTCAAAAGAGCTTTCAATCTTTTTGGCATTTTAACTTCTGAGTACTATGTTCTTCCTTGAAATAATCTTTAAATACTTGCGATCCTTTTTTAAAGATGTCACACTACAAGGGCTACGATTCATCCGCAGAATTTTTGCTCTAAAAAATCTATGATCGTTATATGAAAATTTTTCTCTAAAGACCTACAATAGTTCTGCACAATTATGACACCAGAAGAGCTACGATTCTTCTTGAAAATTTACCTATAACACGTACGATTCTTCTGCGGAATTTTGGTCCCCACAGAACTTTGAATCTTATTGACATGTTTTTCTCTAGAGTACTAAAAATCTTGTCTGAAGAAATACATGTGATCCTTATTTAAAAAAAAGTTCTCCACAAGGTTTACGATTCGTCTGCTGAATTTTCAATCTAAAAGAGCTATAATCCTTATATGAAAAATTTCCTCTGAAGACCTACAATTGTTCTGCACAATTTTGGCTCTAAATTAGCTAAGAATCTATGATTCTCTGCTGAATTTGAATATAAACTCACTGAAAAATTGGCAGCCACAAAAATATAAAATTTACCTCCACAGAACTTCGAATCTTGTTGACATTTTTTTCTAAGATTCTTCTCTGAAAAATACATGTGATCCTTATTTAAAAAAAATTCTTAAGAAGGGTTAATATTCGTCAGCTGAATTTTCTATCTGAAAAAGCTATAGTCCTCATATGAAAAATTTCCTCTGAAAAGCTACAATTATTCTGCATAATTTTAGTTCTAAATAAGCTAAGAATCTATGATTCTTCAGTTGAATTTTTAATCTAATTTAGCTATGAAGCTTGTTGAAAATTTGCCATTATATATAATATAAACTCACTGAAAAATTAGCAGCCACAAAAATGTGAGGAAGACAGAGTGGCACTTGCATTAGACAATTTTTAAAAAAAAGTCCTCAATTCTACACTTCAGTACGAACCGAATGACAAAGTCGATCCGAATAATCTGATCGATCACATCATACAGAAGTTCCCTTGAAAAAGCCTGGTACAAGTGTAAAACTAAACCACAATGATGGACTTCTGAGCTAAAGGCTAGGAAAAAGACCTGCAACAAGCTATTCAATAAGGCCAAATCTACCGGGACCACTAATCACTGGGATGCCTATAAAGAGCAACTCAAAATCTGTAAGGAGCTGAGGAAAGCGCAACGGCGTTCATGGTACACCTTCTGTGGAGAAGTGGTAAAAGTCTCATATGCCGGAAGGCTGCAGAAGATACTATCCGCTACACCAGAAAATGGGGTATTGACTCCGATGTCTTATGCAGAAGCTGTGTATATGAGGAAGAAGTGGAGAGCATCGAGCACCTGCTGTGCTACCGTTCCGCATTAAGTAAACGACGTGTGGATATAAGTAGGAGCTGAGGAAAGCGCAAAGGAGTTCTTGGTACACCTTCTGTGAAGAAGTGGAAAGGTCTATCCGCCACGCCAGAAGATTGGGTATTGGCTCCAATGTCTTCTGCAGAAGCTGTGAAGATGAGGAAGAAGTGAAGAGCATTGAGCTCCGTCTTTGCTACTGTCCCGAATTGAGTAAACAACGTCTGGATAAACTGCGGTCGACCTTTCAAAATCTGTAAGAAGGATCTGAGGAAAGCGCAACGGCGTTCTTGGTACACCTTCTGTGGAGAAGTGGTAAAAGTCTCATATGCCGGAAGGCTGCAGAAGACACTATCCGCTAAACCAGAAAATGGGGTATTGACTCCAATATCTTATGCAGAAGCTGTGGAGATGAAGAAGAAATGGAGAGCATTGAGCACTTGCTGTGCTACCGTTCCGCATTGAGTAAACGAAGTGTGGATATAAGTAGGAGCTGAGGAACGCGCAAAGGAGTTCTTGGTACACCTTCTGTGGAGAAGTGGAAAAGGTCTCGGACGCCCCAAGGCTTCGGAAGAAACTATCCTCTACGGCAGGAGGTGGAGATGAGCAAGAAGTGGAGATCATTGAGGACCTGTTGTGCTACTGTCCCGCATTGAGTAAACGACCTCTGTATACTCGTATACTGCGGTCGGCATTTCCAGGAAGTTTAACAGATCTTTCTGGTACCGATATTGAGTAAATGTCCCGCATTGAGTAAACGACGTCTGGATATACGTCTGGATAAAACCAGCTGCTGCGCTAACCTAAACCTAGACCGTTCTTTGAAAAAAAAACTCTCAAGACATATGAAACTTAATTGAAAATTTTCGTTTAAAAAGGCAACTATTCTTACGATGAACATTTGATCCTCAAAAATATAAGAACCTCACATAAATTATTTCTGTAAAATGTATAAACCAAAAGAGCTAAGAATCTTCTTTAAAAATGTACCTATATCAGCTAAGTTTCTTCTGCGGAATTTTATTCTCCAAAGGGCTAAGTACTTCTTTGGAAAAAAAATCAAAAAGACCTGCGATCCTTATCCAAAAAAGTTCTCTAAAAAGGCTTAAAAAGCTATGATCAGTGAAACAACAAGTCATATTTGATTTAGTATTCTTAAAGACCTGCGACTTCTTTGCAAATGGTTATCTTTAAAGAAGACTATTTTTATGAAAATGTTTCATTAGAGAAACAAAATACTTCACAAAATAGAATTTTTGCTTTAAAAAATCTAGGATATTCCTATGAACATTTTTAATGATGCTTTTACCAAAAATGTTTTCAATGAATACCCCTTTGTTTCTTGTAAATAGTAATAGACCACTTCAAAGACAAATTTTAAAAAATTAATGATTAAATAAATGATTTCAATGAATATGAATAAATCCCACAATAGTTAATAACAAAAAGAGACATATTTAATGTTTTAAATGTTCATTGCGTTCTTTATTTTCGACAAAATTCCCGCCTCTCTGAAAATCAACTTAAACAGAAGTAGCAGCACTGACAACCCAGGAACGGAGAGCAGCAACATCGGCATAGACACCAGGATAGTTGGCATAAGCACAACCATAACCCCAGGAGACAACACCAACCAAGACACCACCGGAGACCAATGGACCACCAGAGTCACCTTGGCAAGCATCCTTACCGGAAGAATAAGCACAGATCATGGTCGATGTGATTTCAGAACCATATCCATAAGCGGAGGAAGCGCAAGAAGCCTGGCTAACAATGTTGACATTGACGTACTGCAAAGTGGTGGGAATAGAGGATGATCCGTAGGACAAAGTACCCCAACCGGAAACAACAGCGGCAGCACCGTTAGCAGGAGCCGAAGTAGCCAAACCGATAGCCTTGATAGTAGAACTGAAGGTCAAGGAGGAAGACAAACGGATGACGGCAATATCGTTGACCATGGTCCTGGAGTTGTAACCTTCATGATTCTTGAAAGCAGAAACAGAGACCAAAGAGCCACCAGAATTCCAGTAGGTAGAACCGGCACGGACCTTCAGCACAGAGGCGGAAACGGATTGCAAGCAGTGAGCAGCGGTAACAATGATGTTGGCGGAGTAGACGGAACCACCGCAGGAGTGAGAGCCACTACGTTGCAGAGAGATTTGCCAAGGATAGGAGCTGATGGTGGTGGCAGAACCGCCAACAATGCGACCATCCAATTGGGGCAACATGCCCTCAGGGACTTCAGCAGCCAAAGCACAGGCTACAGCCGACAACAGGATCAATGACTTAATCATCTTCGGAGGAGGTAATTCAAACTATGAATGCATTGCAAGCAGACCCGGTGGACTATTTATACCAAAATTGAACTAAATTGAGATCTTTAGCAATTACCTTGACAGATAACAAAAAGTATTGCAGAAATTTCAAGTGTTTACACCGGATATTAGTTACGGTACTTTAGTTACGGTACTTTAGTTACGGTACTTTATCAAACATAGAGTAATTCTGCATATAATCCTATACATATACATTAAGATTGCAACGTTTGGGTACTATCACTTAAAACCCTGAGCTTACATGGTCTGACCATGACGAGCAAATGTGTCTAGACGGTCATTTGTAATGTTTTCTTGCTGCTATATATATATTCGGCAATGTGTTGAGAAAACTCAGTCATTTGTGATTTCTCATCATTAACGGGACACCATGTTGAAGATCGTGATTCTGTTGTCGGTCGTTGCCTGTGCCTTGGGTGCTGCCATTCCCGATGGTTTGTTGCCCCAATTGGATGGTCGCATTGTTGGCGGTTCTGCCACCACCATTAGCTCATACCCCTGGCAAATCTCTCTTCAACGTAGTGGCTCTCACTCCTGCGGCGGATCCATTTATTCTGCCAACATCATTGTGACTGCTGCTCATTGCTTGCAATCCGTTTCCACTTCCGTCCTTAAGGTCCGCGCTGGCTCCAGCTACTGGTCTTCCGGCGGTACTTTGGTTTCTGTGGCTGCTTTCAAAAACAACCCTAGTTACAGCTCCAGCACCATGGTCAACGATATTGCCGTCATCCGCTTGTCTTCCTCTTTGACCACCAGCTCCACCATCAAGACCATTGGTTTGGCCAGCACTGCTCCCGCTAATGGTGCTGCCGCTGTTGTCTCTGGCTGGGGAACCACCTCTTCTGGCGGTAGCATTCCCGCTCAATTGAGATACGTCGATGTTAAAATTGTTGGCCGCACTCAATGCGCTTCTTCCAGCTATGGTTATGGCTCTGAAATCAAGACCAGTATGATCTGCGCTGCTTCCACCGGCAAGGATGCTTGCCAAGGTGACTCTGGTGGCCCATTGGTCTCCGGTGGTGTCTTGGTTGGTGTTGTTTCCTGGGGTTATGGCTGTGCTGCTTCCAGCTATCCTGGTGTTTATGCTGATGTTGCTGCCCTCCGTTCCTGGGTTGTCAGTGCTGCCAGTTCAGTTTAAATGGTTGTGAGAAAACAAAATTGCAAAATAAATACGACGATTAATGAATAAAATCTTAATTTTTTTCTGATTTTTCGGTCGCTAATTTTTTTATGGACACCGATTAGACGGGGTTCCTTCAGAATCGATACCAATGTCAGAGCGGACAGATCTGTCTAACAACTCTACAGGTGACTAGTTTTGTGTACCTGTTATTGCAAGTCTTAGTGGCATAGAGACGGGAGTCACATCATGCAAGGGTATCAATTATGGCACATTCTTGAGGAATTTATAGTTTCGTGCCTGTACTAGCAAGCTCGTCAGATCTGCTGTGGTGCCTAGAAATCCTGGATATTAGCGTGTTCTGCCATATATCACTTCACTGCAGTTTTTCCAATTATCAATAAATTGATATGTCAACCGATTACACAGTGTTCCTTCAGAATCGATACTAACGTGAACAAATTCATCCTATATATTGAGAGGAAATATCTTGAGCTCCGCAGGTCGCATTGCTGCCAGATCTGTCTACCAACTCTGCAGGTTTCTAGTTTTGAACACCTATTTTTGACAGTCTTGGTAGCTTATTGACGGGTGTTTATGGATAATTCTTGAGGAATTTGTGGTGTCGTGCCTATCCTAGTAAGCTAGTCAGATCTGCTGTTCCCAGAGATATCCGTATGATTTGGCGCCCAGAAATGCTAGATATTACACTGTTCTGCAATATATCTCGTCACGGCAGCTTTTTCAAATATCATTGCCCAATCAATTGGAATGGCCACCGATTACACAGTGTCCCTTCAGAATCGATACTAACGTGAACGAATTCAGGCAATATTTTGAGCTTCCCAGGTCGCATTGCTGCCAGATCTGTCTACCAACTCTGCAGGTGTCTTAGTAGCTTAGTGACGGGAGTTTTGGCATGCAAGTGGACCAATTACGGATAATTCATAAGGAATTTGTAGTGCCATGCCTATCCTAGTAAGCTAGCCAGATCTGCTGTTCCCAGAGATATCCGTATGCTGTGGCACCTAGAAATGCGGGATATTACTCTGCTCTGCCGTATGTCTGGCTAAGAGATTTGAGGCAGTTAGGAGTGATTTGTGTTTATGCCAACTGAATTTAGGTAGGAAGCCTCCAGGGATCTTATGTCGCCTCGGCTGTCCGAATAGGTGATACTTGTATCTTCGTGATGTGTGCGAATTTTGTAGTATACGTTATTAGCATTTACAGTACTGATTCTGATACTGATTTCATGTGCCTTCTATTGCAGATACATAGGTACAAGAAACAATATTGATAAAGTGTTGCACACTACACCAAATAGTATTATCTATGCTATTCCTATAAAAAATCATAATCTGTATATGTAAGTATGTTTAGCTCTAATCACGGAAAGTAATATACATTCTACTACTGACTATGTATAAGTACCTGATTATGTTTATCTACAGCAAATTGCAAAGTAAAAACTAATTTTTTTCTTCATGTCTGCAGTATAAAAACTCTAGATTTTTGGCGAAAACTTCAGTAGTTGGTTGTATTCCATCAACATGTTGAAGTTCGTGATTTTGTTGGCCGCTGTTGCTTGCGCTATGGGCGCTGAGATGCCCGAGGGCATGCTCCCCCAATTGGATGGTCGCATTGTTGGCGGTTCTGCCACCACCATTACTGCATTCCCTTGGCAAATCTCCCTCCAACGTAGCGGTTCCCACTCTTGCGGTGGCTCTGTCTACTCTGCCAACATTATCGTGACTGCTGCTCATTGCTTGCAATCCGTTTCCGCCTCCGTCCTCAAGGTCCGTGCTGGTTCCACCTACTGGAACTCTGGTGGCACTTTGGTCTCTGTTTCTGCTTTCAAGAACCACGAAGGTTACAACTCCAAGACCATGATTAACGATATTGCCGTCATCCGTTTGTCTTCTTCCTTGACCATGAGCTCCAGCATCAAGGCTATTGGTTTGGCCAGCACTGCTCCCGCTAACGGCGCTGCTGCTTCCGTCTCCGGCTGGGGTACCACCTCTTATGGCTCCTCCTCCATCCCCTCTGAATTGAGATACGTCGATGTCAAGATTGTTAGCCAATCTTCTTGCGCTTCCTCCACCTACGGCTATGGCTCTTCCATCAAGGACACCATGATCTGTGCTTACACCGTCGGTAAGGATGCTTGCCAAGGTGATTCCGGTGGCCCAATGGTCTCTGGTGGTCTCTTGGTCGGTGTTGTTTCCTGGGGTAATGGCTGCGCTTACACCAACTACCCTGGTGTCTACGCTGATGTTGCCGTACTCCGCTCCTGGGTGGTCAGCGCTGCTACCTCCGTTTAAATTTTGAACCAAATAAATATCGATACAAATTTTTAAATGTAAACGCCAATTAGGTTTTATTACTTTATATACTAACTATGTAACTAGATTATACAAGGTAAATTTTAATATAACCTTGCAATGGGAGAAATCGCGTTTTCAACGGTGATCGTTTAGGACGATCTTTTATAAAAAACCAAGAATTGTCGAAGTGGGAAACACCAATAAAGTTGAGGAGAGAATAATTAGATCACTCAACTAATAGGGCCCTTTCTGGCTTTAATTTATTAAAATATCGATTTTCTGCATTTGTTGCTGCGAGTATACGAACAAAGATTGGAGACATACAAACTCAGCAGGACGTAGCTCAGGTTAGCTTTAAATGGCACAGTTTATGTAATCTATTGTGATACCAGAGGGACGGAAAGAAACAGTTGGCGGAAGAAGTTGACCAAATGGTCAGACAAGAGTCTGTGAAAATCCCAATTCTATAGCCGACAGAACATTGCTTTCGTGACTAAATGATATTGATGGAAGAGCCGTATGTAGAGAAACCCCAGTGGGTTTGAGTATATAAGACCACATCGACATATTTTAATTAAGAAGAGATGGACAAGCAAAAATAAATACGAAAATTAAGAAATCATCTAACTCCAAATTTTTCAACATAATTAGTACTGTCAGGCGGCAGGCTATCTGTCAATCCGAGTTATACTGAATTCAACGATCTATACCATATAACAACGATTCTCGGGCCTTTTGGCTCAGCTGCTCCCTTGATGCCATTCTCACATAGAAATTACCCTAAATGTAAACCCATTATACAGGGTGGAGCGCGGGAATTTGCTTTTTTGCACTGCAGGCTGTGGCTAACAACTGAAATGTTTGCTTGGTTAAGGTAGGTTAAGAGTGGCAGCCTGTATAGCAAACCCACTTAGACTATATAGTCAATTGTGCTACCACAGGGACGTAAAGGAAAACATTAATTCATCCCTAGCCCCTCCCGTTGAAACAATTTGATTGCTTTAAAAGGTTCACAAGTTTGCGTATTTTAATTAACATCAGCCAAGTTAGCTAACTCCCCAAAGAGATGAGAACCATGGTTTCTAACTCACCAAAGAAATTTGAGTCGAATATAGCCTACCTTCTACAGGGAGCCGATCTCATACGCAGAAGGTAGTCTATCGATTGCTCCCATCTCTTGGTCACTGCAGCTCCAGTAAGTCACTTCTCAAGACTTTAAGAAGCTCTGTGTGACGCCTAATCTCGTTAAGGACAAGTGCTATAAGTTAGTGCATTTTGAGTTTAGGCAGGACCATTAGTTAGCTTGCGAATACCACCCTTCAACATGGTTCTGCACATTTAACCATATATTCCTTTTGCATTTTTTTTAAACCCAGATTAGATTCCTGTCGCTTGCGAAATAACAGGACTGGCACTCTTTACCAAACCTACTAATATACCTCGCTGAGAATTCGGCCATTATTCTCTTTCCATATACATACTATCCCTTTGACATTATACTGTAATGCAGGAAATAAAAGAGGATCGGAGTTTCAGTTTATTCGCCATTATTTCCAGTGCATTTTAATTTAATTTTCGGTGCTCAGGATCTCCTCTGCTGCTCTCAGTATCCTCTTGAGCAACCTTACGTCTTCAGTGCTTGATTCGAATTGTCTATACGAGAGAATATGCTTCGGTGTTTCAACCTCATTAGATCTTTCTGGACATCTAGGAGAGGCGTTTTACTCGAAGCGATATATATAGCTACTAGGTTAGGTTAGGTTGAAAGGGACGCCCGTCAGAATACAACTGACGAGGGGGCCGGCGATTCGGTCCATTGTGTTTCCCGTGAGCAGAATAGAAGTAGGGAAAAGATGGTTGAAGGTTGGTAGGCTAGGAAGAGGGAGAGAAGGTTTAGGAAGAGGGAGAGAAGGTTTAGTTAATCGTGTTTTCATTTGTCTTTGTGGCTTTACTAAACCAGAGAGATTTTCTGATGAATTTGAGAAGGGTTTGAGCGGAGCATCAGCTAGGACGTCTAGGTTTTCGAAGAACCTGTGCCTTAAATAATACTCTTGCAGTACTTTGCCTGAGCACAGCAAGTGCTGTACTGACTCCTCCTCTTCTTCAGTCCTGCAGTTATGTATGGTGTTCGTCGATTTGGTTTTTAGGTTCCACGAACGGAATTTGCACGTCCAGGGTCGCGGTTTCATTTCGCGTACCGGATCCTATCCTGGCACATTCGTCTGCTAATTCGTTGCCCTGTATGTTGCTGTGTCCTGGCACCTTGCAGAGCGTGATTTCGTGCGCCTGAATATGGGTTAAGGAAAGAAAGCAGTCCATTGTGCAACGTGATTTGATGGTTCTTGAGTCCAAGGACTTGAGAGCTGCCATACTGTCGACGTAGATCTTGAATTTTTTCGGAGAAATATCCCTTTCCAAAATCTGTTTCGCGGCAATGTTGATGGCATAGATCTCTGCCTGGAAGACCGTGCATTCATCTTGGAGTCTGGTGGAGAATATAGCTACTAAAAAACAGAATTTTTACCAGTTCGTAATACTTATGATATATCCCACTAGGTATATTTGCATCCCTATTTATACGTACCCTGTAGTGGGTTTGCTCTTCTCCTTGTCACTTGTCATTTTATACCGGTTTTGATATTTTTTTCTTATACTACAATATCCTATAGATCATTCACAGGTATGGCGAATGAAATTTGTCCCGCTACATTATAGCTATCCTGCACAGATGAATTTAGTTTCTCGAGGAGTTAGTCATATGTGACTATCTTGAGGTTTTCCTTAATGGAGGTTTGGCTTGATGCTAGCTATTAGGTTTGTCCTTCTTTTGCCTTTTTGCAGAACGAATTTAGTTTCTCGGGAAGTTAGTCATATGTGACTATCTTGAGGTTTAACTTGATGCTAGCTATTAGGTTTGTCCCTTCTTTTGCTTTTTGCAGAACGACTACAATCGACCTAAGGCAAGCTTCTGAATTTAGAAGACCTTCTGTATAGGTTCTCGGATACTTAATAACCTCCCATAAGAAACTGTAGCGATTTTTTTCTCGCAATTTTGTTGCTTATTTTAACTGCTTCCTCCTTGTGTTCCGCTAGATCTAAGTTCTACGACTCTGGTCAATGCTTGGTTGTTCGTCGTCGTATGGAGTGCATGACCTATGACAAACACAAAGTCAATAGTAAAGCGCAGATGGACTATTATTCGTTTACTAAAAATCCGAATAAGCTACGACTTGCGTATGGGAATTGCTGATCTTCGATATGCGGTTTGATTTTGCAGGATCACAGATGCAACTGAACATAGCAAGGTAATATACATCATTTGCCTGATCTGAAGTTGATCAAATGGTCAGACAAGAGTCTGTGAAAATCCCAATTCTATAGCCGACAGAACATTGCTTCCGAGACTAAATGGTATTGATGGAAGAGCCGTATGTAGAGAAACCCCAGTGGGTTTAAGTATACAAGTGTAAGACCACATCGAGATATTTTAATTAAGAAGAGATGGACAAGCAAAAATAAATACGAAAATTAAGAAATCATCTTACTCCAAATGTTTCAACACAATCAGAACCGTCAGGCCACAGGCTTTCTGTCAATCCGAGTTATACTGAATTCTGCGATTGGGCCTTTTGACTTTGCTGCTCCTTGATGCCCACGAACAGGTTAAGCAAACATTCTCACATAGAAATTGCTCTAAATTTAATCCCATTATATATTTAAACTCTCCGCGGCTTTCCTGGAGTAGCGAAAAGGCTCCCCTCTGAGAAACCCTGCGTTAAAAACTAATCAATATGAATTATTAATAATAGCTAGGTGGTTTTAAAATCCACCATGAGTTCATTAAAACGTAACTTCATCCTAATAGTCCATCACGGCATGTAGGACGGACAAGATTGCAAGTCATTCTTTGATGCTAGTGCAAACATAAAACAACTCTATTATTCTTTGTCAGCACTCCAATGTTTCGTTATTTAGGTGAACACTATTTTGGGATTGGTATGCATCAACCCCTAGAAATATGCCGGAAATATATCGAAATTGATATGTCTAGACTTATTACCGACATCTTCGGCCTAAACTGCTACCAAAATCCAAAATGACTGGGTGAGGAATGTGGTTAATTGAACCTACTCGGACTTAGACTTAAATTCTTCTCATCAAAAGATGAATGTAATACTTAAATCAACTTAGGTTATTGTCTGTGTCTTAAAAATTTGTAATAACATCTCTAAGAAAACACCTTTGGTTTAAAAATTAATATCGAAATTTATTGCATTCAAAACTTAAACGGAGGAAGCAGCGCTGACAACCCAGGAGCGGAGTACGGCAACATCAGCGTAGACACCAGGGTAGTTGGTGTAAGCGCAGCCATTACCCCAGGAAACAACACCGACCAAGAGACCGCCGGAGACCATTGGGCCACCAGAGTCACCTTGGCAAGCATCCTTACCGACGGTGTAAGCACAGATCATGGTGTCCTTGATGGAAGAGCCATAGCCGTAGGTGGAGGAAGCGCAAGAAGATTGGCTAACAATCTTGACATCGACGTATCTCAATTCAGAGGGGATGGAGGAGGAGCCATAAGAGGTGGTACCCCAGCCGGAGACGGAAGCAGCAGCGCCGTTAGCGGGAGCAGTGCTGGCCAAACCAATAGCCTTGATGCTGGAGCTCATGGTCAAGGAAGAAGACAAACGGATGACGGCAATATCGTTAATCATGGTCTTGGAGTTGTAACCTTCGTGGTTCTTGAAAGCGGAAACGGAGACCAAAGTGCCACCAGAGTTCCAGTAGGTGGAACCAGCACGGACCTTGAGGACGGAGGCGGAAACGGATTGCAAGCAATGAGCAGCAGTCACGACAATGTTGGCAGAGTAGACGGAGCCACCGCAAGAGTGGGAACCGCTACGTTGGAGGGAGATTTGCCAAGGGAAGGCAGTGATGGTGGTGGCGGAACCGCCAACAATGCGACCATCCAATTGGGGGAGCATGCCCTCGGGCATCTCAGCGCCCATAGCGCAAGCAACAGCGGCGAACAAAATCACGAACTTCAACATGTTGATGGAATTAAACCAACTACTGAAATTACGGTCGAACTTTTCAAGCTTTTATACTTTTTGTAGAAAATCAAGAAACATTACTCTAACAACAAATAAACCTTATCAAATACTTATTTTATACAAAATGTTTAGATTGCTTCATTGAGATTACATTTGCCAAAAATATTCCAGTAGTCAATAACTACAAATTGGCACAGGCAAGATAATCACAGGCTGTGGCTAAATTTGTTGTAAAAGTGATTCCTGGCACGTGCCTTATTTTAAAATATGTACTCGTATGAGTTTACATTTAATCGCAATGCAAGAACTTGATTAAATTTATCTCTAGTCAGTTGAATGAATATCACAAACTATGTTGGTTTCGTTTAGTATAAAAGCTTTAGATTTCTAATGCGAAAAATCAGTAGTTGGTTTTATTCCATCAACATGTTGAAGTTCGTGATTTTGTTGGCCGCTGTTGCTTGCGCTATGGGCGCTGAGATGCCCGAGGGCATGCTCCCCCAATTGGATGGTCGCATTGTTGGCGGTTCCGCCACCACCATCACTGCCTTCCCTTGGCAAATCTCCCTCCAGCGTAGCGGTTCCCACTCTTGCGGTGGCTCCGTCTACTCCGCCAACATTGTCGTGACTGCTGCTCATTGCTTGCAATCCGTTTCCGCCTCCGTCCTCAAGGTCCGTGCTGGTTCCACCTACTGGAACTCTGGTGGCACTTTGGTCTCTGTTTCTGCTTTCAAGAACCACGAAGGTTACAACTCCAAGACCATGATTAACGATATTGCCGTCATCCGTTTGTCTTCTTCCTTGACCATGAGCTCCAGCATCAAGGCTATTGGTTTGGCCAGCACTGCTCCCGCTAACGGCGCTGCTGCTTCCGTCTCCGGCTGGGGTACCACTTCTTATGGCTCCTCCTCCATCCCCTCTGAATTGAGATACGTCGATGTCAAGATCGTTAGCCAATCTTCTTGCGCTTCCTCCACCTACGGCTATGGCTCTTCCATCAAGGACACCATGATCTGTGCTTACACCGTCGGTAAGGATGCTTGCCAAGGTGACTCTGGTGGCCCAATGGTCTCCGGTGGTCTCTTGGTCGGTGTTGTTTCCTGGGGTAATGGCTGCGCTTATACCAACTACCCTGGTGTCTATGCTGATGTTGCCGTACTCCGCTCCTGGGTTGTCAGCGCTGCTTCCTCCGTTTAAGTTTTGAATGCAATAAATTTCGATATTAATTTTTAAACCAAAGGTGTTTTATTAGAGATGTTATTACATAAGTTGATTTAAGTATTACATTCATCTTTTGATGAGAAGAAATTAAATCTAAGTCCGAGTGGGTTCAATTAACAGCATTCCTCATCCAGTAATATTGGATTCTGGTAGCAGTTTAGGCTGAAGATGTCGGTAATAAGTCTAGACATATCAATTTCGATATATTTCCGGCATATTTCTAGGGGTTGGTGCATACCATTCCCAAAATAGAGTTCACCTAAATACCGAAACATTCGAGTGCTGACAAAGAATAATAGAGTTGTTTTCTTTTTGCACTAGCATCATAGAATGACTTGCAATCTTATGGACCGTGGTGGAAGTTAAGTTTTAATGAACTCATGGTGGATTTCAAAACCACCAAGCTATTATTAATAATTCATATTAATTAGTTTTTAACGCAGGGCTTCTCAGAGGGGGAGCCTTTTCGCTACTCCAGGGAAGCCGCGGAGAGTTTAAATATGCAAATTTTTATAATGGGATTAAATTTAGAACAATTTCTATGTGAGAATGTTTACTTAACCTGTTCGTGGGCATCAAGGGAGCAGCAGAGTCAAAAGGTCCGATCGTTGAATTCAGTATAACTCGGATGGCAGATAGCCTGTCGTCATAACAGTTCTGATTATGTTGAGGAATTTTGAGTCAGATGATTTCTTAATTTTCGTATTTATTTTTGCTTGTCCATCTCTTCTTAATTAAAATATGTCGATGTGGTCATATATACTCAAACCCACTGGGGTTTCTCTACATACGGCTCTTCCATCAATATCATTTAGTCTCGAAAGCAATGTTCTGTCGGCTATAGAATTGGAATTTTCACAGACACTTGTCTGACAAGTTGGTCAACTTCAGATCAGGGATTATCACAGACTCTTGCCTGACAAGTTGGTCAACTTCAGATCAGGCAAACAACTGATGTTACCTTGCTGTATTCAGTTGCATCAATGATCCGACAAATTAACCCCCACTTCAAAGATGAGCAATTCCCATACAAAAGTCATAGATTATACGGATTATTAGACTTTGTTTGTCATTAGTTCATGTACTCCATACGGCAAAGATCCAAAAAATACAGAAGATCAGTTAAATTCAATTGTAGTTGTTCTGCAAAAATACATGAAATGCTTTAAAACAATTAGCTACCATATATAAGCAAAAACTAAGAAGACCTCAGGATAGTCTCAGATAACTAATTTCCCGAGTAATGAACTACATCTTACTCAATGTTCGCATATATTGCTGGTTGTGCAAGATAGCTATACAGCTATAACTTGTCTCAAGCCGGAACAAATATCATACCGGTGAATGATCTATAGGAAGATATAGAATAAGATACATATCAAAACCCCTTTTGCGAAAAAGCAACTGCAATCAACAAATTCACGAACTTCAACATATCGACAACTGAAGTTTTGGATCGAAAATATAGATTATAAAAATGTTAAAATGTTGAATAGAAAAAATAATTTTTGCTGCGCAATTTCTGAAGTACCCGATAAACATAATCAGTTGCATACTTAAAACTGTCTTAGAGCTAAACATAAACAAATTATGTTTTTCAAGGACCCCTTCGAAATTTGCAATTTCTTATCAATGTGCTAACTTCAAAAGATAGCTGTAAACTATAAAGTCTACGATATACGAGAACGTTTCTAATCTTTAAAAAAGAAGAATGGGACAGGTATGAGCCACCGGAAAGATTACTATAATTTTCCTAAAGAGTGTAGTCACTTTCTGGAAGAAGTTTATGCCATTAAGGAAACGACTTACTAACATCCAAAGGCGTAACGGAACGTATTTACAGGTGCGTCGATAGTCAGGCAACTCTGCTGGCATTCTCTCACTCTCGATGAGGTCCTGAACTAACTCAGGCACACTACGAGTATTACTCCAGAACAGAGGAGTTTTTATGGGAACAAACGGTATGACGATCTCGCAAAAGTGGGATCTAGGAAGGAATCTTCAACACTAGCTCACAGTTTCATCAGAAGGAAATCTAAAATTAAAAAAAAGGTTTATGTTATTCATATTAGCCAATATTTAGCTTTACTTTTTTTATAAGATGAAATAATATTATTGCCAACTCCCCCCAACAATGTCCCAAGTGGCGCTGGGGCACCTATGTACAGCTAATTAATAATCATAAGAAGTAAATGAATTATTAAAAAAAATCTACCGAATGATGCAGAATGACCAGCTTACAACCACATCAATCTAAACGATCTGTCACGTGACTTTCCAGTGAGAATTCGCATTT
This sequence comes from Eudasyphora cyanicolor, assembly GCA_963930755.1. Taxonomy (NCBI): domain Eukaryota; kingdom Metazoa; phylum Arthropoda; class Insecta; order Diptera; family Muscidae; genus Eudasyphora; species Eudasyphora cyanicolor. The sequence continues at coordinate 21,483,181 of OZ005738.1, forward strand.
GATCCTTTCCCGCTTTTTTCAAAATTGCACGTAAAATCGTTTGCGCGTTTATTTACAACAGACAAAGTCGTACAACTTTTTTTCTGTCAAAAACAGCTGATTAAAGAAAGACAAAGGTAATATGGAATTAACAAATATTTTACGTGTAATCCTTTTGCTTCCTTTTATTTCTTTCTTTTCCTTATGATTATTTCATTTTTTTTCTCCCTTTACATTTAGAATGTCAGATCTTTTTCGGAAATTTTAAAATGTGTAGCAAATTTCCACTCCTTGTCATTTTGTCGTGCGATTATTTTCGGAATCGTACGATAACCTTTGGAAATCGTGCGATCCTCGTTTAAACCTAAAAGTCTAGTCTGCCAGGGTTGTATTTTTGATAGATCACGCGACGAAATCGCATAATGTAAACGACGCCTTAGTATGCATCGATCGAATTTACGTCCGATTATGGTCCTAATCATGGCACAAAACAGCCATGATACGTACGATACCCTCTAGAAATCGTGCAATCCTCGTTTACACCTAAAAGACTAGTCTGCCAGGTTGTATTTTTGACATTTACGAAATGACAATATGTGGAACCATCTTTCATTTGGCTTTGGCTTTAAGCTAACGTCGCATAACTTCATGTTAATATTCCTTATTGATAGTACGGCCTTTCCTTTATTACAATTTAAGAAACCCGTGGCGTCGTTTTGTCGTTCTCTTCAGGTTGGTTCCCTTGGAATGATTGGTCTTTCGTTTCGATGTCATAACCATATACCCTGGTTTCGTCCCCTGTTATAACTCCTAAGAGCAAATCTGGATCGTCTTTAAGTCAGTCAACATCTCCTACTCGATGCTCATGCAACGCAGCCGTTTTGGCTATGCGACTCCCCCGAAGCCCTGCGACTAATACTTTGACAAAACATGCCGTGTTTTTCGGTTTTGGCTCTTGTTATGTTTCCCATTATAGCCCTTTAGAGCAAATTAGGATAGTCTTGGCGTCAATCAACATCTCCAAACCGATATTCATACCACGGAGCAATTTTGGCCCTGCGGCTAACTTGAAGACACATTGTTTCGTCACCATTTATAGCCCCTTAGAGCAAATTAGGATAGGGTTTGCGTCAATCAACATATCCTAATCGATGTTCACGGAGCCGTTTTGGCCCTGCGACTCCCTTGAAGACCTTCGGGTTGCTTCCCTTGGGATGATTGGGTTTTGGTTTCGATGCCATAACCATATACCCTTTTTGCGTTACACATTATAGCACTTTAGAGCAAATTAGAATCGTCTTTGCATCAATCAACATCTCCTAATCGATGTTAATGCATGCCACGTAGTCCTTTTGGCCCTGCGACTCCTTTGAAGACCTTCGGTTTGCTTCCCTTGGGATGATTGGGTTTTGATTTCGATGCCATAACCATACACCCTTTTTGCGTTACCCGTTATAGCACTTTAGAGCAAATTAGGATCATCTTTGCATCAATCAACATCTCCCAATCGAAGTTAATGCCACGGAGGTTTGGTTTGGCCCTGCGACTCCATTGAAGACCTGCGACCAGGTTAAACAAAAAGTCTCACATAGATATCTCTTAACTCAGTTCCCGTGAATTCTCTCTGCATTCCCAAAAAAATTCTGCTGGCTTTCGCTGGTGTAAAAAACCCTATAAGATAAGGTTGTACTAATGTCACACAATATTTCCCATACCCAGGATTTATTAGAAAGTACTATATAAAATATACCATAAATATTATCCCAGACATTATAAAAAAATGCACAGTGATTTTCGATTTAAGTAAGTTACGATTTTATTTGTAGTCTACAATCAAACCATTTATACGGAAGAAGCAGCGCTAACAACCCATGAACGGAGGTTAGCAACATCGGCGTAGACACCAGGATAGTTGGCAGCGGCACAACCATAACCCCAGGAGACAACACCAACCAAGAGACCACCGGATACCAATGGGCCACCAGAGTCACCTTGGCAGGCATCCTTACCGGAGGAAGCAGCGCAGATCATGCTGGTCTTGATTTCAGAGCCATAACCATAGGTGGAAGAAGCGCATTGGGTGCGGCCAACAATTTTAACATCGACGTATCTCAACTGAGAGGGAATGCTGGAGGAACCAGAAGTGGTGGTACCCCAGCCGGAGACGGAAGCAGCAGCGCCATTAGCGGGAGCAGTGCTGGCCAAGCCGATGGTCTTAATGGTGGAGCTGGTGGTCAAGGAGGAAGACAAACGGATGACGGCAATATCGTTAACCATGGTGCTGGAGCTGTAGCTAGGGTTGTTCTTGAAAGCAGCAACAGAAACCAAAGTACCGCCGGAAGACCAGTAGCTGGAGCCAGCGCGGACCTTAAGGACGGAAACGGAAACGGATTGCAAGCAGTGAGCAGCAGTCACAATGATGTTGGCAGAGTAGATGGAACCACCGCAAGAGTGAGAGCCACTACGTTGGAGGGAGATTTGCCAGGGGAAGGAGCTGATGGTGGTAGCGGTACCGCCAACAATGCGACCATCCAATTGGGGGAGCATACCCTCGGGTATGGCAGCACCCAAAGCACAGGCTACAGCAGACAACAAAATAACGAACTTCAACATGTTGATAGAATAGAATAACTACTGAAGTTTTGGGGAAAAGTTTAGTGTTTTTATAGCAAATATGTTGAGAGTAACCTATATGCATAAGTATATATATTTAGCTAAGGACTTGATAAATATAATCAAGTGTGTTTATATTTTTAAATACTCGCATATGTCTGCGACATTTTGTTTTCTTTTTTGGCACAAATGATTGGTTATCTGTGAAAAACATATTTGGCATTGGCATGAATGTGCGAAACAACGTCATAAATATTTTATAATATAATAATCCGCATATACTTTGGCTCAAAATTATAGCTCTATAAAGCAAAAAATTTTTTTTGGAATGTAAGCTAAAAACTTGTGATTTTCAGTCTTTGGAGAGACTTGGTTTAAAAAATTAGCAAGAAATGTTTTTATGAATAGATTTAATTTTAATTTTCCTCGGAGGTACCTTTTTTATTTTCACTAATATCGGAAGAAGATGTCCCATATGCCCATCTGTAGTTCATTAATTTAAAGTCAGTTACGTTGCCAATAAAGTAATCGTTTAGGGACAGCAGTTTCCCGAAAAAAAATTATTAAAAAATTTATGTAATTTTTATTAAAGTTTTGAAATATATCGAAAATATTTTAAAAAAATCCATAAATGTAAAATTATTTTTTTTTCTTTAATATATAAATGAGGGCAATGTCTGAATTTGAATCAGAGAAGGGAGTTTAAATAATACCAGAAGGACACGGGACGTATCTTGTTCTGTCTTGGTTGCGTTTATACCAAGGCCATTGTGGTAGCTCATCTTGCGGTTATGTGAAGGACCTGTTGTATGATATCTTTTAACAGTTTTTGGAAACTTTCCTCTAACCGCTATTGCCACGCCATCGGTCTAGAACGTTGTGGTAATCCTTCACCACTCTGCCTAGGCATAAGCGGGAATTTAAGGACTACAGCGACAGAGTCTCTACAAATACAACTAAATCTACTGCCGATAGATATTGTGGCTAGAGAAGTTGCAACCAGGTATTAAAATGTCTATCAACCTGGAGGCACGAGAAATACGGCCACATGAGGATATCATACTGTAGTGCAATGATATCCCACCGAGTGGACTATATACCAACGGTGTATACCTTCAAGAGGAAATTTCTCACTAATGGCGATTTAATTTCTTTGCCCTTTTTCCAAAAACTGAAATTTTGTAACACATTTTTGAAGTTTAAAATTTTAATTTAAGGTCGATTCGAGGGACTACATTATTTTGATTTAAAATATATAAATATTTTCTGGTATTTCACCTCAACGGGGCCACATTTTTTCCAGAAATGAAATCTCCATAGGATACCTGCCACAGATGACTGGGTTGGCAGAATACCAGGAAATAGAAACTGTCTCCACGAGATGAAAAGCTTAGGATTGGATTACATCGTAAAGATCTTAGTCTAGCTTTAGCCAATAGACTACCAAATATTTGCAGTGTCTATTAAGCCGTAATAAGTGGGTATGTTGCAACATAGTGACGAACACTGCCGTTGTCATTTACTCCGACAGCCAGGCTGCTATTAAATCTCTGGAGGTTATATCCTAAATTCACAAACAGCCCTCGACTGCCAGTTATTTCTCAACGAGATGGTAGAGAAGTTTAACATATACCTAATATGGGTAACTGGGAATGGGGTTATCCCGGGGAACTGCAAAGCGAATGAACTCTAGGTATTTACATTACAATTCTTGAAGAATTTGCTTATTTTGGTGCGCCACTGTCCAAATGAAAGCTTTGGCTTAGGCAATAGGCAGTCAGGCTCAATGCTCAATGAGAGTTGAACAGAAATCGACCCTGCAAGACAAATACATATGGCCAAAATACGACCTTAGAAGGTCAAGATATCTTCTCGCACTAGAAAGGAGAATACTGTCTACTTTAGTTTCAGTTGTGACGGGACTTTGCCTGATCTGCGAATACGCCAGGAGGTTGTGAATTGAGTCCAATGACTTTTGCAGAAGCTGTGGATTTGAGGAGGAGGAGGAGAGCATTGAGCACCTGATTTGGTACTGTCCCGCATGGAATAAACGACATCTGGATATACGGGGATCGGTCTTTCTAGGACCTCTGACAGGTCTTGTCGGTACATTGTCTGATCGGCGAACTCGCCAGGAGTTTGGTAATTGAATCCAATGTCTTCTGCAGAAGCTGTGGCTTTGTTACTATCCCGAATTGTGTAAACCACGTCTGGATATACTGTGGTCGGTCTTTCTAGGACCTTTGACAGGTCTTGGCGGTACCTGCAGTTAAGCCAAGAATCTCACATAATTATAGAGGCTCATGCGCCCGTGCTGATTTTGGCCCTGCTACGAGATTAAGTAAACATTCTTAGCTAGATATGCCCTAAATTTAGTTACCATGCATTATACTATATTGTATTCTTCAACTCTCCAAGGGTACCCTTGAAGTAGAAAAACTGTGCCAATGCAATAGTCTAGCTGTAACACATTGAAGACGCAAAGTTCATTTATATTACAGACTAGGTTCCGGTGTATTTCTGATGGTATTATTATTCTATCATATTCTATTATCATCCTACCCGTATTCAATTTTTACCTGCTAATGCTAAGGAATGAACATTATTTTGTTAAAACAACCACTATTATACACTAGGTGGCGCTGCATTTATGGTAATTCTCCTTACGATGATTAAAACAGCCCCTATTGTCCACTAGGTGGCGCTGAATTTATGGAAATTCTCCTCAGGATAATTCATAACTAGCCCAAGACCATTTTGGCTCTATATTGCCACAGCATGATAAGCTCCGCTTCAAATCGGAATGGCAAAATACAATGAAGATAGCCAAAAAGGCTATCTATGGTGTCATGTGAAAATACCAGCCAAGACAACACCGTAAACCAATGCGCCACCAGAGTCACCTGGGAAAGAATCCTTGTCGACGGCGCAGGACTACAGCAATTCTCTACGTTTTCCTGAAATGTTCCACGTTTTCTAGGACTTCTTCTGATTAATGAAAAAATTATTGTTCTCAAAAAAATGAATTTGTACAGTAAAGCAATTTTATCCCATTGAATGCAATCCTTATTAACTGGTATGACATTTCGGAAGCCCGTGAATAAAACCTGCATACCCATACTTCGTCAACAGTTATGACCCATATGGATGCCCATACGATGTTTTTTTTTTGTTAAAATACCAAAAAAATTGCCAAAAAGTATCCAAGAGCATAGAAAAAAAAAACTATAAATGCAAAATGGCTGACAATGTCAACATAGGATGCGGACATCTATACTAAGAATTTTTCAAAAATAGTGTGTATGCAGCCCAAGAAGTTCCCCTTTTTAACGAACTACGTATATTCCCATATTTGGCTCAATATCTTCTTTGTTTCGCCTTTTTAAATAACTTTGGACATTCCTGAATTTGACATAATCTCTTGTTTGGTCAATTTTTAATTTTAAGGTGTTTCAACTGATACGAGTTTTTCCCCGTTTAACTTCTAATCGCAACCATACTGTAATCTGGCTGACGTTAGCGTTATTATAATCACAACTTTCTATCTAAGAATTTTTGTATAAAAGCTCTACATTTTTCCCCAGAACTTCAGTAGTTGATTCTTTTCTATCAACATGTTGAAGTTCGTTATTTTGTTGTCTGCTGTAGCCTGTGCTTTGGGTGCTGCCATACCCGAGGGTATGCTCCCCCAATTGGATGGTCGCATTGTTGGCGGTACCGCTACCACCATCAGCTCCTTCCCCTGGCAAATCTCCCTCCAACGTAGTGGCTCTCACTCTTGCGGTGGTTCCATCTACTCTGCCAACATCATTGTGACTGCTGCTCACTGCTTGCAATCCGTTTCCGTTTCCGTCCTTAAGGTCCGCGCTGGCTCCAGCTACTGGTCTTCCGGCGGTACTTTGGTTTCTGTTGCTGCTTTCAAGAACAACCCTAGCTACAGCTCCAGCACCATGGTTAACGATATTGCCGTCATCCGTTTGTCTTCCTCCTTGACCACCAGCTCCACCATTAAGACCATCGGCTTGGCCAGCACTGCTCCCGCTAATGGCGCTGCTGCTTCCGTCTCCGGCTGGGGTACCACCACTTCTGGTTCCTCCAGCATTCCCTCTCAGTTGAGATACGTCGATGTTAAAATTGTTGGCCGCACCCAATGCGCTTCTTCCACCTATGGTTATGGCTCTGAAATCAAGACCAGCATGATCTGCGCTGCTTCCTCCGGTAAGGATGCCTGCCAAGGTGACTCTGGTGGCCCATTGGTATCCGGTGGTCTCTTGGTTGGTGTTGTCTCCTGGGGTTATGGTTGTGCCGCTGCCAACTATCCTGGTGTCTACGCCGATGTTGCTAACCTCCGTTCCTGGGTTGTTAGCGCTGCTTCTTCCGTATAAATGGTTTGATTGTAGATTACAAATAAAATCGTAACTTACTTAAATCGAAAATCACTGTGCTTTTTTTTATAATGTCTGGGATAATATTTATAGGATATTTTATATAGTACTTTCTAATAAATCCAGGGTAAGGGAAATATTGTGTGAGATTATTACAACCTTATCTTATAGGTTTATATATTATACTAGCGGATCCCAGCAGAATTCTAATACTTTTGCTCTACCTGCTATTATAAAATGTATCCTTAGTGAAACAAACATAACCAACAGAATATCAATTATTTTTTGGATAATTCTATAGAAAAGTTTACTGGGAAAGAGAAAAGTATGATCCATTCAGCGATGAATTTGAAGGGGAAATATTTTAGTGTTACACGCTTAAACGCCCAAAGGATTTTATATATAAAATAGAAAAATATGGAATTAGGTTATTTTTATGTCTCTGCTTAACCTATTCGCAGGGCCCCAAGGGTGCGGCAGAGCCAAAAGGCTCGAGTTATGTTCAAAAGGAATACGTATGTATATGGTTCCATAGCCATACAATTAACTGTTCAGTACTATGAAAGGTGGTGACATTCGCAGGCTGATACGCCCTAGTGATACATCTCAAGTATATACATATGGTCCTGCCTAAACTCAAAACACCGTTATCGAGTAACAACGTCTCACTTATCGTGTATGTCACTGTGGGTCACTGTCTTATTGACCTGTGGGAGCTGCCGTTACGAAGAAGAGAATGTTTCGATTGAATACATTCTGTGTTTGTGCTCGGCTCTCTATGGAAGGCGGAAGGATTAAACTTGTATCGAGCTAGTTCTCAAACTCGTTTAATTAGGGTGACCAGACAAACAATGACGAACATAATCATCATATCGAACATTTCATTTAGTTCGTGAGGATCATACCTGGTCATCCTAAATTAACTATTTAGTGCGTGAACTACACAACTGAAGGCAGGATACCCTAGACTCACATTTCTTTGGTGAGTTATCAAACATGGCTAATGTTAGCATCCGCTAAGTTTCAGCTTTTTCCTCCGTCCCAGTCATTATCTATATATATGATAATATGAAGCTTGAAGAAACCTCTTATATTTTGACTTTAATTTCGGAAGGAGATGTAGCCCGATTTACGACACCCGAATTTTGATCTTTGGGTCTACTAAAATGCTAGGGTGTATGCCAATAAACCAAGACCCATACAACAGCTTAAAAGCAATATCAGAAAAGAAATGAGGCTGCTGGCATCTTAAATTCTAAGAAAAGTTGTGGAAATGCTCTGTCAGGTCAAAGCAAACAATTGGCACAATTTGACAAATATACTCTTGAAAACATATGTAGTGTGTACATATATCCACACTGTAATGCAAATTGTAATAAATGCCAACGCTAAATAAAATCGGAAAGAAAAAAAATCATTAATTAAATAAATTAAAGAACTTTACTTATGCGCGACACTGTCCGCTTTTGTTAATTTTTTCGCATTATGTCAGAGGTAGTTGATCATAACGAAAAGACAAGATCTGTTCCATTTATCCGAGGTGGAGGGTCCACATGTGGGACATTATTCATCCTAGTAAGAGAACCAAATCTGTCTTGTTTGGGTTTACGCCCAAACCGCGGTTTCGAATTTGCCACTCACTGCGATTGCCACGTCGTTCGCATATGACACGACCTTGCAGCCACAACGTTCTAGATCTAGCAGGATTTAATTCACCGCTAGGTTCCAAATTAGTGGAGACAGTGCTCCTCCTTGTGGGGTTTATCTACAAACCAATATGTCCTCAACTAAGAAGTAGATAACCCAAGTAGCTGCCTACCAAGGAGTAGATAACCCAATTGATCATCTACATTTGAAATAAATTAAATGTTTAATATATAATCGTTGAACTTCGAAAACAGGTCCTCTAATAAGGAGTAGATAACACAAGTCGTATCCTAAGGAGTAGATAACCCAAATGAGGATTATTACAAGGAAGTTTCCGAGTACTCTTAGATATGTCCTACAGCATGTCGTTCATACAACCGCAAGATGCGATTCCCATAAGGGTGTTGGTGTGAAAGTGACACATACAGAACTTTTTTCAACTGGAGATATAAGGTACAAACTGCTGCACCTGTCCCTTTAGGGGATAGGTGCAACAGTTTTTTTGTTTCCTAGAAAAGGCAACAAAAAAACTGTTGCAAAAACGCTGGGGTCTGGATCCGCGTATAGTTTATTGGTTGCATACGACAGTAATCAGACCAATAATGTGGGGCACTAAATGTTATACTACTTAGAATGCCGCTAGAAATTATAACAGGGCAATATGCCACATCTACTGATATTAGTCTTATGGAATTTTCTCTCTGGTCAGGAGATGGTTACGCACATAGTGTCATTCTAGACACAATGCCTGACTTCGCGGCCATTGTTGATTATACTACGTCTAAACCACTTTTTGACAAGAAGTATTCACTCCCAGGCCATAGGAGATTCGTGAACTTATATACAGACGGATTCAAACCCAACAACCAAGTGGGCTTTGGTATATTTTCTGAGGAACTGGAACTATGCAATGCAAACAGACTGCCTGATCACCTTGGGTTTTAGCAGCAGAATGCTAGAAAATGAATGCTCTGACCAAAGTCGGTATAAATATGTGCTCTGATAGTCAGGCTGATATAATGTCCCGGAAACTGTATTAAAAAACTGTCCCCTATTGCCGCAGATCTCTTACCGTGATGGCTGAACAGTTCAATATACACCTGATATGGGTGCCGGGCCACAGGGACATACCAGGGAACAGCAAAGAATATAAGTTGGCAAGACTGGGAATTACCTTACGACCAACAATACGGCAATAAATAAAATGTGGTCACTAGTCTGAAACCTCATACATTTCAGGCTGATGTGGCCGTTCCTAAACTCCAAACGCAGCAAAGCTCTACTGTCGTTATCAAGACCGGACGTCTATCTTATCGTATCAGTCAAGACACATGACTTCCTTATTGGCGTCACGCAAAGGAATGGAAGGTCTTGCGAAATAACTTTTGCAGAAGATGTGAATACGAAGAGGAGGAGGAATCAATAGAGTACCATATAAGTATGTACCTGTGCCCCAATCTCTCGAGAAAGCAACAGGCTCTCTTTTCTTTTATGGGGTTAACAGGCTTGACTGATGTTGCAATCTGCCAACTTTCGAGCTTTCTAAAGCAATGAAATTTCTTCAACGGAAGGGAAAAACTTATGTTTTTCTGTACGTCCCAGAGATATGACAAAGGATTAAATAGTCTATGTGTGCCTGTCATACAGGCTGGCACTCTTAACCTAACACGAAACCTAAGCCTAATGTTAAATGTCGACTGAAGTCAGCATCGGCCTACAATTCTCCTATACAGGTATTCTCCCTATGGAGCATTTTCGCTAATATGAGAGGAGAGCGTTGAGAGTTGAATAATCCTAACTTTTTACAATACAGTGCACTAACTATGTGATAATGCTTTCTTAACCTGTTTGCAGTGCTTTAAGGGAGCCTGAAGTCATAATATCAAATTCAATGTATACTGAATCAAATAAATTCAACAGGTATCAGATTCAACCAACATGAAACCATTTTGAATTAATCGTAAAATAGACCTGTATAATCAATGTGAAATCAATGCTCTACAAAACGAAATCATTGGCCAGAAATCGCAAAATCCAATGACAGTATCTATCAAAAAACAAACTGTGTATAAATGCAAATTGGCTGATAATGCCTATAAACTGACAGAACGAAAACAAAAATCAAGTGTGTTGCCCGAAAGGTTACCCCTCCCCCCCCAAACCTAGTATATTCTAATATTTGGCATAATGTCTTCTTTCTATTTTAAGGTGTTTCAATTGATACGAGTTTTCCCCGGTTAACTTCTAATCGCAACCATTCACAGTCCTCAAGTATCTGATACCGTAGTCTACATATCTGGCGTTAGCGTTGTCATAATTAAAATAATCACAACTTTCTATCTAAGGATTTTTGTATAAAAGCTCTACGGTTTTCCCTAGAACTTCAGTAGTTGATTCTATTCTATCAACATGTTGAAGTTCGTTATTTTGTTGTCTGCTGTAGCCTGTGCTTTGGGTGCTGCTATACCCGAGGGTATGCTCCCCCAATTGGATGGTCGCATTGTTGGCGGTACCGCTACCACCATCAGCTCCTTCCCCTGGCAAATCTCCCTCCAACGTAGTGGCTCTCACTCTTGCGGTGGTTCCATCTACTCTGCCAACATCATTGTGACTGCTGCTCACTGCTTGCAATCCGTTTCCGTTTCCGTCCTTAAGGTCCGCGCTGGCTCCAGCTACTGGTCTTCCGGCGGTACCTTGGTTTCTGTTGCTGCTTTCAAGAACAACCCTAGCTACAGCTCCAGCACCATGGTTAACGATATTGCCGTCATCCGTTTGTCTTCCTCCTTGACCACCAGCTCCACCATTAAGACCATCGGCTTGGCCAGCACTGCTCCCGCTAATGGCGCTGCTGCTTCCGTCTCCGGCTGGGGTACCACCACTTCTGGTTCCTCCAGCATTCCCTCTCAGTTGAGATACGTCGATGTTAAAATTGTTGGCCGCACCCAATGCGCTTCTTCCACCTATGGTTATGGCTCTGAAATCAAGACCAGCATGATCTGCGCTGCTTCCTCCGGTAAGGATGCCTGCCAAGGTGACTCTGGTGGCCCATTGGTATCCGGTGGTCTCTTGGTTGGTGTTGTATCCTGGGGTTATGGTTGTGCCGCTGCCAACTATCCTGGTGTCTACGCCGATGTTGCTAACCTCCGTTCTTGGGTTGTTAGCGCTGCTTCTTCCGTATAAATGGTTTGATTGTAGATTACAAATAAAATCGTAACTTACTTAAATCGAAAATCACTGTGCATTTTTTAATAATGTCTGGGATAATATTTATGGTATATTTTATATAGTACTTTCTAATAAATCCAGGGTAAGGGAAATATTGTGTGACATTAGTAAAGGGTTTTCCAACAAGAGGTGTTATTTTGGTATTCAATGAAAAATTCCATTTTTTGAGATAAATGATCGGATGTTTATTTCATAATAAAGAGGAAGGTAACTGACAGAGCAATGGTTTCGTTGCTTGTGTGGCACGTAGCGCCGTCTTGTTGAAAGTAAACGTTGTCCAGATCAATACCATCCAACTCCGACCATAAAAAATCATTAATCATCTCTCGATAGCACAATCCATTCACCGTAACTGTTGATCCAACCGCATTTTCGAAAAAGTAAGGTCCAATGACCCCGCCGAACCATAAACCTCACCAAACAGTCACACGTTGAGGATGGAGAGGCTTCTCAACAATAACTCTTGGGTTTTCCGAGCCCCCGATGCGACAATTTTGCTTGTTGACTTAGCCACAAAGATATATTCGTAAATTAAGTAGCTGATAAACTCGCTAAAGCTGGGGCGACTTCCTCGGGCAACGTTGTGGCAGATGTCTACCCGCGTTTTTCGTTAAACTACGATGGTATAAATTCGAATTATAGAAACTTCTGGCATCAGTGATGGAATTCAGCAACTGGTTGTAAGCAGTCCACTCTAAAACAGCATCATCCTGATACAAGGAGGGGCAGACCTGGCCCTAACCCAAGAACCATGATTGGAAGGAAATATTGTTTTTACGTTTAGAACGCCAGAGTTTAGACTGTTTAAAGGTACACGTAATGGAAGACGTAGAGCCAAAAACATCCTTAATATTTATCTCCTTCCTTCTTTTAGTAGCGAAGACATAGTAGCAGTCAGTCTTGAGTTAGAAAACTCCCATGTTTGGTTGGCTTCCATTTACAAGACACATGACACTGAGACGTCACCCTGTGCCATGACATCACTGGTAGATGCGGTAAACGTCCTTTCCTAACAAAGACTCTGCGGACATACTCCTTCTGCGCGATATTAGACAAAGTTCAGCGAATGGCTACTATATGTAACACTGGTGCGTTAAGAACGACACCAACTGAGTCACTAAATGGTATACTAAACATTTAATGTCGCTATACATTATTTCAAGCCAATATGCCTTATGTACTGCGCTTAGACTCAGGGAACTGTCACTATGGTCAGGAAATGGCGACGGACTACACTATGACTGAACCACTCTTTGACAAGAAGTATCTCACTCTTATACCTGATAGATCAGAATGGAATAGTCGTATCCAAGGACATAAACTCCAAAACGAAGTGGGATTTGGTGTCTTTTCTGAGGAACTTGCGCTATAGATTGCAAAAAGACTGCCTCATTACTGTAGTGCTTACCAGGCAGAAATCTTACCTATTAGAGTTAGCACAATGGCTGAAAAAAATAGTCGTATCCAAGGACATAAACTCCAAAACGAAGTGGGCTTTGGTGTCTTTTCTTTTCGCTAAAGATTCGATAGACTGCCTCATTACTGTAGTGCTTACCAGGCAGATATCTTACCTATTAAAGAGGTAGCGCAATTGCTGGAAATAAATGTTCTGACCAAAGTAAAGTCGGTATAAATATTTTCTATAATATTCAGGCTGCTATCAAGTGCCTGGGAACTATATACCTGAATTCTAAAACTGCCGCAGTTCTCTTAATGAGATGGCCGAACAGTTCAATATTCACATGATTTGGGTGCCGGCAACAGGAACATACCAGGGGACTGATGAATATGAAGGACTACGGGTTTTCCAAAAAGAGGTGTTATTTTGAATCACCCGGTATTTCGGTAGCTGTCACTTTTGAAGCTTTTATTTTTTGACATTTGACAAGTAGCAACTACGCCATTACTAAAAATGGAACGATACACGATTCTACAACGCATTGAAATTATTAAAGTTCGACAAATCGAAAATCATCGAAAAATCTTCTTGACTGATGAGGCTATTTCCACCTCGGTGGCTACGTCAACAAGCAAAATTGTCGCATCTGGTGCTCGGAAAACCCAAGAGTTATCCTCAACGTGTGACTGTTTGGTGCGGTTTACGGTCCGGCGGGGTCATTGGACCCTACTTTTTCGAAAATGATGTTGGATCAACAGTTACGGTGAATGGATTGCGCTATCGAGAGATGATTAATGATTTTTTATGGTCGGAGTTGGATGGTATTGATCTGGACAACGTTTAATTTCAACAAGACGGCGCTACGTGCCATACAAGCATCGAAACCATTGCTCAGTTACGGGAAAACTTTCCGGACCGTGTTATCTCTGGAAGAGGTGATCACAATCGGCCACAGAGATCTTGTGATTTAACACCTTGCGACTTCTTCCTTTGGGGCCACGTGAAATATAAGGTCTACGCCAATAGCCTAGCGTTGATTCAAGACCTCAAAGATAGAATTCGTGAGGCTATCAAGGACTTAGGGCAGCCACTTTGCGATTTGGTTATGGAAAATTTCATGAAAAGGATGTGGACCTGTAAGCGTGGTCGTGGTGGCATTTGGCTGAAGTTGTTTTTCAACGGCATACCTTCCTCTTTATTATGAAATAAACATCTCAAAAAATGACATTTTTCTTTGAATACCAAGTACCTGGTCACAAAGATATATTCGGAAATAAAGTAGCTGATAAACCCGCTAAAGCAAGGGTGACACCCTCAAGCTGGCAAATGTCTACCCTCGCTTTTCGTCAAACTTTTGGCATTAGAGATGGAATTCAGCAGCGGGTTGTGAGCAGTACCACTCTAAAACAGCATCAGCCGCTTTAAAAGCCTCCTGATACAAGGATGGGTAGACCTGGCTCTAACCCAGGAACCACGATTGGAAGGAAATATTGTTTCTACGTTTAAAACGCCAGGGTTTAGGCTGTTTAAAGGTACAGGTAATGAAAGACGTAGAACCAAAAACAACCCTAATATTTATCTCCTTCCCTCTTTTAGTAGCAAACACAGACCTTAAATTAGACAGATTTGCCGTCTGCCCGAAACGTCAAAATCTATCAGTTGAGAACGAATAGGAATGAACTGTCACACGCGAACATAGTTTGAACTTTGTTTGCATTAATCGATTAATATTAATTTTTTAGTTGTGACAATTACAAAAAATTCGGGAAAATCGATCCGAAATCCACGGAAAACCTCTCTCTTTGAAGTCCTACTCGTTCGTATTTGACAACATGCTCGCTCCGGGATGACATATCGTATTATTTATTATTTTTGGTAGCAAAGACATAGTAGCAACCAGTCTTGAGTGTGAAAACTCCCATGTTTGGTTGGGTTCCGTTTATATGAGACAAGACACTAAGGGCCTTATTCATAAAAAGTTAAAGAAGGTTTGAGGAACGCTTTAGCAGTGTTAAAGCGTTCTTCAAACATTCATTAAATTTTTATGAATAAGGGCCTAAGACGTCACCCTGTGACATAATATCACTGGTAGAAGCGGTAAACGACCTATCCTTACAAAGACTCTGCGGACATACATACACCTTCTGCGCGATATTAGACAAAGTTCAGCGAATGGCTACTATATGTAACACTGTTGCGTTGAGAACGACACCTACTGGGTGTTTTTATACCCTCACTTTAGTGTGACGAGGGTATATATCATTTGCTACGGAAAAAAGTGTAACACGTCGAAGGAGTGACCTAAGACCCCAAGTATGTTCGGAGGAAATCCGTTTTGGGTCATTTTAAGTCGAATGAGCAATGTCCGTCTGTCTGTCTGTCTGTCTGTGTGTCTGCTGGCTGGTGCGCACGATAACTCTCGAAAGGAGTAACCGATTGACCTCAAATTTGGTATGTGGTAATATTTTTTTCTATCTCCGGCTAAGTTCGAAGATGGGCCATATTGGTCCACTCCTTCTAGTACCTCCCCCACAAAGGGTTAAAATGTTGTGAAATACTGATTCTTTAATAACTGCTATACTACTTATTCGAATCTTTTGAAATTCCACACATAGTATTAGCTTATTAGTCGTTATCAACTCGAGAAAAATGGGCGAAGTCGCCACGTCCCTTTTGGTACCTCCCACACAAATGCACCATTTTGCACCAAAAGTTAACAGCTTATAACATTAATAACAGTGTTTAAAAATACTTGAAATTTTGTACAGTATTATGCTTTTATATTGCCTACAGTCCAGGGAAAAATGGGTGTTGTTGTCACGCCCCTTTTGGTACCTCCCACACAAAGGTACCTTTTTGCACCAAAAGTTAACAGCTTATAACATTAAAACCAGTGTATAAAAATACTTGAAATTTTGTACAGTGTAATGTTTTTATAGTGTCTATAGCCCTGTGAAAAATGGGCGTTATTGCCACGCCCCTCTTTGTACCTCCCACACAAAATGCCCAAATCATACCACAATTTAATGTCTCATAACGTTTATACCAGTGCACATAAATGCTTATAAGTCGGCACAGTGCAATGAATTTAAAGTATCTAATGTTCAGCGAAAGATAGGTGTATTTGATAAACCCCTTCTGGTACCTCCCACACAAATTGACAGAATAATTCGAGTAATATTCAATATTACATTACTCACAAAGTGAGGGTATACCTTAGTCGGTTTACCCGACTGAAACTTTCTTACTTGTTTTATAGACGTGTGGTTTTCAATCTGCCAAAACTTTTTTCGGATTTGGTCTTTTTGACAGCTGTCACTTGATTGATGCTCAGTTTTCATAATGAATAGACCTCCTCCGGAACAACGTTTGCAAATCGTGCAAATTTATTACCAAAACATTAGTTGGGATCGCGCGACGCATCGCGCGCTGCGTTCAATATTCGGTCGACATAATTGCCCAGATTGATGCTCAGTTTTCATACTGAGTAGACCTCCTCCGGAACAACGTTTGCAAATCGTGCAAATTTATTACCAAAATATTAGTTGGGATGGCGCGACGCATCGCGCGCTGCGTTCAATATTCGATCGACATAATCGCCCAGCAGAGTCGGTAATTCGAGCAACCATGGATCGGTTTTGCATCAAGTTTACTCTAGTTGATAATGCGTATTCTCAGAGATGCCGTACAGTGCGCACCGAAGGCGGTATTGCTGCTGTGGAGCAGAGTATCCAAGAAGACCCGAATGAGTCCATCGCACGCAACAATTGGAGCTGTGCTCATCCCCTCTATGTAAGATTTTGCGGAAGGATCTTGGTTTACGGGCTTACAAAATCCAACTCGTGCAAGAATTGAAACCGAACGACGATCAAGCGCATCGCACGTTCGGTGAATGGGCCCAAAACGAGATGGCGATGAAGCTCACTTTTGGATAAATACATTCATAAACAAAATTGTCGCATTTGGAGTAATGATAATCCACAAGCCATACATCCACAAAAGTCACTGTTTGGTGTGCTCTAGGGGCAGAGAGAATCATTGATCTATATTTCTTCAAAAATGAAGCCGGCCATAATGTTACAGGCAATGGGGAACGCTATAGATCTGGACAACGTTTAATTTCAACAAGACGGCGCTACGTGCCATACAAGCATCGAAACCATTGCTCAGTTACGGGAAAACTTTCCGGACCGTGTTATCTCTGGAAGAGGTGATCACAATTGGCCACAGAGATCTTGTGATTTAACACCTTGCGACTTCTTCCTTTGGGGCCACGTGAAATATAAGGTCTACGCCAATAGCCTAGCGTTGATTCAAGACCTCAAAGATAGAATTCGTGAGGCTATCAAGGACTTAGGGCAGCCACTTTGCGATTTGGTTATGGAAAATTTCATGAAAAGGATGTGGACCTGTAAGCGTGGTCGTGGTGGCATTTGGCTGAAGTTGTTTTTCAACGGCATACCTTCCTCTTTATTATGAAATAAACATCTCAAAAAATGACATTTTTCTTTGAATACCAAAATAACACCTCTTGTTGGAAACTCTTTATAACCCTGTGTTAGGTACCTGGTCACAAAGATATATTCGGAAATAAAGTAGCTGATAAACCCGCTAAAGCAAGGGTGACACCCTCAAGCTGGCAAATGTCTACCCTCGCTTTTCGTCAAACTTTTGGCATTAGAGATGGAATTCAGCAGCGGGTTGTGAGCAGTACCACTCTAAAACAGCATCAGCCGCTTTAAAAGCCTCCTGATACAAGGATGGGTAGACCTGGCTCTAACCCAGGAACCACGATTGGAAGGAAATATTGTTTCTACGTTTAAAACGCCAGGGTTTAGGCTGTTTAAAGGTACAGGTAATGAAAGACGTAGAACCAAAAACAACCCTAATATTTATCTCCTTCCCTCTTTTAGTAGCAAACACAGACCTTAAATTAGACAGATTTGCCGTCTGCCCGAAACGTCAAAATCTATCAGTTGAGAACGAATAGGAATGAACTGTCACACGCGAACATAGTTTGAACTTTGTTTGCATTAATCGATTAATATTAATTTTTTAGTTGTGACAATTACAAAAAATTCGGGAAAATCGATCCGAAATCCACGGAAAACCTCTCTCTTTGAAGTCCTACTCGTTCGTATTTGACAACATGCTCGCTCCGGGATGACATATCGTATTATTTATTATTTTTGGTAGCAAAGACATAGTAGCAACCAGTCTTGAGTGTGAAAACTCCCATGTTTGGTTGGGTTCCGTTTATATGAGACAAGACACTAAGGGCCTTATTCATAAAAAGTTAAAGAAGGTTTGAGGAACGCTTTAGCAATGAACTGTCACACGTTTGAACTTTGTCAATAGTTTGAACTTTGTTTGCATTAATCGATTAATATTAATTTTTTAGTTGTGACAATTACAAAAAATTCGGGAAAATCGATCCGAAATCCACGGAAAACCTCTCTCTTTGAAGTCCTACTCGTTCGTATTTGACAACATGCTCGCTCCGGGATGACATATCGTATTATTTATTATTTTTGGTAGCAAAGACATAGTAGCAACCAGTCTTGAGTGTGAAAACTCCCATGTTTGGTTGGGTTCCGTTTATATGAGACAAGACACTAAGGGCCTTATTCATAAAAAGTTAAAGAAGGTTTGAGGAACGCTTTAGCAGTGTTAAAGCGTTCTTCAAACATTCATTAAATTTTTATGAATAAGGGCCTAAGACGTCACCCTGTGACATAATATCACTGGTAGAAGCGGTAAACGACCTATCCTTACAAAGACTCTGCGGACATACATACACCTTCTGCGCGATATTAGACAAAGTTCAGCGAATGGCTACTATATGTAACACTGTTGCGTTGAGAACGACACCTACTGGGTGTTTTTTTATAGACGTGTGGTTTTCAATCTGCCAAAACTTTTTTCGGATTTGGTCTTTTTGACAGCTGTCACTTGATTGATGCTCAGTTTTCATAATGAATAGACCTCCTCCGGAACAACGTTTGCAAATCGTGCAAATTTATTACCAAAACATTAGTTGGGATCGCGCGACGCATCGCGCGCTGCGTTCAATATTCGGTCGACATAATTGCCCAGATTGATGCTCAGTTTTCATACTGAGTAGACCTCCTCCGGAACAACGTTTGCAAATCGTGCAAATTTATTACCAAAATATTAGTTGGGATGGCGCGACGCATCGCGCGCTGCGTTCAATATTCGATCGACATAATCGCCCAGCAGAGTCGGTAATTCGAGCAACCATGGATCGGTTTTGCATCAAGTTTACTCTAGTTGATAATGCGGTATTGCTGCTGTGGAGCAGAGTATCCAAGAAGACCCGAATGAGTCCATCGCACGCAACAATTGGAGCTGTGCTCATCCCCTCTATGTAAGATTTTGCGGAAGGATCTTGGTTTACGGGCTTACAAAATCCAACTCGTGCAAGAATTGAAACCGAACGACGATCAAGCGCATCGCACGTTCGGTGAATGGGCCCAAAACGAGATGGCGATGAAGCTCACTTTTTTTGGATAAATACATTCATAAACAAAATTGTCGCATTTGGAGTAATGATAATCCACAAGCCATACATCCACAAAAGTCACTGTTTGGTGTGCTCTAGGGGCAGAGAGAATCATTGATCTATATTTCTTCAAAAATGAAGCCGGCCATAATGTTACAGGCAATGGGGAACGCTATAGAGCCATGATTAATGACTTTTTCGTGCCTGAATTGGAGCATGTTGATATGGACGACCTTTCGTTCCAACAAAACGGAGCTACATGCCATACAGCCAACGAAACAATTAAATTATTGAAGGGAGCTTTTGGTGAGCGCATTATCTCGCGTCGTGGGCCTGTGGCGTTGCCTCCAACATCGTGCGATTTAACACCGCTGGACTATTTTTGTGGGGTTATGTGAAGTAGCTTGTCTAAGCAGATAAGCCCGACACAATTGACGCCTTGGTAGAGAATATTCGGGCGTTATTGCTGACATACAGCCCCAAATGCTGCAAAAAGTGGTCGAAAATTGAGCCTCTCGGGTGGAATATATTCGAGCTAGCCGCTGCGGCCACTTGCTCGACATAATTTTTAAAACATAATGGCAAACCCTTATCTTTATAATAAAGCTAAATTCTTGGCCATAACATTAGATTATATGCGTTTTATTTCTTCTTGAAAACCACACGTCTAAAAAACACCCTATATATATTCTAAGTGTATCTGTTATACAGGCTGCCACTAACCTAACCTAATCCTAAGGTCACAGATCAATATTAAGGTGTTGCAAACGGATTGACAAAGTTAGTATACCCAATCAGATTGGTTCAACGTAAGGGGCTAGGGATAACTTATGTTTATCCTTACGTCCCTGTTGTAGCACAATGGACTATGCATATAGTCTAAGTGAATCTGCTATACAAGCAGCCACTCTTAATCAATCCCAATCCTAGTCTCAGATCTATACAAACGGAATTGCAAAGATAGTATACCCCCATCCTATGGTGGAAAAATATTTTAGTACTATCGGCAATATGCCGAAATGAAGTTTAATGTCCCGAAAAGGATTCCGCCAAACATATATTGGGTTTTTGGTAACTGCAATTGTATAAGTATTTTTTCAGGTTCAGAGCGTCAATATTCACTCAATAAAGTTTTATGATTGGTTTTGGAAAACGGAACCGCAATGTTGCCGTAATGTAACGAATCAGCTGCTTTAATATGAAAAAACTCTCCCTGAACGTTTTGAGTTCTTCGTGCAAGTTCAAAAAAGAATTTGATGATAAGCCGCTGGACCTAGTGTAAGTCCAGATTCATACTTGCAATTTTTTTCTGCAATTCTCTTTTGAAATTGCATTTGCGTTCAGACAATGTATTCTGTTTCGACAATTTTTTATTTTCACCGTTCATTAAAACTCATTAAATTTTATTAAAATGTATGTCGCACAAATTTACATATGTTGAACCGAGCACAAAACAACGAATATTAAATGAAAAGCAGTGTGGAAATGGCAAAAAAATTGCGAGTACGGAAGATTTTTTCTCCCCCCTTACCGACTGCGTCCCTCTCCCACAAACACTGCAATACAGCAGAAAAAAATTGCAAGTGTGAATCTGGACTAAATCTGGACAAATCAGTGTAAACGATTAGGCAACGATAACGAAACGTTGACTTTGACGGTACATTTACGTACATGTGCAAACAGTTGATTAAAAAGTGATGTTATGATACTAATAAAATCAACGAAGCAATGAAAAAAGAAGAAATTTCATAATTTTTAAATAAAATAAATTAATACAAAATAATATTAAGTTGTTGTATTTGTGTAAGTATAAATGTCTTGAGTAACACAGACCTTAAATTATACAGATATGCCGCCAGCCATAAACGTCAAAATCTATCAGTTACGAACGAATAGGAATGAAATGTCACACGCGAAAAAACAGGTTTCCGCGAACATAGTTTGAACTTTTTTTGCACTAATCGATTGATATTAATTTTTTAATTGTGACAATTACAAAAAATTCTGGAAAATCGGTCCGAAATCCGCGGAAAACCTCACTCTTTGAAGTCCTACTCGTTGAAATTTCTATTCGTTCGTAACTGACAACTTACTCGCTCCGGGATGACATATCTTATTATTCATTATTTTTGTTGAGTAATTCTTCATGTGGGTAACGTTACGGTTACGCTGCATATAAGTTATGTTGTTCCATAATATGCCTTAATTTTAAGGGAAGGAAGTTCGTATCCATTTGGTTTCTATGGGAAACGGTTTTATTTATTTGATATATGTATGTATTTATGTAAATAAACAATTATTTTGAATTTTCCAAAAACAATTCACAAACCATTCACCCAAAAACATAGAAAACGCAAAATGTTTTCTACCAATATCGCTGAACGAATAACACCCGAAGAACTGCAAAAACTCCACGAATTGTGCATGGATCGTATAAGAATGGGTGAGTTGCACTCCCTGAGAAATGATGCCAAATTACGAGCGGTCAATAATACCACAAGTTATGAGGAGTTTAAGTAAGTATAGGATTCAATAAAAACAAAATACCAACAAATTCATAACTTTTTCAATTCCTAGAGATATTGTGGACGCAGCCCATCTGAAGCCGATAACAAAAACGGACAAAATGAATGCCAAAACCAAAAATCGTCTATGGAATAAAGCAGCCCCAGAGATAGATGACTAGAAAATTGATAACCATCTATAAATGTAGTTTTTTGCGCAACTGCTCATCAAGTGGTTGTTAGGCATTTGTTGGTATTATTTAATATTTTGAAAATAAACACCTTGTGACTGATAAGAAATTTGCGTGGAAAGCCCAGTAAAAATGTCCCTTCTTGTGGGTACTAACTAATTTCGATTAGACTGACAGACATACATATGTACATATGTATGTATATACGTAAGTTCCACGCATATATATAATCTAATCACTCTTAAAGATCGCCATTTCAGAGCATGTAGTTATTGT
The DNA here is from genome assembly GCA_963930755.1 of Eudasyphora cyanicolor. Lineage (NCBI taxonomy): Eukaryota > Metazoa > Arthropoda > Insecta > Diptera > Muscidae > Eudasyphora > Eudasyphora cyanicolor. Next base: position 21,505,923 of record OZ005738.1, read on the forward strand.
AAAGTCAAGTGGTGGGAGGAGTGTTGGAAACATTCAATTACTTTCCGTATCTTTTTTAGACAGGAATTTTAAACAAATTAAAAATAAGACTTAACAATACATAAAATAAAAAATTACTAAATTCGGGAAGGGGCCGCTTGTGGAATACCCTGCTATATATATATGAAACTATATGCGTAGAAATATGAACAAAGTTGAAAAATCATCAATGTTGATTTTTTCTTTAAAAAAGTCATAAACGACGAGCTTTTCTTAGATAAAATGCATCAATGCTTATCTTTTCTTTTACAAAAGTTATTCACAATGAGCTTTTCTTAGAGAAAATATATTAACTATGAGCTTTTGTTATAGAAAAAACATCTCACAATGAGCTTTTATAATAAAACGGTGATCAACGCTGAGCGTTTCATATAGAAAAGTCTTCAATGATAAACTTTTCTTCCAGAAAAGTCATTTTCTTATTGAAAAGTCTTCAATGATGCGCTTTTCTTATAGAAAAAAGACATCTACGATGAACTTTTCTTATAGAGAAGTCATCAACGGAGCTTTCCTTATAGAAAAGTTATCAACGATGAACTTTTCATATTAAAAAGTCTTCAGCAATGAACTTTACTTATAGCAAAGTAATCAACAAAGAACTTTTCTTATAGCAAAGTCATCAACGATGAGCTTTTCTTATAGAAAAGTCATCAACGATGAGCTTTTCTTATAGAAAAGTCATTAGCGATGAGCTTTTCTTATAGAAAAGTCATCAACGATGAGCTTTTCTTATAGAAAAGTCATCAACGATGAGCTTTTCTTATAGAAAAGTCATCAACGATGAGCTTTTCTTATAGAAAAGTCATCAACGATGAGCTTTTCTCATAGAAAAGTCATAAACGATGAGCTTTTCTCATAGAAAAGTCATAAACGATGAGCTTTTCTCATAGAAAAGTCATAAACGATGAGCTTTTCTTATAGAAAAGTCATCAACGAAAAGTCTTAAGGTACGGTCATCAATGATGAGCTTTTCTTACAGTACAGTGATCAACGATTAACTTGTCTGATAGAAAAGTCATCAACGATGAACTTTTCTTATAGAAAAGTCATCAACGATGAACTTTTCTTATAGAAAAGTCATCAACGATGAACTTTTCTTATAGAAAAGTCATCAACGATGAACTCTTCTTATAGAAAAGTCATCAACGATGAGCTTTTCTTAGAGAAAAGATATATTCTATGAGCTTTTCTTATAGAAAAAAGACATCTACGATGAACTTTTCTAATAGAAAAGTCATCAACGATGAGCTTTTCTCATAGAAAACTAATCAACGAATAACATTTCTTATAGAAAAGTCATCAACGAAGAACTTTACTTATAGAAAAGTCATCAACGATGAGCTTTTCTCATAGAAAAATCGATGACCTTTTCTCATAGAAAAGTCATCAACGATGAACTTTTCCTATAGAAAAGTCATCAACGATAAACTTTTCTTATAGAAAAGTCATCAACGATAAACTTTTATTATAGAAAAGTCATCAGCGATGAACTTTTCTTAGAGAAAAGTCATCAACGATGAACTTTTCTTAGAGAAAAGTCATCAACGATGAACATTTCTTAGAGAAAAGTCATCAACGATGAACTTTTCTTATAGAAAAGTCATCAACGATGAACTTTTCTTATAGAAAAGTCATCAACGATGAGCTTTTCTCATAGAAAAATCGATGACCTTTTCTCATAGAAAAGTCATCAACGATGAACTTTTCCTATAGAAAAGTCATCAACGATAAACTTTTCTTATAGAAAAGTCATCAACGATAAACTTTTATTATAGAAAAGTCATCAGCGATGAACTTTTCTTAAAGAAAAGTCATCAGCGATGAACTTTTCTTAGAGAAAAGTCATCAACGATGAACTTTTCTTAGAGAAAAGTCATAAACGATGAACATTTCTTAGAGAAAAGTCATCAACGATGAACATTTCTTAGAGAAAAGTCATCAACGATGAACATTTCTTAGAGAAAAGTCATCAACGATGAACTTTTCTTAGAGAAAAGTCATCAACTATGAACATTTCTTAGAGAAAAGTCATCAACGATGAACTTTTCTTAGAGAAAAGTCATCAACGATGAGCACGATGAGCTTTTCTTTTAGAAAAGTCATCAACGATGAGCGTTTCTTATAGAAAAGTCATCAACGATGAGCGTTTCTTATAGAAAAGTCATCAACGATGAGCGTTTCTTATAGAAAAGTCATCAACGATGAGCTTTTCGTATAGAAAAGTCATCAACGGTTAGCTTTTCTTATAGAAAAGTCATCAACGATGAGCTTTTCTTATAGAAAAGTCATCAACGATGAGCTTTTCTTATAGAAAATTCTTTAAAAACTATATTTTTCTTGTAAAAGTCTTTACGACATTTTTAATGAACTTCTCCAAAACTTACTTACAAAGCCAGGGCAGTATGCCTATGGCTATGATACCACTGCGTGGTGTAGGAGCTATAATAGATAATAGATAAGGCTAATCTAGAAAGAGTGATTTTAGTAACACTTTGATTTTTGCTCGATACAAAATGGCCCGCAAGTGTAGTGAAAACCTCAGTAGTGGATTCCAACCATTCCCTCAACATGTTTAAGTTTGTGATTCTGTTGTCCGTCGTGGCTTGTGCTTTGGGTGCCACCATACCCGAGGGTATGTTGCCACAATTAGATGGTCGTATTGTTGGCGGTAGCTTCACCACTATCAGTTCCTTCCCCTGGCAAATATCTCTGCAGCGTAGCGGTTCTCATTCGTGTGGTGGTTCCATCTACTCCAACAACATTGTGGTAACTGCTGCTCACTGCTTGCAATCTGTCTCCGTTTCTGTGCTCAAGGTTCGAGTTGGCTCTTCTTTGTGGACCTCTGGTGGTGTTTTGCTTGCCGTTGAAGCTTTCCAAAATCATGAAGATTACAATCCCGAGACTTTGGTTAACGATATTGCCGTAATTCGTTTGTCTTCTTCGGTGACCTACAGCTCAACTATTAAGGCTATCGAGTTGGCCACTATAGCTCCGGAAAATGGTGCTGCTGCTGCCGTCTCGGGCTGGGGTACCACTTTATATGGCTCTGCCTCCATTCCCACTCAATTGAAATACATTGATGTTCAAATCGTGGGTCGCACCCAGTGTGCTTCTTCCACCTATGGTTATGGCGCTGACATCAAAGCTACCATGATCTGTGCTGCTGCCACTGGTAAGGATGCCTGCCAAGGTGATTCAGGTGGTCCATTGGTCTCTGGTGGTCTCTTGGTTGGTGTTGTCTCTTGGGGTTATGGTTGTGCCGCCACCAACTATCCTGGTGTCTATTCCGATGTAGCTGCCCTGCGTTCGTGGGTTGTTAGTGCTGCCACTACTGTTTAATTTATATACAATAATAAACGAATCCGGTATAGGAGGATAATGTAATAAACGCATTCTTAATTTATTTTGTTAACTAGTTTTATTTTTGTAAAAAAAAAATATTAAATAACGATTCGCCCCCCAGGTGGAATCGAACCACTTCGACGCTAATCGACTACAGGTTTGAAGCCTGCACCCCGGACCACCGAAGTTCAGTGAGGTAATCGTTGAATGAAATAATCATCTATTTATCTTTAAATAATAACAAAAAAGCATATGCGAATTACAAAGAAGGCACTAAACAAACCAATAATAAACGTGGACTGCTTTTAGGCGTTTTCTAACGACTGGAACACATACAGACACTTCCTCGTTTCTTCTGTTTACACAGAGCGCATGTCAACAAATGGTGTAAACATTCAATGATTAAAAAAGATAATAAAAATCGTTATAATTTCAAAAGACTTCTTTCTCTCGACAACAACAAAATTAGTTCCACAACTACTTTATTTTGTATAACCTACCGCACATTGTGGTACAATTGATACAACAATGAGTTCTCTTACAGAAGATATCGACGATGAGCTTCTTTTATAGAAAAGCCATCAACGATAAGCTTCTCTTAAAAAAATTTTGAACAATGGGCTTTTCTTATAGAAAAGCCATAAACTATGAGCTTTTCTTATAGAAAAGTCATCAATCAATCATCATCAATTTATCAAAGATTGGCTTTTTCGTATAGAACAGCCATAAACGATGAACGTTTCTTATAGAAAAGTCAGAAAAGATCAGATTTTCTTATAGCAAATCTTAAACATGTCATCGCCGGCGTGTTTTCTTATAGAAAAGCTCTTAAATGATGAGCTTTTCGTATAGAAAATTCATCACTGATGAGATTTTTTTATAGAAAAGATATCAACCATGGGTTTTTTCTTATAGAACAGCCATAAACAATGAACTTTTCTTATAGAAAAGTCAGAAAAGACCAGTTTTTCTTATAGAAAATTCATCAACGATGAGCTGTTTTTATAGAAAAGTCATCAACGATGATTTTTTTTAAAGAAAAGAAAGCAACTTTGGGTGTTTCTTATAGAAAAGTGATCAGCGGTGAGCTTTCCTTAGAGAGAGTCATCAACAATGAGCTTTTCTTATAGAAAACTCATCCACGATGAGATCTTATAGAAAAATCATCAAGGATGAGCTTGCCTTACAGAGAAGTTATCAACGATGAGCTTTTTTATAGAAAGTCATCGACGGTGAGCTTTTCTTATAGAAAAGTCATCAACAATGAGCTTTTCTTATAGAAACGTTATCAACTATGAGTTCCCCTTATAGAATAGTCATCACCGTCGAGCTTTTCTTATAGAAAAGTCATCAACGTCTAGCTTTTCTTATAGAAAAGTCATCGACGATGAGCTTTTCTTATAGAAAAGTCATCAACGTCAAGCTTTTCTTACAAAAAAATTATAAACGATGAAAAAAAATGTTATAGATAAGTAATCAACGATGAGCTTTCTTATAGAAAAGTCATCGACGATGAGCTCTTCTTATAGAAAAGTCATCAACGATTAGCTTTTCTTATAGAAAAGTCATCAACGATGAGATTTACATAAGCTTTTCTATGATTTTGTCAGTTTGACTAATAAATTTTTATACTAAATTTTGAATCACCCGGTATTTCGGTAGCTGTAACTTTTGAAGCTTTTATTCTTTGACATTTGACAAGTAGAAACTATGCCATTACTAAAAATGGAACGATACACGATCATCGAACGATACAAAACGATCAAAAAACGATACGAACGATACAAAATCATCTAGAATGATGAGGCCCATTTCCACCTCGGTGGCTACGTCAACAAGCAAAATTGTCGCATCTGGGGCTCGGAAAACCCAAGAGTTATTGTTGAGAAGCCTATCCACCCTCAACGTGTGACTGTTTGGTGCGGTTTATGATCCGGCGGGGTCATTGGACCTTACTTTTTCGAAAATGAGGTTGGATCAGCAGTTACGGTGAATGGATTGCGCTATCGAGAGATGATTAATGATTTTTTATGGTCGGAGTAGGATGGTATTGATCTGGACAACGTTTACTTTCAACAAGACGGCGATACGTGCCACACAAGCAACGAAACCATTGCTCTGTTACGGGAAAAGTTTCCGGACCGTGTTATCCCACGAAGAGGTGATCACAATTGGCCACCGAGATCTTGTGATTTAACATCTTGCGACGTCTTCCTTTGGGGCCACGTGAAAGATAAGGTCTACGCCAACAGCCCAGCGTCGATTCAAGACCTCAATGATAGAATTCGTGAGGCTATCGAGGACATAGGGCAGCCACTTTGCGATTTTATTATGGAAAATTTCATGAAAAGGATATGGTCCTGTAAACGTGGTCGTGGTGGCCGTTGGGCTGGTGTTGTTTTTCATTATTAACGGCATACCTTCCTCTTTATTATGAAATAAACATCCGATCATTTATCTCAAAAAATGGCATTTTTCTTTGAATACCAAAATAACACCTCTCTTTATTTTACAAAATTGTTCGTATCGATAGATATCTGCTCGCGTGCCCCTTAAGCAATCGTTAACCTGCTTAAGAAAAAAAATCGACAAGATTAGATAAATATGTAGTAGCATACTGAGTCCTTGTTTAAGAATATTTTTGATTTATTTATATTAATTTGAAGAATAAACAATACCAGATTATATAGAGTAATGCCCTTGCACGTTCCATTCAGAGACGTGGTATTATGTTAGTTTTGCAGAAAAGCTTGGTTATCGTGTTTGCTTTGATGTTCTCAAATCAAGTAGTATAGATAAATATGCTACAACTCAATAAACTTGTTGTTTTTGATTTGAGATGAACATTTAAAGTTACGTCCCTATTCTGAACTCTGAGAGCGAATTGAATACGAATTTCTAGTTCATAAACGTACAGATAATTTCCGTTTGAGGACTTTTGAAGATTTTCCACAAATATAGATTGCCTTCATTCCCCATTCGAAGCATATTTGTTGCAACCAGAACCATTTTAAATCGAAGAAAAAAATTTTAGAATATCAAGTTAGAGTCTGTCGAATTTTAGAAATGGTTATGGTGTTAGCTTCTATGAAATTAGGAAAAGCATTCGAAAACAATCTACGATATCATTAAAGAAGGAAATTTTTCCCAAAATTGTTGAGAAATGACTTATTTTTGCCAAATAGTTTTTGGCGATATTTCATTTCATTTAATTTTTGGTTCATGATGATCATTTTTGGTGCAATTTTTTAAGCATGATGACGCATCAAGTTTAGGTTTAATATTATTTGCCCTACATTTACCTCACAGATATTGAAAATGTTATTCAGAGTTTTCCGCTTCAAATTGAACTAAACTCGGGCTACGTTTAGGTGCTTGAGCACACAGTATTTACCTAATAAATATCTAATATTCTTGTGTCATTTACAAAAAACGTTGTTTTTATTTTATAAACAATTTATTTAATGCATGGGATTTAAGCGTTTTTGGAAAACGTTTCATGTTAAAAATGCCAAAAAAAATTAAGATACAAAAAAAGAGCAATAAGCGAAAACAATGTTCACAAAAAAAAACAGGAATGTTAAATTGGGTTGCCGTAAACGAATGTTTAGATAAGCCCTTTTTTCTGGAAATATGGACCCACTGCTCACTTGCGAGGTTGTTGAATATTTATGGGCTGTTTGACGGGCACAAAATTTGGTGGCTTAGGTGAACGAGCGACCTGGACAGCCTCTGTGGTGTAATCGACATTACCTTTAACGGGAGCACCACTAACGGACATGGTATTCACATTAACAGGTTGCTAATGATAAAAAGAATTAAGAACATATTTTAGGAAATAATTTCATAAAAGAACTCACCGTCAAACCGGTGCAATCTTCGGCATCTTTGGCAGGACGTTCCGTATTGTGGGATTTGTGTTGGACAATACGCATGCCGCCAGCTTTAACTATAGTAAGAAAAAATAAATTATTAATATAAAATGACTAACAAAATGACGGACACACAACTATTTACAAAAATTGAGGCTAAAAAAGGCTTTTACACAAATGGAGGCTAAAAAAGGCTTCCCAGACTTTTCAGCTCTCTTGAAGTCCATGTTCATGTTCAAATAGGAATCCTTTTTTAATTTAGCCATTTGGCTATAAGTCTTTCCTGAAGCCCTAACTCTCCCACAAAGAAATTCCCTGTATTTAATCCCCCTGAATTATAAAATTCTGACTATTCTACTATCTTCGGGTCCCCTGAAGGAGTGAAAAGGCTTCCTAGGTGACGAGGCTCACCATTTGTGAAGTCCCGCAATAGAGTATTCTTATTCGGTTGGTAGAGTTTACTTTTTCTTCTTTTGGGTATTACATACATATAAATGTACAATTATACTATGTGTCATATATGTATGTACCTCCTCCGTGTGGTGTAGGTTATACATATCAATTAATTTAACATGTAAGTCTCAAATTACAATCCTCCATTCCCCGCCACTTTTTGTTTTCTAAATTACAAAATCTCAAATCCAATTCAAGGTCAACTTCTCTGTGAAGTCATGCCAAAAATGTTCTCACCTCGCTATGTGAATAAAAACACGTACATACACACATGGCCGCATGCAACCTCTGCAGTAAAAAGTACTACGCTTTAAAAGCCGCCTGATGCGCAATAAAGCAATTGAAATTTTGAAAACCCCCAATATCGATATTTACCTGCCGGTGGATGACCAGCTAAAAGATGTGGTTGTTCTTCATCAGCCATGTCTTCGTTTTTTTGTTTTATTTACTTTCTGTGGAAATGTGCCTGAAAGAAAAAATATTATTTTTTTAATATTTAATTCACACAGGCAGTGGATATTTATCAACCGCACTTACCTTTTTTTGTGTAGAGAATGATTTCGAGAACCGGGATATGATTCTGATAACCGCGCGACTTTTATTTTATTTTATGACACGACGGCAATTTTTTATTCTAGAATGGAATCGTTTTCCTTTTTACTCCTCTAATTTTCGTTCTTTGTGTTGTTGTTGGCGATTGCCTCTTGCATCTTTTCCTTCTGATGTTGTTTTATGTTTTGTTGTTGTCTTTATCACTCATTATTTTCACTGCAATTATATTCAGGGTTGCCAACATAAACTAGGGTACTGTGTTTTAGGGACTTTTACACGAAACGAATTGTTGATAAACCATACGTTTATTCGCGTAGGTTTTTAACGGGTTTTCAAAACAAAGAATAACGCAGACTTTAAAGCTTTCTTAGCTTTTATTAATATATGTACCTTTTTCACCATATAAATTTATAACACCTTCCGACAGTACATTCAGGCTTCTTCTGACAGTCATATCCTCTGAGATGAGTCAAGTCTGGTAATATGTCGGAGCCGAAATGTTGGAATCTTGCATGTGTGAAAGCCGGGCAGTGACACAGAAAATGTTCCATCGTTTCGATGTTTTCCCTGCATGCCCTGCATTCGTCGTTTCCTGCTAGTCCTATGCGACGAAGATGTGCGTGTAAGCTTGAGTATCCCGTTAGAACACTCATCATCTTAATAATATCGATCTTGTTTAGTTTCAAAAGACTTCTTGTTTTCTTTTCATTTGCGTCACCCACAGTATCTTTGCAGTTGCCCCTACTGGTGCGCTATTCCACACCGTTCTGTGAGCCATCACTGCCCAGTGCTTCAACTCATTTTTCGTGGCTTCGAAAGGTTTCCAATTTTCCAAGTTTTTTACTCGAAGTTCTCTGCCCTATGAAGCCAAGCTGTTTGCCCGTTCATTTCCAATCACTCCGTTGTGTCCTGGTACCCAAATACGCAATTGACCATGAACTGAGTAATCATTTATCGTTCTTTTACAGTCCAACACAGTTCTGGATTTGACCCTTTCCTATGTTATTGCTTTAATCATGTAAATGTGGACTTGTTAAGATTTTCAAGGATTGCGCCCACCGCCGCTTATTCTATGATATATGAAAATGGCTGTTGTTGCTAGCTTTAATTCAATAATTCAAATATGAACTCATTTAAAAAGACAGCAGAGTCGTGAAAGCAAGCACTAACCCCCGTTTTCATTAAACTTCGTTAAGGTTCTGTTAAGGCCCAGACAGATAAAATTCGTTAAGTCAATTCTTTGCTTTAATTTCTCGCATGAAAAGCATAATTTTTTGGAAACACAGATAGGAAGCTTGGTGCGTGATTCCTTGACCGCGATATCGAAACACTTTCAAATACTTTTTATTTATATTTTTGGATAATTTCAATATTTCCGTTCAAATTTGTTATTTCTGTTTCATTTTTATTCAAAGACAATGTTTTTTGAGAAAAATAATTTTGAAATGTAAACAAAAACGCTGTCAAAATACGAAAAACATCAAAAAGTTAAAAGTTGAACAAATTTTAGCTTTGCATCGGTTTTTTTCTTCAAAGCATGCTTCTTATCTGTGTACTTTCATATGAGAACACACATTTAACTTTTTGACACATATGAATGAAGCAAAGAATCGAAGGAAAGAATTCTATCTGTGTGGGCCTTTAGTGCTAAGGGAGCTTCCTCAAAGCTGGTGTAATACATATAAAATTTCGTTAATGTCGAATATATGTACGAGCCCCGCAGAGAAATTGGAAACAGTCTATGAAAAGGACCGGATCTGAGCTGGTCCAAAATGAACTAGATCCAGACTAGAGCAAAAGTAATGCAGCCAGAAACAGTTGAGCGCAAAAAAACAAGAGAATTCAAAGAAATCCGCTTAGGCAGCGCTGCTTTTGTTTGATTTTTTACAGCGTGAATATTTGTTTGTGTTTTTTCGTCTGCATTGAAATAATTCTAAGTGTTTACCGTTAGGAATTTATGGTGGTACTTGTCATTTCAGTCTTGTGTTCATTGTTAAGTGGAAATTTGAACAAGTAAGATGTTATAATAATAATAATAATTATAACTATTTCAAGTTTCCCTTTTCTAGGAATTAAAATAATTTATTTCCGTTTCTCAAATAATAAATATATTTTAATTTAGTTTTTATAAATATTAGGCGTGTTTTCGTTACACCATAAGTGCTTAATTTGTATGGGGAGCTAAGCACTTTTAAGCACTATTAGTTCCCGATGAAGTTTGGTGCTTGTGTTCATGTCTTAATCGAGTATGATGTTGCCAGATTGGGCACCCTATATTTAGCAATATGGCATCCCATTTTTGAAGAGATTTTATCAATTATTGTGATTTAACGGGAAGAAGAAGAACAAACATGGGAAATTATTTTAATATTTGCAAAAGAGTGTAAACAATTGAACATAGAATAGTAAATATATGTTTTATAAATACTTTTTACGAATTTTGTGTCTGTTTCGCACTGTTCTTTCTTCGCAACTCATGACACCATTGCTACCAGATAGTGAAAATCCGTCTCTTATTGCTTATGTGCCAGTTAGTGGAAATCAGTTGTTTTCGTTGCAAAGTGCTAAACTAAAAGTGCTAGCTTGTAACGAAAACATGCCTATTATAAAAATAAAAACCAGTCAATAAATATTTTCTTTTTAATTCTTAAATTTTATAACAAAGGCAAGCTGAAAAGTGGTTCTAGACTGGTCCATAACCAAGAGAGCATGAACTAATTCTACATAATATATTTTTTCCAGCATGCAACTGTTTCTTTTTACATGGGCTTGTCCTAGGAAGAATCAATTTTTCTCCGGGTGCATTCGTTTGGAACAGTTCTGGAGTAGTTTAGATATATTCCTGAAGAACTATATCAGAGCTAGTTCCCTAGAATTAATTCTAAACTATTCCATTCTGGACTATATCAGAACTGTTCCAAACGAATGCAGCTGGAGACAATTGATTCTTCCTAGGACAAGCCCATGTAAAAAGAAACAGTTGCTTGCTGGGCAAAGGGTATTATGTAGAACTAGTTCATATATTCTCATGGACCAGTGTAGAACTATTTATGAACTGGTCCGCTTCGCTGCAGGGATTATACACTGAAAATGAGTATTTATATAGGAATAAATAAAATCGGTACTACCCCTGCAGCGAAGCGGACCAGTTCATAAATAGTTCTACACTGGTCCATGAGAATGTATGAACTAGTTCTACATAATACCCTTTGCCCAGCAAGCAACTGTTTCTTTTTACATGGGCTTGTCCTAGGAAGAATCAATTGTCTCCAGCTGCATTCGTTTGGAACAGTTCTGATATAGTTCAGAATGGAATAGTTTAGAATTAATTCCAGGGAACTAGCTCTGATATAGTTCTTCAGGAATATATCTAAACTACTCCAGAACTGTTCCAAACGAATGCAAACGGAGAAAAATTGATTCTTCCTAGGACAAGCTCATGTAAAAAGAAGCAGTTGCATGCTGGAAAAAATATATTATGTAGAATTAGTTCATGCTCTCTTGGTTATGGACCAGTCTAGAACCACTTTTCAGCTTGCCTTTATTATAAAATTTAAGAATTAAAAAGAAAATATTTATTGATTGGTTTTTATTTTTATAATATTTATAAAAACTAAATTGAAATATATTTATTATTTGAGAAACGGAAATAAATTATTTTAATTCCTAGAAAAGGGAAACTTGAAATAGTTATAATTATTATTATCATTATAACATCTTACTTGTTCAAATTTCCACTTAATAATGAACACAAGACTGAAATGACAAGCACCACCATAAATTCCTAACGGTAAACACTTAGAATTATTTCAATGCAGACGAAAAAACACAAACAAATATTCACGCTGTACAAAATCAAACAAAAGCAGCGCTGCCTAAGCGGATTTTTTTGAATTCTCTTGTTTTTTGCGCTCAACTGTTTCTGGCTGCATTACTTTTGCTCTAGTCTGGATCTAGTTCATTTTGGACCAACTCAGATCCGGTCCTTTTCATAGACTGTTTCCAATTTCTCTGCGGGGAACTGAAAACCCCACACACGCTCAGTTTAGTTAAAACTGTCAGTTAAAAATATTAAAAGTCTATTTCTTTCATATATACTGCATAAATGAATTGAATTGAGACTGAAATACACACTCACGAACAGTTTTAACAAACAGCGTTTCAGCACAGTTAAAACTGAACGTGTTTGGGTGACATAACATAGGTAAAAAAGGGATCAGAAGGCAACTTTATATAGGAGCTATGCCATAAAGTGAACCTTCATATCTATCCAACTTAGTGGGGAGGGTGTACATCCTTTGATAGTAAAAATAAAGATATCGTAGGCATGGCGTAAGACCCTATACCCATAGAGCTTCAAAGGCCATAGAGCTTCAAAGGAATTTATTTCAAGAGACACCTTAATATTTGGACAACAATAAAAAATCAAACGATATTACTTATTATTACTAGAAATTTCTAGCTGTAGATAAACTAAAATAAAATTTCCTAAATTACGACTAGTAGAGGCAAAAAAAGTAGCCTCTAAAGTATTAATAATTCAAATCAGAAGGGACTATATGTAGTTTGGAAACACCAGCAAAAATTAAGCAATATTACTTAAAAGGGAGGTTAGATTGTAAGGGCCGATGTTGAATGTGAACCACACCTAAACGTGAAGTTTTTTCTGCATTTCATTTGACATTTCTCAATTTCAGACTAACTCAATTTGAACCATGGAAAGATGCACAATCGAGCAACGCGTTAAAGTTTTTTAAGCCTTTTACGAAAATGGGCGTTCAAATCAAAATGCATTTCGTGCACTTCGTGATGTTTTTTTGATCAGCATAATCGACCAAATGTGTCCACAATCGGGAGAATTGTGTGCAAATTTCAGCAAACCGGATCTGTAGAAGATGTGAAAACACCTGTGTATGCTCGCCAGTTCGCTTGGTGCGACGTCATCGGGCCACACTTCTTTGAAATGAGGCCGGTCAGGCAGTAACTGTGCATGGTGTTCGATATCGTGAGATGATAACGAACTTTTTATGGCTCGAATTGGTCAATATTGGATGTGGTCAATATGTGGTTGCTACAGGACGGTGCCACTTGCCACATAGCTAACGAAACAAAAGCTCTTTAGCGCAACAAATTTAATGGCCGTGTTATAACACGTCGTGGCGATGTCAATTGGCCGCCAAGATCATGTGATTTGACACCGTTGGACTTCTTTATTTGGGGTTATTTGAAAGAAAAGGTGTACGTAGATAAGCCAGCAAACAATTCAAGAGCTAAAGGATGAGATAATTCGGCACATTAACGGCATGGAACCTCAATTATGCCTCAGCGTTATCGAAAATTTGGACCATCGGATGGAGGTGTGCCGCCGAGGTCGCGGGGGCCATTTGGCCGATATTTTGTTCCACACATAATTGAACCACACCAATATTATAATAATAAAAAGAAATGACAATACATATAAATTGTGTTTTATTCAAAATCAACATCGGCCCTTAAAATGTAACCACCCTTTATTTAGTTATGAAAGGTTTTTTAAGCAGATTTAAATAAAAAGATTTACATAACAGAGAGGTGGGATAAAACGGTGGCCTCTAAGTTGGCAAAAAGTCAAATTAGAAGAAACCTTAATGTGGATACTATGTGAAAAAATGATTATTTATTGAAATTTTTTAATTCAGCTAGATTTTTTAAACGATGTGGCCTCTAGTGTGTCTATTATTCAAATTACAATGGACTTAAGTATGGGCACACATCCGTAAATTCTCAAAAAGCCGGCAAGAGGCAGTCGGGCTGTCGTCCAGTGACAGTAGGCCAGAAATTAAAACCTGTAGGGTAGCTAGACAAATCTGACATGATACGAGCTGAGAAGTTCAAAATATCTTCTCGCATTCAGATCAAAAATTACAGGTATTGCACATTTTTTTTAATTTCAGACAACTGGTTTAAATGATCTATTCAGATTATCCGTAGATATCATAAGGAATGCAGACCTGTAGAGGGCTTAATATGAGTTTTGTCAAAAAATTACAAATTCCTACAAAATACAAATTCGCACAATCTATCCAGCTAGGTTAAGTAATGCTACCACGGGCGCGTCGAGAATTCAAAACTGAAGGGACCTTAATGTGGAGAAGCTATATCAAAACATGGACCAATGTGACCTATTATTTTTACAAGAAAAGTTTTAGGCAATATAAAATGTAAATTTCAGACATATTATATGAACAATGTGGGATGAAGGAAGCTAAGAAGTCAAATCGGAAGGATTTAATGGGCCATTTTCTATACGGTTCGTCCTTGGTACGGAAAAGGTTCATGTGACATTTGTTGTTCAGATCTACAACCTCCACCTTGAACACAAGAATAAATACAGGCATGAACTTGATTCTAAGTCTATCGACATAATAAACAGTGGGTCATATAAGGATTTCTCTGCCGGTGTAGATCTCCTAGACTTCCTACATGGCCTACATTAATTACCCGGTATTATAAAAGTTAACATTTTTCAACTCTCAAATACTGTAGGAGAAATTAATTCAATTACCTAGTATTATAACCACTTTTAATGAACCACATATCCCTTAACATTCAGAAGTTTGTGGAAAACTACCGGGTGTTTTTTTTACAGCTTTGTTTTTCGAATAGAGATAAAACTGGCATTTTGTGGTCAAATCGGGCAACTCTAATGTCATTTATGTTCAGTTTGGTTTGCCATTTCATCATGAACAGGTTGACAAAAGAACAACGCTTGCAAATCGTGCAAATTTATTTCGAAAATAATGGTTCAGTTCGCGAAGTTTACCGCAAGCTCCGTCCATTTTATGGTCGACATAATCGTCCATCAGAGCAATTAATTCGGTTAACCATGGATCGTTTTCGCACTACGTTTACTCTATGTGATAATACGCATCCGCAGAGACGTGAACAGTGCGCACCGAAGAAACAATTGCCGCTGTAGAGCAAAGTGTTGAAGAGGACCCGAATGAATCGATTCGCCACCGTGCACAGCAATTGGAGCTGTGGAGAGCTAATGGAGACCGGTATAGAGCCATGATAACCGACTATTTTGTTCCCGAATTGGATGGCATGAATGTGGATGAGTTGTGGGGCCAACAAGACGGCGCTACATGCCACACAGCGCACGTCACAATCGATTTATTGAAGGAAACATTCGATGAGCGCATAATTTCGCGGAATGGACCTGTCAATTGGCCACCAAGATCATGTGATTTGACACCATTGGATTATTTTCTTTGGGGATATGTGAAGTCGCTCGTCTACGCCAACAAACCAGAAACGTTAGGGGAATTGGAAGCCAACATTCGTGGCGTTATTGCCGACATACGGCCCCATATGCTCGAAAAAGTGGTTGGAAATTGGACCTGTAGAATTGGCTTTATTCGAGCCAGCCGCGGCGGCCACATGCCCGAAATCATATTTAAACATTAATTGCATACAATTATCTTTCCAATAAAGCCAAATTGATGGACCTTAAAACGATTTTCTTGTGTTTTATTTCAATTCGAAGTTCTATACCCCTAAAAAAAAACACCCGATATTAGAGTTTACTCGAAACATCAGAATTTACAGAAATATTTAAAATACTTTCCATTTCCGCCGAGTGAAAACATTCAAGGTAACCCTAAGGAACTCGACAAATACCATCTCAATGTGAATGCCATCAACAGGCAGGTGGTTACAGCTGATGACTGAAAATGAAATGACAATTCTTGAACATTGATTGAATTGTCCCCAATTGATAAAAACAAGACATAAGTACATGCACAAAGATAATTGGAAAAAAAACTGTGAATTCATGCAAAGAAAGCATAAATTATAAACAATAAACCCCAATTAAAAGAATTATACAAAATGAAAGATAGCAAGGTAGGTGAAATCTAAAGAGAAGCGCTGAGAAACAACGAAAGGAAAACAAAAAAATGCAAATTACATCACATGTAAATGTGAAAGGTTCATTTGAAGAAGAAAATGCTGAAATCATTACACACAATAATAATTTTTGTTGTTTTAATTAAAATGAATTTGTGTTTATCGTCCACGCAGAATTTTCCAGCCTTGAAAAATGACAATCTACTGAAGGCAGCACGCGGCGAACCCGTCGACAGAGTACCGGTATGGGTAATGAGACAGGCCGGCCGGTATTTACCAGAATTTCAAGAAGTACGCAAACAACATGATTTTTTCACTATTTGTCGTACGCCTGAATTGGCTTGTGAGGTTACTATGCAACCTCTAAGACGTTTCGATTTGGATGCCTCTATTATTTTCTCAGATATTTTAGTTATACCACAAGCCTTTGGCATGACCGTGGAAATGCATCCAGGAGTGGTAAGATAAATGGGGAAAACAATAAGATAATTTTTGTAAATATGTGTATGTTTTCTCAGGGACCCGTTTTCCCCGAACCATTGCAAACACCCGCCGATTTAGCCAAACTAACACCAGATGGTGCAGTGGGACGCTTAAGCTATGTGGGGGAGGCTATTACCATGATGCGACATAAGTTGGATGGCAAAGTACCTTTGATAGGTTTCACAGGAGCCCCAGTAAGAATTTTATATAAAATTAATATCACCAATGTACCAATTCTGTTTATTTCTTCCCCAGTGGACTTTAATGGGCTATATGATCGAGGGCGGTGGCAGTAAAACCATGTCCAAAGCCAAAGCTTGGCTAACCGATTACACAGAAGATGCTAAAAAATTACTATCTATGCTTACCTCCTGTATTGTTGATTACTTTGAGATGCAGGTAAAGTCCGGAGCACAGATGTTGCAGGTGTTCGAATCTTCGGCTGAGCATTTATCAAAGGACGACTTTTTGAAGTGGTGTGTACCATACATAAAGGAAATTAGCGAAAAACTCAAGCAACGCCTTACTGAACAAAATATTCCTTTGGTCCCAATGGTATGATGATGATTTGATTTTAGCTTCTGGAATTATTTTCAACCCGACTTGTTATTTGTTTGCAGACAATTTTTGCCAAGGGTGCTGGCCACTCTCTAGCCGAACAGGCCACATTAGGATATGAGGTCATTAGTTTGGATTGGACAGTGGATCCAGAGGAGGCACGCAAACAAGTCGGACCCAATATTACATTGCAGGGCAATTTGGATCCACAGGATTTGTATAAAACTCCAGAAGAAGTTAGAGAGTTGACTACGGCTATGGTGCGCAAATTTGGCAAGACACGTTATATTGCCAATTTGGGTCATGGCATAACTCCACAAACGCCTATTGTCAGCATGGAGGTGTTGGTAGATGCCGTCCACAAAGCCTTGTAGATTAAGACATTTAATTTTTTTTATACATAAATACGAATTGATAAAATCAAGGGAATTGGTTAATTATAATATTTAACTACATTTGGGTATAACATTTTTTTTACTGAGTTGGGTATGACTGTGTTATGTATTAAGAGGGTTGTTGGCTACTGTAAAAAATTGGAATACGTAATCTCTTATCACGAAAAAAGGGAAAATTTAATTCCTCAGAATAATATAAGCTCGAAAGAAATTTTTGGTATTCAGTACTTCTAAGATGGCAAATTGTTGCCCATGGCAAGCTTCTCTGACCAGGCTATTTGAAAAATGTTGTATATTAATTTAATTAAGAGAAAGTATTATTGCCTCAGCTTCTCCAAGCTGCTACAACAATTAGCGACGTATTGCTTTTCTGTCTGCAAGTGTCTTGCAGAAACAATGGAAGAACGAATTGACGACAACTTTGTGGAAAGGGAATAAGGGCTATATTTAAGTCGGCCTAAGGGGAGAGAGGAAATTTTTTGTCGGTTTCATTACTTTAAAAATATATCGCCCATGTGATGACAATCGCGTGAGTTGAAATCACAAAACGCCAAATTAGTTCCTTTAATTTTAAGGGTGTTTGAAATTTAACTATAATGAAATATGCACGTGGATGTAGTTATTATTCTATATAATTAATAATTTGAATCTAAAAATGCCAAAATGTTTTTCCACAAAAGAGTTCTGCGGATCTATTTTGCATTTTCAAAACGTAATCGCACAATTTTAAGCGTAATGCGTTTGCCATCACATTGGTGTATATCATGTCAATCGATGAAACATAATAAATCGGGATAAATGTTAAGCATAAATATGTTCTGTGGATTGGCTACGCAGGAGTCCGGTTAGACTTTTTAAAATTTCTCTCTTACGAATGACTAAATTAATCGTCCGTTTTTTTTTTTCAATAATATATTGAAAATAGTGCAATACATAAACCGTAAACTCACCACCCTATATCCAAATGATGGACATATACTATGTATTTACAGCAATGTATTTGTTGCTGATTTTAGTTTTTAATATTGTACTTTAGTTGAACTGAACATTTACTTCTGCTTTTTCTCTTGAAACTTGATCATACAGCATAATTGATGAACCCAGGCATACCAGCAAACAGCCTATAAAGACATCTACGGAAGACAAACAAAAAACCGTTAGTTCGCAGACTATGTGGCAATCAACATTTAAACTTACTTCTGCCGGGAATTTTTTCACCCAACAAATAACCCGTTACGGCCGTAAAGGCAAAGGTCAATGAGTTGGCCACGGGAACGGCCACAATTATATTGCAAAATTGTAAAGTCCAAACATAGAGTACACTGCCCAATTGATTTAACAGGAAGGGGATCCAATATTTTAAATTTAAAATCGTTTTCAGCTCCAGCCAATAATTCTTGGACGAAGAGCCGGTGTTAATTTTGTCAATTCCCTCACTGCCAAGGCGTATAAAGGGGTTTGTACAGCCCCACAGCAAGCCGACACATACTAAACAAACTGGAGATTTTTGGCAAATAAGAAGAAATAAAATGTATTTTATAGAAAAAACTCACAAATATTAAACATTTTGGGATTTTGTTGCTATCGTCTGGTGCCGGTAATCAGTTTATGGTGAATGATTTACTGCAACTAAAAGCGGGATTGTTCGATGATTAGTGGCGGAGACGTATCACAACGATAAACGTAACGTGGTTTTATATTTATAATAGGCATGTTTTCGTTACAAGCTAGCAATTTTAGTTTAGCACTTTGCAACGAAAACAACTGACTTCCACTAACTGGCACATAAGCAATAAGTGGCGAATTTTCACTATCTGGTAGCAATGGTGTCATGAGTTGCGAAGAAAGAACAGTGCGAAACAGACCAAAAATTCGTGTGAAGTATATTTAAAAATATATATGTATTTACTATTCTATGTTCAATCTCTCCAAAAATGGGATGCCATATTTCTAAATATAGGGTGCCCAATCTGGCAACATCATACTCGATTAAGACATGAACACAAGCACCAAACTTCATCGGGAACTAATAGTGCTTAAAAGAGCTTAGCTCCCCATATAAATAAAGCACTTGTGGTGTAACGAAAACACGCCTATTATTGTGATATGTTAAGACACATGTGGCTGTAAACTTTTTCCTTTATCCAAAGATTGATTTTATTCGGAGTTATATTTTATTCAGTACGGCTCTAAATTTACGATTTTTCGTTTTTTTATGTCTATAATAATGAAAAATTAACAAAGTTAAGTGAAATTAGTTAATATCTTGTCTATAAGTGTTTTTAATACGTTTTGTTGGGTATTCCCATTTAATTAGCATTTTTTATACCATTTATTTTATACCACTGTGGTTCAGGGTATTATAAATTTGTGCATATGTTTGTAACACCCAAAAGGAGAAGAGATAGACTCACTGTTTATTATACCGATCAACGTGGAATCACTTCCTGAGTCGATTTAACCATGTATCCTCGTAATTAATTTGCGGGTTCTAATTATGGTTCGATTGCGATTAAGTTTAGCACAGCGCACTTTTTTAGCCCAAGGACGATCCTTATTGAAATTTGTGAAAATCGGTTCAGATTTATATATAGCACCCATATATATTTCCTCTTTGATTTGGGTTCGAAGGACTATAGAAGCTTATTTTACACCAGATCGAGGTAAAAATTGGCAGACAATTTTTATCCATTAATAAAGCCTACTAAATTTAGTGGAAATCGGTTCAGTTTTAGATATATTTAAAACTGTATTTTACATCATCAGATCACGGAAAATCGGAAATCGGCTCTGTTCTAGATAAATTTAAAACTGTATTTTACATCAGATCACTGAAAAAATGCAGGGGACTTGGATTTCAATTTAGCTGAAATCGGTTCAGAATTAGATATAGCAGGCCTATAGAAGGCGTATTTTACACCATTCGAGGTAAAAATTGGCAGAGACAAGTCTCTTCACACATTAATAAAGACTGAAAACTTTGGTGGAAATCGGTTCAGATTTAGATGTAGCCGCCATATACAAGGTGGCGCAAAAGTAACCTTTCGATGTTTTTTGTGCCAAAGTCACCGACCGATTATTGGTCAAATAAATAGTCAGCAATATTCCGCGTTCTGGAGCAGTGTAGCGTAACATTGTTTATTAACGTGTATTTCGCATGTGTTTACTACACAAATGTCAACATTAGGCATTAGGGGCCAATCGCAAAATTTATAGCATTTTCTGGTAGGAGGATTACTTTTGCGCCACCTGTTATATGTTCCTTCCGATTTGGCTTCTACCGAATTTGGAGAGAGACTTCGAGTAGTTGGTACAGAATTTATATTCGTATGAATGTCAATTTGTCTGTGGGAGTTATTAAAAAAACTACTTAACAAATACGCCCATTATTCACGAAACAGTAGTCAACAAAGAGTAACTACGAGTAGAAATAATACACAACAGGCATGTTTTCGTTACAAGCTAGCAATTTTAGTTTATTACTTTGCAACGAAAACAACTGACTTCCACTAACTGGCACATAAGCAAGAAGTGGCGGATTTTCACTATCTGGTAGCAATGGTGTCATGAGTTGCGAAGAAAGAACCGTACGAAACAGACAAAAAATTCGTGAAAAGTATTTATAAAACATATATTTACTATTATATGTTCAATTGTCTACACTCTTTTTGCAAATATTAAAATAATTTCCCATTTTTATCCTTCTTCCCGTTAATTCACAATAATTGATAACAATCTCTCATTGAATTGGTATCTTAATTTTTATAATTTATTTTATTTGTAATTTATAAAATTGAAATAAAGAAATCTTAACTTAAGCGACATTACATAAAATTGGATTATAAAACTTATATATTTTTTATTGATTTTTAAGATACATAAAAAAAGAATATAAAAATGAAAAAAAAAATACTTAAGAAAACGCTGATAGCACGTTAAAAAGAGGACATTTTAGACAAAGAGAGAGAAAACAGAAGATTTCGAATTGTGTTCATTTTAACATCACAGCAACACGAAAAGGAATCGAAAAAAAAAACACAATCTAACTGCACTGGTTTTCTACAATAGAAAATTAAACAAATGCAATTTTACATAAAGAAAAGGCAAATACACCTTTTTTGTACATGTTTCGTGCGTTCATCTCTTGGTAGGAAGAAAATTTCCCTTGTGAGAACAGCACTCTGGCGAGAGAGTTCGATATTGTGTGTTTATGTGCCTTGCTGTAGGCATTGGCAACCGTGTGGATATTATTAATAATATTTAATACTAAATCATCAACTAAACATAAAAAGTACAAGATATATGTATGTAGTCGTATTAAGAAAGGGAAGGGATTGACGGCATGAATTGGATTGGGAGGTAGGTTTGGATATTTTTTATGGGATTTCTTTTGGGAGGGGGGAGGTACATAAGTTTAGATAATAAATATAGGCATTTTTGTAAACTTAACTCCAGTTTTGAAAAAAGCCTTGATGTTTCAGAAAGCCATATAGCTTTTGTTACAGTTAGCAAGGTTTTTTGTATGTTTGTACCACCTCTATTATCCGCAATAATTTTTGGCTTTTGAGCTGGATAGAGAGGTAGTACTCTATTTGAAACCGGCTTTGTCTGCCATACTTACAATTTTGTCGATATTGGCATGTAACGTTCTTAATTGTTCAAGTGTTTCTGGATCCATGGCTTTTAGTAGATCTGGTCCTAAATCCTGAAGTTTCTTAGGACGCATCGATATGATGCCATTACGCAATGGTATATTGAGATGGGCAAATTTATCGGGTACTCTGTTAAAGAAAAAAATGGAATAAATAAGAATTGTGGTTAAGGTGTATTTGAATGAAGATTTTCGAAGAATATTTTTGAATATCTACTAGAGGATTTTGAGGAATATTCTTTCGAATTTACTTACGTATTAGCCACCAAGGGACTGCCGCATTTGGAAAGCACCAATTCACCGGCTCTGGGGAAACGCAAAAATGTCGGTGGCGATGGCGGCGATTGGGGATCACTGCCCACTTTTGGCGTACGATCGGCACTAAGTGCCTTTGTCCTTGAAGCCATAGGTGTTCTCATTTTGCTACGTGAATGGTGGTCACCACCAGCATTATTGCTGCTTGCACTAGCATTATTAACCGACAATTGTGATGAAGTTTTCGTTTTCATAGCCGATCCCGGTATGCCATAATCGCCACAGGCCGAACGACTACGTCTAGGACGTCTGGCTCTGGCCGAACTCAGCGGTCCGGGGGTACGCAAACGTGCTGTCTGATGTTGTGACAATTGTTGTGTTCGCATATTCGATGAGTTAAGGAAGGCCGCATTTGTCATAGAGGAGCCTAAACTGCCACTAGTGGAACTATCCTCTGTAAGGTAGCCTTTACCAAATGAGTCAATAGCCAAGAGAATTTACATAAATTTGATTAGGAAGAAGTAGTTATGAGATGAGGCGTGCGCATATTGGTTACAAAAACATTTTTTTGGTGCATATAGACAAAGAGAGAAGGGAAAATAAAAACAAATAAATATTTTAAAAGGATAAACCATTAATGCCCACAATAAAGCTATTAAAGCACTGGTGTCTACAATGATTTGCTGAATGATGTTTGCAATATATATAAAATAAATGGATATATTGAAAGAAATTTACAAATACTTTGATAATTTTATATAGAAGAGAACCCACAATAGTCATATGTAAAGTAATGAAGAAAGTTAGAAAAACAGCTTATAGTCAAATTGGCAAATGAAATCGGCAACTTTAAGAATCTATTCTGTTCTGCTCTCTGAAAATTTAAAATTAAGTGAACATTCAGGCAGGATAAAGGCACGGGAAGCAGCTTGGTATGCCATACCCAAAACTCAAAATAACAAAAACTCGTGGAAAGTACGGGTCGGAACTATCATCAACAAAAAGACATATCCTAGAGAGTATGCATTCTTTTTGCTCTGTAACGCTAATTTAAGGAGATCAAAAATCGCAAACCTATAAAAGAAACTAATAAATGTAAAAAAAACTAATGGATTTTTCCGCCTATAGCTGGGATGGCCTCATATGAACTGAGCAATATCCTGTATAAATTAAACCAATTTGCCGCCATTCCTACAGCGTTAAAATCAGCAAAATAAGATCTCTAATAAAGCTAGTGACTTAAAGAACAAATGAGTCCTTCAAGAAATCTGGATTACCAGCTGCTTGTGATCGTATTCTTGGCACATGTCTTTTTGGCGATAACAACAACTACCTGGCATGGCTAAGCATTATTTGTTAAATGTGCCTTAAGAAATGAATGTAGACAGACACACATTTTCCACCATAAGGGTGGGTTTTTAAGAAATCGAATTTCACAACACGTATACTACATCTGTTGTCCTTTGAATTCCCATATACTTGTTGTTTAGTTTTTTTTTATGAGAAATTTAGAAACCATAGTATGTTAAAGATAGCTATACTACAAAATAACTTAATAACATACGCCCCTGTTCTGCATTCCGAGAGCGGATTGAACTTCGAATTTGTTGTTCATAAACTTGTCCATTATTTCTGTTTGGAGGATATTTGAAGATGCTCTTTAATTAAAGATAGTCTTCATTTTTCCCATTCGAAGCATGTATGAGCAGTACAATTTTGCGTTCAAGTAAAAAATTTAGAAACTCAATTGCTAGTGGGAAGTTCCAATTCAAGCCACATATGGAATACAGAACAGAGGCGATAGTCTGTAAAAGTGCATTCACCAAAGCAAGCCCAAAACCATCCATGAAATTATAGACATACATATGTATCCAACATTATTACTAAGCAACTCACCTTCATCATTGGGATTTGCGGCTTTGGCGGATTTAAGCAATGTGGAATTGATTGAATTGCATAGGGAATTGTCGTCATTTCGCAACTTTGATTGTTGTTCCCAGTCGGCAAACTTCTTAATATCCTAAAGAAAGAAGAACAAAACAAAGAGAGTTGGTAATAAACAACAAAACGTAAGGAGATTTCGTTTCTGAAAAAATGTTTGCCCCATCGACGAGAAATGCTAAACAAATATTTGCAGCTTTTAATTCCAATTAATGTCTCCAATTTAACTAAAATGCAATTTTAAAAATGTTTTTGAAAAGGAATTTTTCGTGATATGGACAAAGAAAATGCTGCATTTCTCCAGAAACGATATCGCCATTAGAATATCTGTGGTTTTCTGCAATGACCGCCTTGCGCTTTGAATGTTTATCTTCAAAAATGAAAAGGCTTAATTATTATGGTATATGGAAATATAATATGACTAGCTTACTAGCTTTATGTACAAACAACAATATCAAAAAAATCGGAGCATAGGCGATAATAACACAGTACAAACACACACATACTTCTGCTAATTATGTACAGAGGGCCACGATAGGCCAGGCTGGGATGTAACACATACTTACCATTTCAAAAACATCGCATATTTTCATTTTCAGCATTGCTGTGCTGGTTCGCTGCAACAGCATCTTAAATTGTTGTTCATAGGTGGTTATGTAGGCCTGTATTTTAACCTCAAAGGAATTTTGAAATCCTTCCAAAGTGTTTTCAAATTCACGTATCTTCTCTTCACGATTGGCAGCCTCACGATTGCGTTTTGAACTTTTTGAAACTTTTGTGCGCGGCATTTTGTTGTTTATTTGCTGCTTTTGTAGTTGACCCTCAAAATTTTCTTAGGACTTTTCGGGGTATTTGAGAAAGCAGCGATTTTTCAAATCGCAAAATATGTCGCACAAAATTTCGTTCACACTTTTCTTTTTGTTTGTTAATTGTTTTCTCCGTTTGAGTTTGAAAAACAAATATAAAGTGCCGCCGCCGTATACTGCGACAAGCCTCAAATTTCTTGTGTAGTTTTTTTTGAAATGCGTATGTTGGCTGCACTTGGCATTTCATTTATTATCCACAGCGTTGCCAACTGCTTGATACACCAACGCTTTTCTAAACGAAAACGTTGATAAAACGTTGCCTTCAAGACGCCAATGGGAGTTGCTATACTATACGAAAAAAACATTATAATTAATTATTCTCATTAACATTCTCTGTTATATATAAACCCAAAATTAAATTTTATATTAAAATAATTTATGCCAATTGCTGGTGTCGAACAACATATCTCTGCTGCTGACAGAGTATTTCTGGAGGCGTACGTAATTAATAAATACAACGCAGAGCGCAATTAAAATTTTTTTTCCAAAAATGCGTAATTATTTTTCGATGGGGTTTCAAATGACTACTGGAACTATAAATTGATGAAAATAATCGACAAGATTTGGAAGTAGATTATCTCATTGTGGAAACGTAGTATAATGGCGGATAATAATATCCCGAGTTCATACGCAGAATTCGAGTTAAATTTCACAGCTTTTCGGGCAAAAATGGAGTGACATCGTCTTAACTGTAAATATCTATAAGAAATATTCAAATGTGGCATAACACTTACAAATATAACAATTATCCGTCAAATTCGCATTTTCATTCATTCGAAATCGCCTTTTGGAAATAATTTAAGTAGCATCTGGTAATGGGAATTGTTTATATATATAAAATTCGTGAATCACACGACGATTTTTGTAACCAGATTCTCCGCTAATTCTCTTTTAAAATTGCGTTTGCGTTCACACGACGTACTTTTATTTCGGCTTGACGTACTTTTGCTTCGGCTTTTCCTGTGCGAATTGTTGTTGTTTCAAAGTGCGAATGAAAAACACAAAAGGTTGAGCCCGAAAGTCCAAGTACGGGAGAGTTTTTTTTTCCTCTCTTTCCGACTACCTCTCTCTCCTACAAAACGCCGATAATCGGCTTAACTTTCATCGCGTGTGAATAGGGACAAAGTGGTAAATACACGGTACTTTTTATCGTGCCGATATTCGCACCAACGATATTGTATGAGGGCATCTCCTAAATACCGGTGAATGCGTCCTGCGTCTGTCAAACTCGATTTCAAATGTATGGAAATGTACTACAGCTACCGAAATACGCACACGGATACGCCGGATAATTTCAAAAAATCCGAATTTGACAGTGCGCTTACAACTACAACGAAAGAAAACAAAACAACAACAAAAGAAAACATAAACACAAACAGATGACGAGCAGCATTTTATTTTTTATTTTGAAACAGTGCACGAAGTAGAAAAATATTAAATATTGAATTTGCTGGAAATACCAAATACAAACTGGTAGTAATTTAATATTTTACTGTTATAATTTATATCAAAATGTGTTTTCAGATTAACAGCGAAGAAATGATTGAAATAGCTGGGACACTGCCCACTTATGGAATACAAAGGAGCCTCTCCACAAATGTGTAAAAATCAAGAAATGCACATGGCAAGCAATTTCTCTGAAGTTGTCAACACCAAGTAAATTCCAAAACTTTAAAATATGTACCAGCATTTTTGTATTAATGTTTGTTAATTCAACAGAAACGTGGGGAACCTATTCATGCTGTTTGGACGCAAGGAATCCATTTTCAAGAACACATTTTGATTCCGGTCGGATCTAATCTAAGAAAATCGTTAGTCCAGGTGTTTGTTCTTCCTACAATGAAGCATGTGACATTTGAACTCCATGTTCAAGGAGGACAATTGGAAATATCAATTGAAACTGGCCAATAAACAATTCTCTACTTTGAAGCATGATTTTATATGATAGAATTTGATTTAATAGCGACACTACCATGTCATATAAAACATAATTTAGTCCAAACATGGCAAGTGCCGACAGCTTCGATAGATTTGGTTGGCGTTTACAAAGTCAGGAGGAGAATGACAGGTCTTTACATTTTGCACAACCAATAAAGAGTTTAAGAAACATAATTTGACTTCGGTGTACAAAACCAACATCTTTAGATACTCCACGATATATTAGCAATGTTTCCGTTCTTCTCTAATGAAAAACAGCATCTTGCATAACAAACAAATTAAAACATATAACTACAATGCTATAGAAATTTTGTAGTTAAAAAACGTTGTGTCATTGGGGTGTATACACAATAATATTACTCGAATGTTAACTATCAAATTGCTTCAGTGCAGCTTCTACAATCTTTCCTTAGTTAGAAAGTTGAGAAGGCGAAGAAAAATGAATTGCTCTCTGAAAATGTTTAAAATTCGAATGCCTCCTGGTTTTGGAATATATTTCTATTCCTTCCTCTTTGTGGTTTGTCCAGAATATTTTCAAAACATATAAATCATCCATAATATCGATATTGCTCTGAATATCCACTCCAAATGTAGAAAAACAAAATTTTTCTGAAATGGGGATGATAAATCAGTTGTTTTCTGTTTACTGCGTATTTCGGTACAGCGCGCGTTATAAATTATCCATCATGCGTTTTTTTGACAGACGCTGAGGAGTGCCACCA
Organism: Eudasyphora cyanicolor; assembly: GCA_963930755.1. Lineage (NCBI taxonomy): Eukaryota > Metazoa > Arthropoda > Insecta > Diptera > Muscidae > Eudasyphora > Eudasyphora cyanicolor. The sequence continues at coordinate 21,533,880 of OZ005738.1, forward strand.
AATATTGCACTTAAGATTTTTCGTACAATTTTTCCATCTTGTTGGCAACGTAAATTTTTTTCATAGTTCTGCACACGAGGCATTTTTTTCCAAGCAGGCGGAAAGAGCTTCTGCCTTTCTCTTCTACAAACATTGACACTTCCTTGGAAAAATTTGCAATAGCAATAATATGTTTCTCTAACAGAAAAGTGAGCTTTTTTAGACCGGAAGATGTGAAATTATTGATCTGGCAATCACATTATTTTCCAATTGGTAAATTGCTAACGTCATGCGAATGAACCTTTGAGAAACTAAATTACTGACGAAAGTGAGTGACTGGTTTTCGTTAGAAATACAGAAACAGGCCGTTACAATTTTATATATATACAATATATTTTGTATAAATGTATAGGCAGGACTGCCAATAAAAATATTTTATAGACAGTGTTTCCAATAATATGTTTCTCTGACAATGGCGCCATTGTCAGATGCATAAACTTTGCACTAGAATTGTGTAGTTCGTGAACGAACTAGTTCAATTGAACGGGTCACTATACTGAACTGAACGAACTAGTTCACACAACTCGTTAATTTTAGCTCAGTAGTTCACTATGTTTTTTTCTTCAACCATACCATTTCTTCTCTCTTCTCTGCTGTTATGTGTTGTTTCAATTTTTATGTCATCATCAATGTATGATTCTACCTATACAAACGCCTTTGTATTAGTTTTTCCAACTCTTTCATTCATATGCCAATCAGATTCCTTTAATAGCTGCTTATTTGAACTGGTGATCTTTTGAACGAAATGAACTTTTTAAGTAAAGTGAGCTGGTGAGCTAAAGAGCTGGTGTGCTAAAGTGAGCTGTTGAACTAAATGAACGAACTAGTTCACTCAATTGAACTGAACTAAAAAGAGCGATCACTTAAAATAACTATAGTGCCCAACTCTACTTTGTACATCTAACAGTGTTTTACAATGTACTGACAATGCCTTTTCTGCCAACGCTGCAAGACAAAAAATTTAAGTTTACACGGTTGTAAGTGCACATGGTTGCTTTTTTTGACATTTTGCTGAGAAAATTGTAAGATCTGACCACCGTCCTACATTGCTTTATTCTTAACACGATTTTTTAAAAAAAGTCCGTGCCAAATGAACAAGCTTTCTATAGAAAAATTGTCTTTATTTCTTGCTAAACAACAAACTAAATTGCTACCTTGCAACAAAACCACATCTTATCTTTAAAATAACACATTTAATCTAATATGGTAACATTGGCAACAGTTACAAACAATATGGCCACATTTAAACGTCCAACATAACGGTTTATTTAGAATATGACGATAAAAACAAAATACCCGGAAATAAATGAGTCGACCAAAATAAACGCGGAGAAAAATATAAACAAAACAAATTACACAGTCACACCACCACCACCTCACTTTCTTCTCCCACTAGCAGAGGTGAAAAAAGCTCATCATTGCACCAAAGGATGGTGGTGGATATGCCTGTATGTCCGATGCGTTGAGAAGGATATGAGATGATTATTGCTCATCGTCCTAGGAGAACATATATTAACTTGAGCGAAATATGAAAAGCGAACAGTTGAGCATTAACTACGATACTAAACGGTTGCTAAAACGGTTATCAAGCTAAGCAAAAAATAAAATCCTTTGTTACAAGAGAAAAAAATCCTTTGTCTACAGCAATTACACAAGAGTTCTGGGAATGTGGAAAAAATATTTTTTTTAATAAAATTCAAATTGAAATAACGACAACGCGAAAAGAATAAATAATTAAACACAGAGGCAACAAAAGAAAGAAAGTAAACGCAAAGAATTAACACTTGCGAGTGTTTTAATTTTTTCTTAAGACATTTTTCCTATAGCTGATAATCTATACGAATTGCATTTTTCAAGAAATTAAAAAAAAAGTTTCCTTTTCTACACAAGGAATTTATCTCCAGCAGCAGATTTTCTAAACCCAAAAGCACGGAAATTACTTTATGTCGTCGTCGTGGAAAATAATTTATTGATTTATAACATAAAATCTAAACATAACGGTATAAAAAAAAAACAATCAGACCACCACATAGATATACATAACCTAGGTGTCGTGTCGTATAGCACAACGTAACACCCGAACTCATCGACCAATTTGCCGAATTGTCACACCGAACGAGAAGGCCAGGCGACATTAGCAGCACAACAGAGAGAGAGAGAGAGAGAAATAAAGAGCGGAAGTATCATTAGTGGCAATCTCTCGCATTCTTCTTCGACTTCTACATTGGTTTGGTTGGCTGCACTAACTAAGGGCCGTGTTTTAGGCAGACAAGGCAGACAAGGCAGACACAAAACACTCATCACAACCTCTGACAAGGACAATAATTATCCTCATACAACACACAAACACACACACACGCAGCAGCATAGTTGTAAAGCATCAACAAAACCAAACAAGAAAAAAACTCAAATCTAACCCAATAACCTAAAAAAGACGACGGCTATAGCATAACCTCAACCTCATTTGCAAAAATGTTGCCATAAATTGTGTGTTGCTTTTATTCAACATTTTTTTCCGTATGTTTGGTTTAAATTTTCCTCGTTAAGTTAATTTTTATACAAAAAAAAAAAATAAAAAACAAAAAATTTCTCTCTAATCGAGACCGACGAAACAAGTGCCAAATATATATATATTTTTTTGTATTGTAACAAACGAGAATTTTTTACACTGTCGAAGACGAAAAACAGTGTAGTACCACAGACGACCAATTGTTATTGTTGTTCTTAAGCCGATCTGTATCGTGCAAACAAAAAACGAACAAACACACAGAGCGCAGACAACGAACGACAACGCATCACGCACTTTTTTAAGTGCCTGAGCGGCTTTTGTTGTAGTCGTTGTCGTTGCACCGCCGCCACCCCGTTCTTTTTTTAAAGTAGCCTAACTGCTTATTCGAATTTGTTTTATACGAGAAATTGTAATAAAAAATCACAAAATTCCGCCGTTTATCGCATTTGCGTTTGCGAAACTATTTTCTGGCGGCCTCAAGCGTAGCAGATTTAAACCAATGCATTTAGGTTTGAAACATCATAAACCAACAAATAAAAAGCATCAAAAGCGATTTTCCGGCAGTAGTAAAATATGTCTTTATCCCGAGGAGAATTCCCTTTACAGGTATGTTGTATTAGCGACAATAATAATGCAAAAATCATATGTAAAAATTGTAAAAAAAATCGTGATAAAATATATTTCCATCAAGTTTTTTTCTCTTGCTTTTAATTGGAAAGCAAATTTATTGGGAGAAGTTTTCAATAGGTTCAAGTTTGGTTAGGTTCGGTCATTTCCATATGATCAGATAACCAGAGTATCCAGATAATTAAGATGGTACAACATTTAAATTTAATAAACATTATGTGAGATATCGGATTGATTCTGACATTCGGGTCTGTTCTGTAATCACGGCGATTTGATATCACCGTGATTTTAAAATCACCGGCGACTTAACATCACTTTTGGAGTTCGAAATCACCCGAACATATTTCGAACAATCTTTTTTGGGAGGCTATGAATAATAAACCAGGACATTTCGAACTCCAACAGTGATTGTTAGTTGCCGGTGATTTTAAAATCACCGTGATTTCATATCACCTTGCTACAGAACAGACCCGATTATTTCCAAGCAACATTATGTCATTATTTATGGAACATCACATCATTCAAATGACCGCCGCATCGCCAGCAGTGCTTTAAGCGGTAGGTCCAATTGTTGATAACCCTGTCAAGTAGGATATGAGCAAATAATACAAGTGTCAAGATGAAAGATAGCAGCGGCTTATCGTTTTCCTTCAGAACGTCGCTTTTTTTTTTGTTGATATTCCTTTTTTAGAAAAATGGGTTGATATTGCATTTTCTACAAAACTTAGTTGAAATTGTATTTTTCAGCAAAATTTTGTTGAAATTGCATTTTTCTAGAAACATCTTTAAAATCGCACTCTCTAGAACATTTTGTTAAAATAGAATATAAAATTCCTTCAAAATGTCTATTTTCTTAAGCTACGGCTCCTCAGTTGGGAATGCCTTCTTCGTCGGATATATTTTCTTCACTTCGTACCAACCTCCTTCTGGTTGATAGCTTAAGGTCCAAAAAATTCTGTAATTAGGCTATAAAGCACCTGATTGTTCACTTTCTCCTGTGTGGGAACCTAACAAACTGGAAAATGTCCTAAGGGGTATAGCTTTGACAGAACAACATTAGCGAATGTGAACGATGCCTCCCCCCGCTTAATTATGGGTGATTACACCAGACACCACTAGTGTACTGGCTTGTCCTATAAATCCGATCATGTTCTTTTACTGGCGGATCATCTTTTCTCAATATAATCCTCAGAGGAATGGTAACTAACGGATGATACAAGTAGATATACTTTTTTCAATAGCCTTTTTTTGACAGATCACGTGTGAGTCGTGTCATGTTGTCATGTTATTTTTGTTAGGTATTGTTTGGCATTTCATCATGGAAAGACTTACGCCTGAACAACGTTTACAAATCGTTCAACTTTATTACGAAAATTCACGTTCTGTGAGGAATGTGTTTCGTGCACTTCGCTCACCTTATGGTCAACATAATCGACCTACTGACTATTCGCAACACCATCACCCATCTTGAGACCCAGCATTCATTACTGGATAATATTCGACCGAATAGACCACGTCCAGCACGCAGTGAAGAAAATGTAGCGGCGTGGAGAGTCGATTCGGCGCCGGTCGCAGCAACTCGGATCTTAAATTGAAAGCATACAAAATACAGCTTGTGCAAGAACTGAAGCCGCCCGACCTTCCCAAGCGTCATCGCTTCGCTCTATGGGCTCTTGAAAAGATCCAAGAAGATCCGACGTTTTCGAGCCAAATTTTGTTCAGCGATGAGGCCCATTTCTGGCTCAATGGGTATGTAAACAAGCAAAATTGCCGCATTTGGGACGAAGAGCAACCTGAAGAGATTCAAGAGCTGCCACTTCATCCAGAAAAAACAACGGTTTGGTGTGGTTTGTGGGTCGGTGGAATCATCGGTCCATATTTCTTCAAAAATGATGCCGGTGAGAACGTAACCGTCAATGGCGACCTTTATCGTGCCATGATAACCGACCATTTGATGCCTGAAATTGAAGCTCGTGATCTCAGCGGCATTTAGTTTCAACAAGACGGCGCAACTTCCCACACATCGCATCAATCAATGGATTTATTGAGAGAACACTTCGGTGAGCAGATAATTTCACGTTTTGGGCCGGCCGATTGGCCACCATATCGTGTGATATCACACCGTTTGACTTTTTCCTGTGGGAATATGTAAAGTCTAAAGTTTATGCGGACAAACCCGCTTAGATTCAGGCCTTGAAGCAAAACATCACCCGTGTCATTCGCCAGTTACCAGTCGAAATGCTCGAACGAGTCATCGAAAATTGGACTCAACGGATGGACCATCTAAGACGTAGCCGCGGCCAACATTTGATAGAAATAATCTTCAAAAAATAAATGCCAAACATGTCCGAATTTAACTGATCTCGGTCTTGCATAGTTTCAATAATCTGTGTGTCTTTTGTTCGCCCGATAATATCTTTGAAGTCCCGCCTATTGTTTCGCCGCCCCACTGTTTGATGTTGTTGATGATTGATGCTTCTTAATGGGGTTAGGTTAGGTTGAAAGATAAATGCTTTCACTTCCCATCTTACTGGACGTACACTAAGACATTGCGTTCCATATCTGTGATCTTTAAACTTTCAAGAATTATAGAAAATCCTTAATTGACACGAATGTCCTCGGGGTTCTCTACTCAAATGCTCTGAAATGAGTCAAACTCAAAGTGTCACACCAAATGTGCTATTGTTTCCTTTTCTTCTCTACATTACCTACATTTGTCGTTATCTTTACAGTCCAGTACCGTTCAGGATTTGACCTTATCACCATATCGCTAAGGATCAGTTGAATAAATATAATTATTCAATATAATAAAAGCAAACACAGGGGAGTAGATGTAAAAAAACTGGGGGTACAAGTATAGGTGGGAGGAAGAATAATAATGTGTCGTTAAATTCCTTTCGGATGCGTGTAGTCTTCGATTTCTGAAGAGGAGAAACCTTATAGGTACATATGTTAGATCTGTCAGGTTATCAAAGAGCCTGTTTCTAAAAAAGGAAAGTCTGTACTCGTTAAGACCTTGACAACTGTACATTAAGTAATCCATTGTATCTTCTTCATCATCATACAGGTACATCCTACAGTGGTCATCATGTGAGATTCCCATGCGTGGCGCCATATCGCAGCCGGTTAGGACTTCTGTAGATACTCTGAGTGACATTTTCCCAAAATTAGGTATATTGGTAATGGGTGTCTTGTGATTCTGCAGTTTTTTTTCCAATCTTCAATTTCCTCCATCTGGTTTAGTATTTTGATGAACGGCGTATAAGCGTACATATGCTTGCTGTTTCGGAACCATTTTGTTTTATCGATGAATATGAGGAATTTTTAGAGGTATGTCTACTAGATCGGTGAGGTTATTAAGGAGCCTGATTCCTACATGGAAGAGTCTGTACTCTTCAAGTCCTGGACAAGTGTACATCAAGTGCTCCATTGCCTTTTACGCATCCTCATCCAGGCAGCTCCTACAGTAGTCCTCATGTGACTGCTGTAGGAGCTGTACAATGCCAGACTAGGACTCCTGTTGGGACCTCTGCCCAAAAACAGTAGTTCTTCCCGATTTATGTGTGGTCAAAGGCTTCTTGTGATTCTGCAGTTTTGTACAGAATCAAATTGGACTTGTTACCGTGTCGACTAGTTTCTCTATATGGCTTAGTAGATCGACGAACGGCATGAGATCGCTTGGCGTTTCCTGGTTAATCATTGCATGAGACCTCCGCCTTCTACATTTGTGCGGTGATTCATTATCTGTAATATTATTGTATTTTGGTGCCCAGATTAGCGTAGTAGCATACGCATGGATTTGTTTAAGGGAATTTATAAAGTGTAATAGTCTTTCAGAGCCGACATGCGTCCATATAGATTCTGACTATTTAGGGTGGTATACTCCTTCTAAGTATCTGCTTAGAAGCTACATACCCGCTGTGCATGGCGTAGTTACCTACCTGAAAAACTGTACAGCACTCCATAAGTCGGACCGAAATTTTGAAGATTAAGGTATCCGATTAAACCCTGACCCATTACCGGTCTCCATTTTGGATCTGTCAGTGAAGATATATATTTCAATCTTCGTAATGACAGAACTTTACGTCCATGTATCCTCTGCTGGGTAAATATATCAGAAAAAGTGTGGTGCTAGTTAGCTAGAAATCTACTCCATGCAGCTTTCCATATCTGTCTACAACTTTCAGAAGAGAACTAAGTCTGTTAGAGTTTTTTTGCATTTCCCTTTTATCTCAGTTATAAATGTTATTTATCTCAAAGCTACATTATTCGAATTGCTAGTTTTTTGCACATCGTAACTAATGCGAATATCAAATTCCCATTAAATTGATGATTACGTATCGTCAGCACTGTATATCTTAACTGAAAATCAACTGCAATTCCCAGTTGCATGAGATTCGTGTTATTTCCACTATAAAAAAACATTGAAACCATAACATGATAAATGAATACCAGTGTGGTGACTCATGTGACGGTCAGATTGTGCAATACATCATCCTATCCCCTGGTTACTGGTGTAATTTCATGTTGCGTTTTTCATCCAGCTACGTTGTCCACGTAAAATGGTTTATAGAAAAAGAGTAACATATCAGTGTGTGAATTGGATAGCAAAAAAATAAAATTAATACTGAGCATTGTGTCTTTCCAATACAATTTGTGTTATTGAATTGTATCTATACAAGAATTAAATTAATCTCTAAATGTCAATTTGTGTTATTAAATTGTATCTATACAAGAATTAAATTAATCTCTTAAAAGTCATTAACGCAAGAAGTGTTTTCGGCAGACTACAGAATATGTATATTTTTGCTATGCTTCCGTCATTGATAAACCTTTCGTGGTAACGAACAATTTTAGTAAATTTCGCGCATGTTTACGTCTTCGTCAATTAAACCCGGTGTAAAATCATATGTCAGCAATTAAGATACGTCCCAGTTGTATACCATCTCCTGGGGAGGAGCCTAACAAATTAGACAATGCCCACAGGTGTATAGCTGCTGCAGAATAGAATGGAAACACTACATTATGAAACGTGAATGTGGACGACCCCCATCCCAGTTTAATTATGGGCGATTACATCGCATATGACAGGTAGCTATTTTGCTGAATTGAGATCATGTGTCTATAATTTTCTTCAGAGACAGATAATCTTCATAATATCTGAATGTCGTATGTTCCTCAGAGGAATGTGATGGTCTCAGAGCGTTTACCAACCGCAGATTCCGTTACATACCAAGTCTTTCGGATGAGTTGATAGCTGGGAAGAGACTACGGTTAGGTAAAAAAGTGTCACACTCACGTCCATCCTTCAGAATGACTTAGACCTGGTACCAACTCATCTTGTTGGAATTTTCACTGCATTCCTAACACATCGAACAATAAGTTTAATTTCCAACTGCTCAAAAACATGGGAGAGCATAATGGACGACATGGTGAAAAGCAGTATAACGGATGCTAATGCATGAAGAAGAGTTCTACAACTATAAAGGTTAATCGTTCAATAAGTCTAACAGTTTCCTATTTAAAACTATGTAGCGAATAATAGACGACGTTGTAAAAACAGGATAAGAGCTGGCAGATTGCAGCTTAAGCAACACGTTTATTTCAAAGGAAGATCAGAGGATTATATTTATGACGTCAAAATTTGAGATTGGAGGACATATTATCGGTCCTTCTATGGTTTACTGCGATACTCATTTTCCAAAGAACCTTCATCAATGAAGAATAAAAGCCTGTCTGCCAACCAGACGGCTTTATAATACTTCTAAAGGGGCAGGAGTTAAGGAGGCACTTAGTATAGCAAATAACTGGTCACATCCAAGAGGATTAAACCCTAAATCAGGCAAAATGGAACTATGCATCTTCACAAGGAAAACGAAGATCGTGCGATTCGACGAGCCCCGGTCCCGCAACAAGACAATATAAATGGGCATAATCAGGAGGATTCTACTTCAACTAAGGCAAAAGAGAGTTATGTCTCTTCACAAGGAATACGAAGATCAGCCGATTTGACGAGCCTCCTTGATATATCTTACAAACTAACAGATACGAGTACATGTAGTGTCTATCAGGCCGAAATAATGGCTGAGTCACACCATTGTGGCCAACACTGGCGTTGTCATTCACTTTGACATTCAGGCTGCCATCAATTTTCTGGAGAACATATCCCTACACTCCTAAATTCACAAACAGACCTCGGTTGCCGCAGATCTCTTAACGAGATGAACCGGGTTGTATATCCCGGGGAACTGCAAAGCAAAAGGCAACATATTCCATTGAAATATGGAGAGAAATCGGCACCTGTAAGGTAACTAGACAAATCTGGCCAAGATATGCCCTCAGAAGGTAAAAAGATCTCTTTGCACTAGAGAGGAAAAGGCTCTCTGCGTTAGTTAAAGTAAAGAACACGCCAGAAAATTTTGGTATTGACCCTATTAACTTTAGCAGATGCTGTGGAGATGAGGAAGAAGTGGGGAGCATTGAGCACTGGATGTAATGGGGTCGGCCTTTCTAGGAAGTTTAGCAGATCTTTCCGGTACCCATATTCGAATTATGTTGAATTAAGTTGAAATAGGTGAAAATAGGTTCAGATTTAAATTGAGACACCAGAGACATGTGACATCTAAGCCCTATAGACGATTAAGATATAGTCCCCATATATACTCGTCTGTTATTTCCGATTTGACATGTATGACCTATAGAGTTGTATTTTAGAAGGGATGATTATGAAATATGGCTGGGAGAAGGTTCGGATCCAAAAACAATCACAAATTTCAAGGACAATCAGTAAACATTTAGACAGGATGCCCATTTATTTAGCCTGTTTTGCCAAATCACCATGGACGGAAAAAGACCTCCAAATGAAAATTGTTTTTAACAAAATGGGTGTTCTGTTCGGGGAAAGTTCCGCGAGCTTCGCCTATGCTACCATTTCTTGACGAATGGAATGGAATGGATAGGTTAGATTAGGTTGAAGAGAGGAGACGTTCAACGTCTCATGTCAGTGGACATACACTTAAGCCACTGGTTTTAAACCTCACAAGTTACAGAAATAATACTAGACGTCATTTTCTCTGTATTTTCTCATTTGTCCAGTCATATCCTCTGAGATGAGTCAAGTCTGGCAATGTCTCGGACCCGAAATATCTTGCATGTGTTTAAGCCGGGTATTGGTGAATGGGTCGTCGAGAAACAAAATTATAGAATTTGTGAAGATACCAATCCACATGAGATCCAAGAGCGTCCAATGCATCGCGAAAAAGTCATTGTTTGGTGTGAAATTAAGAGGCTGGCAACGTCATCGGTCCACATTTCCACAGTTGGCAAGGCCATCACCATCAATATTGAGCGGTATAGGTCGATGATTACCAACTTCTTTTGGTCTGAATTGGATGACATGGACACCATGTAGTTTCAACAGGATGGCACAACGTGGCACACAGCTTGCGCCTTCTTGGACATTCTGCACAAACGAGGACATTCTGGCCACCGAGATCTTGCGATTTGACACCGTTAGACTTTTTCTTGTGGGATTTTCTTAAGTCGCAGCTCTATACAAATGAGCCACAACAAACAGCTGCCCTCAAAGCCAACATAACTTCATTCAGTCCGATTTATGTGCCAGAGTCATGGAAAATTTGGCATTCCGGATGCGCGTCACTCAGCGAAGTCGAGGCGGACTTTTGCGCGATGTTATTCCATACATAATATTATCGATATACCTTTAAAACGAAACGAATAAAGTTCGACGATACCTCGCACAAACTTTGTTTTATTTGCATTTACAGATAGGAAGCGCTTAATGTACGCGTATGTCGTGATCAATATTTTAATTTAAGTATGTTGTTTATTTACGACAATTTGGCAACGACAAATTTCTTCGGACTTTTTCGTGATCTTAAAAGGGATTTAAATCCCTATACCCAAATCCATTTTGACAAGCGACTTTGGTCGAACGATTTTTGTTAAGTAGTACGCGTATATGGTGATCCACGTTTTTATCTATGAATGTCATTTATTTTTGGCAATCTGGCAACGACTTATTTCTTGGCACATGCTTTTGATCGAAATGAGTCTCATGAATTGATCTCATATTAAAAAGGGCTGTTCCATACGCTCCAAGTGCAATAAAATACAAACACATTTGTAAATACGGGTATGTATGAAACTAACAGTAACTATGATAAAAATTTGGATGGATAAACTTACATATATAAATAATGGGATACCACTGTGCTTTTTCTCTTGTGCCAAGAATAATATCTTTTCATCTATTCGCCTTTGGTGTATTAAATCTTCTTTGACAGTTCTGTATTTTTTGTTCGCATAAATATTTATTAAATGCGACGTAATAGTGCAATGTACGTATACATAATATAGTCGTACGTAATGCAACATTTTCTTTCTATGTAATATGTATGTACGCCATTCGTTTGATGATGATGATTTTTCGCAGTGATGAAAGGAAAAGGCCGAACAAGGAAATCGATAGGCAACTGCCACAATATTCTTGTTTGTCTGTCAACCATGTTAAACATAGGGACACGCACGCACACACTAGGGATAAAGCCTGAGGAATTTATGCCACGTATACGCAATAGTGACCTCAATGCAACCGAATGTAAGAGAGTACAGTGGGAAGAGGAATGAGATTGGTTGTTACATTGCTGCAAGGCGTTGTATGTCACTCCTTCAGCATCATCATTATCATAGTCGTGTGTGTTTGTATGTATGGCAAACATCTTACAAAGATGATAAAGATGTTCTTGAACTTTCCCTGCCTATTGGAACATGAGTGTAATTAAAAACACAACAGCAACTCTATCAATGTATGTACATATGTATGTCTACACCACACCATGCGTTTGAGAGATTTACTTTGACTTAACGGCTTCTAACAACAACTGCGACCAACATATGTAGATACTTTCATGCATACATATTGCCAACATGTTGTGAGATTTATCCACACAGAGAGAGGTAGAGTATTTTTTGCTGCGCAAACTCACCACTTTATGCTCTTTCATCCTCTTAGCACGTTCTAATCTCCTCAAATTTGCTCATCTCAGTTAATTTGCTGAAAGAGGCTGAGGGGGGTTAATAACATATGTTGTTGCTTCCGTTATCCTTTGTCGTACATTGACTTTGACATAAACAAAGAATGACAGTTGCTGCTGCTACTGCGGTTTGGCTGGCGCACTGCTTTGGACTCTTTGTGTTTGTTTGTTTTTACACTTTTGCTTCCTCCTATGGTGTGGTTTTCTTTCTTCGTCTCTTTGTTTGTGTTGTGGGTTGACCTTTAGTTTCATTATGACCCATTGATGCTGAAGTAGTAAATAACACTCATACGATGACTATGAGTGTGTTTCAACAGCAACAACAACAACATTATTATTATTGACATTGTCGTTGCAGTTGTCTCTATTAATGTTGCCGTTTTGCTTGTAACTTGTCCATTCTGTGTCCTGCTGAATGGCCGAGCGTGCGGAAGGCTCTCTTTCTCCCTCCGGCATACATATGTTTTTGTAGTTGTTATCATTTTGCAGTCATGTTTTCTAGCTCATATGGTTTGGATTGTTGTTTTTTTGTTCTTTGAACACAATCGAGTGAATGTTTTGAAAATATTTGCATTAGTCATCGATTGTGAAAGGGCGTGGAAATCTTATGTTTAGTGGGATTTTCCCAATTGGAAATGATGGAAAGGGCTTCCCACCGCTTTCCATCATACGGCTCCCCATAATTATGTAAAAAACATCATCAGTCCCTCCTGGAAAAAAAAATATTGTTGGAAATTATATTATTTTTTATTAAAAATTTCGTTAAAATTAAATTTTTCTTGACAATTTTGTCGAAATTGCATTTCTTGCGAGATTCCCTTGAAATTGAATTTTTTAGAAAATCGTTTCTAGCAAAACCATCAAAATTTAATTTTTCTAGAATATTTTGTAGAAATTAAACGCTTCTACAACATTTTTCTAAAATTGAATTTTTCTTGAAAATGTCGAAAAAATGTCTTTGTTTTTAAATTAAAATTTCTTCAAATATTATTTTTTTTTGGAAAATACACCATACTTTTTTGTTGAGATTGCATATTTTGTAATAATTCGATGAAATTTTATTATTTTTCAAAATTTCCCCAAAATTGCCTATACTTACATACGAGTACTATCTACTAAATTTCGTTGAAATTAAATTTTTCTAAAAAATTATGTTGAAATTGTATTTCTCTAAAAAATTACGTTGGATTACACATTCCTAGAAAAAAATGAAAATTTTCTAGAAAATTTTGTTGAAATTGTAATTTTCTTGAAAAGCTCGTCGAATTTAAATCTTTCTGCAAAATTTCGTTGGCATTGCATTTTCTACAAAATAATTTTCTACAAACCATCAAATACGTAAGAATTCTTCAAAATAAATGCCGTAATTGCATTTATCTGGAAAATTTTGTTGAAATAACTTTTTTTTTTAAATTTGTTTAAAATTTGCATTTTAATAAAAAATTTTGTTGAAATTTAATTTAAATTTTTTTCACTAATTTTTTGTTGAAATTATATTTTTTGGAAAAATTTATAAAAATTGAAATTTGATGGAAAATTTCCTCATAATTCAGTTATTAATTAATTAATTTCATAAATTCAATTATATCGTCAAAATAGCATTTTCTGCAAAATTACGTTGAAATTGAATTTTTAAGAAAATTTCGCTGTGTTTTTTCAGATTTCATCAAAATTAAATATTTCTAGAAAATTTCTTTGAAATTGCATTTCTCTAATTGAATTTTTCAAGAAAATTTAATGAAAATTGCAACTCTATAGAAAATTTATAATTAAAATTTTCTAGAATATTTTATTAAAATTGCGTTTTTCGAGAAAATTTTGTTTAAAGTGCATTTTTTCTAGAAAATTTTTTTAAAATTGCATTTTTTACAAAATGTCATCAAAACTTAATTTCTAAATTGCATTTTTCTAGTAAATTTTGTTGAAATTTCATTTGTCTTAGAAATTACGTTGGAATTTAACTTTTCTTCAAAATTTCGATGAAATTGCATTTTCCTAAAAAAAATTATTAAAAAGTGAAATTTCATGGAAAATTTCATAATAATTTAACTTTTCTTGAAAATTTCGATGAAATTTCATTTCCTAAAAAAATTATTAAGAAATGAAATTTATTGGAAAATTTCATAATAATTCAAATATTATAGAAAAACTGAAATAGCATTTATTCTACAATATTCAACTGAAAAAAAAATATTTTTCTTCAAAATTTCTACAAAATTAGATTTTCTCCAAAATTTTGGTGAAATTTTATTTTCCTATACATTTTTTTGTAATTGTTTTTTTTTTAAATTTCGTCGAAATAGTATTTTCTACAAAATATCGTTGTTTTTTTTTTAATTTCATTGAAAGTTTTTTTTTTTAAATTTCATGAAGATTGCATTTTTCTAGAAATTTTCTTTGAAATCGCAAAAAATTCCGTTGGAATTGCATTTTCTACAAAATTTTGGTAAAATTGAATTTTTCTAGAAAATTTAATGAAAAAAATATTTTTTAGAAAATTTATAATTAAATTTTTCTAGAAAATTTCCTTGATATTGGATTTTTTTGGAAAATGTTAAAATTGCAATTTTCTAGAAAATTTGGTTGAAATTAAATTTTTTACAATATGTGGTCGAAATTTAATTTTTCACAAAATGTCATCAAAGTTGCATCTTTTTACACAATTTTAGAATTTGGTTAAAGTTAAATTTTTTAGAAAATTTTTCTAAAATTTGTCCTGTACATTTTTTTCTTGAAAATTTCGCCGGAATTGCATTTATCTGGAAAATTTCGTTGAAATATAACTTCTATAAAATTTGTTTGAAATTTGCATTTTTCTACAAAATTTTGTTGAAATTAAATCTTAATTATTTTTACTAAATTCATCAAAATTGCATTTTTCAGAGAAAATTTAATAAAAAAATGAAATTTTAGGAAAATTTCATCATAATTCAATTATTAATTTATTAATAATTAAAATTGGATTTTCTGCAAAATGTCGATGAAATTTTTTTATCTAGAAAATTTTGTTGCAATTTTTTTTTTAAATTTCGTCAAAATATTATTTTCTGTGAAATTGCTTTGAAATTGAATTTTTTAAGAAATTTGAAATTGAATTTTTGTCTTGAAAATTACGCTGGTATTTAACTTTCTTTAAAATTTCGATGAAATTACATTTTCCTAAAAAAATTATTAAAAAGTGAAATTTAATGGAAAATTTCATAATAATTCAAATATTTTGGATTCTACAATATTCAAAATTCAAAATTTTGGTGAAATTTTATTTTACCAGAAAATTTTTTTGTAATTGTATTTTTTTTTAAATTTCGTCGAAATAGCACTTTTCCACAAAATGTCGTTGTTTTTTTTTCTTTAAATTTCGTTGTTTTTTAAATTTCATCAAAATTTCGTTTTTCTAGAAAATTTTTTTGAAATTGCATTTCTCTAAAAAATCCCGTTGGAATTGCATTTTTCAAAATTTCGTTGAAATTGAATTTTTCTAGAAAATATAATGAAAATTTCAATTTTATAGAAAATTTATAAAAATTCCGTTGATATTGAATTCCGCTAGAAAATTTTATTAAAATTGCAATTTTCTAGAAAATTTGGTTAAAATTGCATTTTTTTACAAAATGTCGAACTTTAATTTTTTACAAGTTGTCATCAAAGTTGCATCTTTTTACACAATTTCTTTGAAATTTCATTTTTCTTCAGCATTTGGTTAAATCAGAGTTCGGAAAAAAACACTAAGGAACGGTTCTTTAGCGTTCTGTACCGTTCCTTTGTCGCGAACGGAACAGTATCGCAACCCTTACAAGAGAACAGAATACACTAAACATTTTTTAGCGTTACTGTTCGCGAACGGTACCACTACGATAACGTACCGTTCTTAGAACACGACGAACGGTATCACTACGATAACGTACGGTTCACAGAATAGTATCACTACGTCGTAGTGATACTGTTCTTTTCGTGTTGTAAGAACGGTAAAAAATAAATAACGTTAGTGTTCTCTGAAGGAACCGTTCCTATAACGTACTGTTTTTTTCTGAACACTGGGTTAAAGTTAAATTTTCTCAAAAAAATTTTCTTTGATATTGCCGTTTTCTACAAAATGTTGTTGATGGCATTTTTGTACAAAAATGTCTTTGAAATTTTATAGTTGAAATTGCAATTTTTTAGAAAAATCTTTGAAATTGCATTTCTCTAGAACATTTTTCTAAAAGAGCATTATTTTAAAACAAATCGTGAAATATCGTTTTTTAACAATTTTCTTCAAAATTGCACTTTTAAAATTTTTTTGTTAAATTTTTTTTTTTTTTAAATATTCTCTAGGAAATTTCGACGGTATTGCGTTTTTAGAAAAATTCGCTTAAACCCTTTAATTTGTCCATGGTCCGCAGATACGTGTCATCGACCTTAAATCCGGTCATAGACCCTTTATGCTATATTTAATCCCGCCAGTGGTCTTTAATACGGTCTGCGACGTTTAATCCGGCCATTGACCATTATTCCGATCAGTGACTATTGGTCATCAACCTTTAATCCGATCAGTGACTATTGGTCATCAACCTTTAATCCGACCATCGACTTTGAAGCCGTTGCACTACCCGGACCATTAGCCGATTAAAACTCGACGAGTGGAAAGTCTGAAAAAAATGTTACCCCGTCGACGTGAACTAATAAAAAATATCTGCCCTTTTTATTTCGGACTGATGTAGACCTCCGAATTAAACAAAGATCATTTATCAAAATTCCAAAATCTGGTATAAAAGTCCAGTTATAGGGAAAATGGAAACGAAAATGTTGCACTTTTTTGCATAAAAGAAATCTCCATTAGGGTCACTGACACTCGGGCCAGGAAACGGCTAGGGACATAGTGTCATTCTAGATACCCTGATCTTTCACGCTAATCAACAATGCTTATGACTGAATCATCTTTTGACAAGAAGTATCTCACTCTTATACATGATAGATCAGAATGGACATAGGAAATTTGACGTAGGAGATTCGTAAACTTCTATGCAAACAGTCCTAAACCTAACCGAGGCGAATTCAATAGAACACACCACACTCTCTATCGGAGACTCGTTAAGGCTCCGTTAAAGCTAACCGACAGTTATCGACGTAATAAACTATTGGTCTATATCTACTCAGTTTCATCTACTTCTCCTCGATTAAGGCTTCTTGAACGCTTAACGACAGTTATCGGCATAAAAAATTATTTGTCTTATCTACTCAGTTTTCATCTACTAACTGACTAACACAACACCCTGTACAACAGTGTAGTGTAGCGCATATAACGTTCTGCAATGGTAGGTAGAATATGCATGACATAAAGACAATTTCTTTTTAATTAAATTTTCTTTCCAAAATAAATAAATTCTTATGTATGTAAGAAGTATACATACCAAGCTCGAAAAAATAAAAAGTTCTTAGTTGATTTTTAACTTTTATTTCGAACATGACATAAACTTTCTTTCTTTCCTCATAACTTATGGCGAATAATGAACATTAATGATTGCCAGGAACTGCCACTGTGTAACCACAAGAGAGATCGCTGCTAGGACGGCAGGGCTACGAGTAATCAAAGATGGCAGTATATATAAAATTCAGTTGTGATATATGTTACATGAAGTAAATGAAGACAACCATTTAGCAAAACAATAATCCAAATTAACATTTGAACAATTTAAGGCACGCAATCCTATCAACAAACGCCTTAAAGTATACAATACAATGCACTAGGGTATAAGAAACCCACATGCCTAAATGTAGGTACATACATCAAGTACTTTTTTACCTCTACCCTCTACTTACCCACTACATATAGTGGGTAAGTAAATAAATAAATTAATTGAAAACAGCAAAAAAATTGAAACACAATAAAAAATGAAATGAATGAATGAAGATGACGTCATTAGCCTTAGATGCAATCACAAGATACAGGACGACGATAACGCCTCCGCCGCCATCCGTACACTACTACTTGTAGAACTATCCGATTGTAGTTGTGCGCTGTTGCTGGCTGGTTCCATGTGTCGGGGAAATTACATTTTCTATTATGACAGACAATTGCTTCCACTCTGTTATTATTATTCTTTTCTGCCGTTTCTACTCTCACGCTTTGCTATTTGGCATTCCATAGAAATCCTTATGGCGAATTGTTGTTATACAAAGGAGGTCAGTTATTAATTTAGGGCCAATAACATTAACAACTAAATTGTATTCATAAAATTTCTTCCCAGATGCCTTCATTATTTTGTACCATAAGAAATTTTTGGCGAATATTCGCATGAAAAGCTAAAAAAATCGGATAACAATTTAAAAAAAATAATGTCAAGTCAATAATTTTTCGCTTAAAAGTCAGCAACACTGGGCTTGTCAATTGAAATGCGACTATAACATAAAATCAGCTGTTCAGTTGTTCATGCAGCGTCAGAGGTTGGTAAAGTTACTGCATATTTTTGGCCAAACGCTTTTCATCAACTCCACATTTACTATTAATAACAACTATTTGTCTGTTTAACACTTAGGGGGACTTCCATCTAAACGATCTGTCACGTGACTCCAGTGAGAAATTGCATTTGATGCTCTTCCGATTTTTTCAAATTAAAAACGTTTGCGCGTTTACATACAACAAAGTCGAATAACTTATTTTTTCTGTCAAAAACAGCTGATTAAAGAACGAGCAGCACAAAGGAAATACAGGATTAATAAATGTTTTAATAAATTTACTAAAAATTTTAATTTAATTTATGTAATCCTTTTGCTTCCTTTTATCTATTTCCTTTCCTTTCCTTATTTTATTTTTATTCCTTAAAATTTGCACTAGTCATTTTGTCGTGCGATTCTCTATCGGAATCGTGCGATCCTCGATTACACCTAAGGGTACATCTTAAAGTGTTGTTGTGTGTACAGAAAACAATAGGATGCAATTTGAGTTTGACAGACGCCGGACGCCGGACGCTTTCACTGGGGCCTTGTACGGAATTGTGGTGATCCATTACGATCGAATTATCAACGGTTCAGAGAATTGGCTCCCTATGAATAAGCGGAGATTTAAGGAGTACAACGACTGAGTCTCTACAAGTCCTACACCAGACCCTATATGTCATTCGGTGCATGAAGAAGTGTAGAGTTGAGGATTTTTTTTTAAATTCTTCTCATACAAGTGCCACTTTGTCTTCCTCACATTTCTGGGGACGGCAGGTTTAGGTGCTTTTTCAGGGAGTTTGAACTCTATATAATAGTGATATGAGAATAAGTGATCGTCCACTACATTCCGTCCAATAAGTCGAGTACATCCTGCCTGTTTATTCTGGATTCAGCATTAAGCATTAAATTGACCTGGCGTTTTTTACCATCTGCCTTACTATACTTACGAATTTTCCAATTATGGGTTAGCAGACCAGGATTGGAGTTTTTATTATATCGAGTATATCAACCAAGTTGGATGGTTCTTTGGTAACAATCTGGGGTGACTAGGGATGTTGTTTTTTCGACAACTCGACTCAGAGCAGCCTCATAAAGGTCTACTGATCTTGCATCACCGAAAGCTAAGAACTTTACTCTCCCCGTGATGCCATCCTACATCGTTGCAGATTGGAGTTGTGCCCGGCATCTCACTGAGGACAGCGAGGATATGGCTTCATTTACCCTTGGGATGGTACCATCCTCACTACTTCTGCCTATAACAGCCATTATGGGATCTTGGCTTTTTCGAAGGCAGGGAATCATCAGGTGAGCTGATTCTTTTGGCTTTATTTCGAGCCATTAATACGCTCTTAGCCCATCTTCGTCAAAACTCTGGGCGCTATTCGGTGCTCATTGCGCATCGTATAGATGAAATTTGATCATCCTGTGGACGAAAGTTTTCTTATTCCACGAAAGAGTTCCTATTCTAGTATACTTAAACAGAGTTGGTCAGAGCGATGAATAAATTAATCGATGGGATTATTCCGTACTTTAGCTGACTTTTGATGAATGACGAAGCTTTTTCTATCAGCGTAGAGATCGTTTAATATTAAATCAAATGACTTCAGTAAATATGATCTCCTTCTGAGGAAGTAAACCTTAATACAGATCGATCCAGATCGTCTCCTATAAAAGAAGTCGACCTTAGTGCGGATTGATAAATATCATATATAAATAGATATCTGCTGATCAGATGACATAACGAATCAACGCTTGAAACCCGAAATTTGATCAAGTTTTTGGGGCTCACCCATGACACGCAATGCTGCGCTAAATAAGTTTTTTGTATCCTCATTGTATTTCAAAAGCTGAAGTTCTAGAAAATCGAAACCTATTAACATACATTAGAGTCCGATTTTCTTTTCATCGTACCTATCTAATTTTAATTTATGCAAAAATAATTTTTCTTAACTATTTTTTCGAACTTTGGACAACAAAGGTACAGTTATATATTTATATTATTTCCTGTTGATCCTTTAAAGGTCATAGGGCCATTACAAATTCTTTCCACTTAGACCTATCCGAAGCTAGTAATTTAATTTCATTCCAGCTCTTGTTTTGAGTGGCGGCATCCTTCTCTACTTGGCGTCACCATTTGTGTGACGGTCCTCTTTGCCTACGGCTTCCTTGGGGATTGCAATCAATGGCAGTTTTGGTAATATCGCCGTCTGGTTTTCTCATTGTGTGGACAGTCCATGGGGATGGGGGATTTGATACGTTTTTTTGCCATAGACTTTCATTAGAGGTGGTTATTGGCTAGAGTATTCTCAGAATTTTTCGTAGACAATGGTTTGTGAACGTTTGAACATCGCTTATGTCTTTAGTAGCTCCGTTCCAAGGTAACGTTGTAGATAATATAATTCTTGTGTTTAATAAAGATCATTATTATTTTAATTGTTTCTGCTAATTTCATACTATCCTCGTATTTGTGTATTGTTAAATCGATTTGTGTTTATTTACAATTTCCGTTAAGGCGAAGCGGGCCTTGGGTAACATTTTTCACGACACCATTTCCAAATATAAGAAGTGAAAACTACAACAAGCAATGCAGTTTATAAAATATGTATAGGCCCATATGATTTTTCAGGGATACTCGTATGCTTAATCGTATTATTATTTTTGATCTAAACGAATTTATTTAAAATTTTGAGGAAGCCAGCAGAAAAATAATTCCTGAATTGAAAAATGTTTCAGAAATTGTAAGTCCCCATTTACATGGTACTTTTTTATTAAGTAACTTATCAGCTTATTCTCTTTTGAAAAAGTATTTACGTTCACACGCGTACTTTTTACAATACAATACTTATACTTATTTTCATTTGTTTTGTTTCGGATTTTCCTGTGTGAATTGTTGTTGTTCCCAAGTGCGAACGAAAAACACAAAACGATGAGTACGATAAGTACGAGTACGGCATACTTTTTTCCCCCCCGTTTCCGACTGCCTCTCTCGCCAACAAAACGCCGATAAGTATACTTAATACTTAAAAAAAAGTATCATGTAAATGCAGACTAATGGCGAATTCTTTTCTGCAAAAAAGTGCAACATGTTCATTGCCCTTTTTCCGAAAACGACACTTTTGTGATACTTTTTTGAAATTTGGTAATTAAGTTACTCGAATTTAGCACAAACTAAAATTTCAAAATTTCAAAAAAGCGATATAATAGTGCTGTTTTCGGAAAAAGGGCAATGCAAGTGTTGCACTTTTTTGCAGAAAAGAATTCACCATAAGTGTAAAACTAGATCGATCGCTTTGTACTGTACTAAAATTTAAATAATGTGGCAACACTGGATTTTTTTATAAAACGATGGATTATTCATTCGTAAACGTAACATTACTGTAATAACGAATCAACCGATCGAATCTAAATACCTACCTTATGGGAATCTGGAATCTGGAAAAAGGCGTCTTATTTCGCGCTGCGTATTTTTTTGTAATTTGTCTAATTTAATAATTTTTTCTTATTAGACATTTGGACTAATATAAGAAAAAAAGCTGTGTATTATTCTGTCACTGGTCAAATTTAAAATTGCTATTCTTGTGGGACATTTTGACCATTGTCACAAAAAAACGCCGCTTCACAAAAATTTGCAACGGTCGTCGTAAAATATAAATAATCGTCATACAAATTTCCAATGTAATTGGTGTAGAATTCCTTTTTCAAAAGATGACGGGCCGTCTTCATGGCGCGATGGGAACTGGAGGATTTGTTGCTGTTGTTTACTAATAGCAAAGAAGAAAATGGAATTTCCCACACCAAAACACACACACACACAGGCGCACGTACTCAAACATTCAGTCATATTTTTGCAATGACAAGGTCAAGAATACCAAGAAGCGGCCATATATCCAACTACCAAACGACCGACCGACAGAGCGACTGAAATACAAAGCAAAGCAAAGAAGCCTTGAAATGCATATTAAAAAAGCGGCAACATTTAAGAAGCTTTAAAGTCGGTGACAGTTGACAAGAAGATTTTTATTTTTCCCAAATGAGAGGGTGGACGAATGGTTGATTCTGCCGCTTGCCTTTATATGTACATGCATACTGGAGAAAGGCAAATATTCTTCCCAAATGGTAATGGTCTAGTTGAGAGCTATGACAATTACAAAAAATCTATTTAAAGACAGATTTGCCGCAACATTAAGTGAAAATGAGCAAATAAACATAATTCGAGGAGTATTAAAATCTAATATGTATAAGTGTTATTGTCCCTGAAAATTTACAGTACTGGGGTTATAATTAGAATGTTTGAATTAATAAAAAGATTTGAAAGAAGGATTTCATGGAAACTGAGAATCTGAAGGGCACACATAATCTATTAAAAGGGAATTGGTACACGCAGAAAAAAAATCGCCCCTGTAGTATATTGTCCCAAACATATTCTGCTTGAAACATATATATTTTTAGAGTGCACTCCAAATATACAATATTTGACACATACAAATATTATATGTTTGGGAGGATGTTGTTCTAAACAAAGCTATGTTTACATCCTAATATTTTTTATTTGGATATGTTATTTCCCAAACAAAGATCTATTTGTGAATATATATCTATTCTTTAATTATTTTAAGTTGTCAGCAATTGAATGGTAAATTTTAGAAAGTTTTAATGTTAGTAAAATTTCTTTATAATTCAAAATAATGATTTGGAATTGTTCGAAAAAAAAAATAAATAGTTTCAAATAGAAGTTAATGCTAAGTATTCCATTTTTAATAGACATGCATAATTCGAAAACAAAGAAAAAATTAAAACTAAAATTCGAAAAATTCAGCAATGTTTTGAAAATCTTTTTTTAATACAATATATTTGGAAATATTCATAAACAATAATTTAATTTGTATTTAAACACATACTTTATTTGAGAAAATTAGTTCGCAAATATATTTTATTCTAATATATTAACATATGGGTTCTAAATACATATTATTGATTTTCAAATAAAATGTATTTGCTCGAAAATATATAATATTTAAAAATTTGTATTGCAAGTATATTTTCTTTCGATTCAAACATATCAAAAAAGCCGATTTTGCCCCGTGTATGGTCTATAAAGATAATTACCTAAAAGATTGTAATATTTTACAATAATTTGTAGATTTAGGATTGTCTTGATGGAATTGGTTTCCAGTATTAGAAAAGCTCACTAGTAAATGTAGGTAGCGAAGAGACTAATTCGGTCCTATCATGCGGCTCATGAATACAGAAGGATACAGAGGATACAACGTCGGGCACACTATGCAGGAATGGCTTTAGAAATATGGATAGTAGTATAGAACATCGGCCCTATTATGAGGAGTAAAGAAATATGGAAGAAAACTAAGTCAGTCCTACCATTATCCTCGCAAAAAAATAACTATAGATACTGTAAGTATGTACGTCTTATCAGAAGTAACAGCTAGGAGACTAAATTGGTTGTACAACGCCGCAACCGATCAAAAGTAACATAGTGAGTAGATCAGATTTTCAACATGAGTAAAAAAATATATTGGCGAGACAACGTCAATCGTACTCCATTCTGCTAATGAGTACAGAATTTTATTAAGGAGACTTGCATATCTCAAAATTAGACTCCCGAGTAAAGAAACATATTGAGGAGACCCCACGTATATTGTACCATCCGAGTAAAGAAATATAGTGACGACATAACGAGTTCAAATCGGTCCTACCTTGAGGATGACGAGTGAAAACTAAGTCAGTCATACCATTTACCTCGCGAGTAAAAATAAAGACGATTCTGTCATGCGGTTTCCGAGTAAAGAAATATAGTGAGGAGAGGAAATCGGAATTATTACGAGGATTACGAGCGAAGATGGATAGTGAGAAGACTAAGTCAGTCGTACCCTTTGTCTCACGAGTAAAGAAAAATAGATACTATATAGGTCCTATTATCAGGATCACAACATAGAAAAACATAGTGAGTAGACCACGTCTATCGTGGTCTAAGGATGACGAGTAAAGACTAAGTTAGTGCCACCATTTGCCTCGCGAGTAAAGAAAAATAGACGATTCTGTCATGCGGTTCCCGAGTAAAGAAATAAAGTGAGGAGAGGAAATCGGACCTATCATGAGGGTTACTAGTAAAGATAGATAGTGAGAAGACTAAGTCAGTCGTACTCTTTGTCTCACTAGTAAAGAAAAATAGAAAAAATAGCTATGTAGGTCCTATTATCAGGATCACAACAAAGTGAAACGCAGTGAGCAAACCAAGTCTACCGTACCATCAGGACCACGAGTAAAGAAATATATTGGGGAGACTACGTCAGTCAATAATGAAATATAGCTATCGACCAATGGTATCATAGTAAGGGACCAGGTTGAATCTTCTATGTATCTAACGATGTATCTAAATTTCATTGAGGAGACTACGCAGATCTCATCATGAGGCTCTGGAGTAAACAAACATAGTGAGGAGACCACGTCTATTGTGCCATCCGGATCACGAATAAAGAAATATAGTGACGAGGCCACGTGATCAAATCGGTCCTATCATGAGCATTACGATATTGTGAGAAAACAAAGTCAGTCCTACCATTTGACAAAGTCAATCCTACCATTTGTCAGTTCATAAAGAATCATATTCAGAAGACCAAATTGGTCCTATCATGATGATTTCTAGTTAAAAAAAGTAGTGAAAAGGCTAAGTTAGCCGCACCATACGACTGTAGAGTTAGAAAAGGTACTATATGTCCTATCATAAGGACCACAAGTAAAAAAACAAGGGAAGGATACTTTGTTTGGTTTTTGCTACCGACCAAAACTAGCATAAAGAGGAGTCCAAGTCGAACCTTCCAATCAGCCCACGAGTAGAGAATGATAGTGAGGAGACTGCGTAGGTACTCAAATGATGCTCAAGAGTACTGAAACATAGTGAGGTGACTGCGATGGTCCTGCTATGTGGCTCACGAGTAAAGAAAGACCCAAAAAAAACAAAATTAGCATATTGAGGAGACTAATGGTGATTTCGATTCTGAAAAAATAGTGCCCCGTCGACTCGAAATTCTGAAATATATTTGCCCTTTTTGGGTGGAATATATGCAGTCCCTCGAAATAAACTCAGCTCCTGTTTAAAAATTCCAAAATATGGCATAAAACTCCAGATTTCGGGAAAAGGGCAAAGGAAATGTTGCACTTTTTTGCAGAAAAGAAATCGCCATAAGTCGAACCTTCCATTCAGTTCAGGAGTATATAATGATAGTGAAGAGACTACGCAGGTCCTCACATGATGCTCACGAGTAAATACTTAAACATAGAGAGGTGGCCATGATGGTCATGCCACGTGGCTTACGAGTTAAGAATGATAGTGAGGAGACCAAATCGATCCTACCATGACTATTACGAGTAAAGGAAGGTAATGACGAGGCTATTTTAGCGGCCTCGCGAATAAGGAAAGGTACTATGTCATATCATAAGGTTCACAAATGAAGAATCACAGGGAGTCGTTAGTTCTACAACACGGCTATCGAACAAAATTTGCATAGTGAGGATACCAAGGTGAACCTACCATTCAGTTCACGAGTAAATATTGATAGTGAGGAGACTAAGAAGGTCCTCAAATAATGAAGAAACATAGTAGAGTGGACTATCGATGCGGTCCTGATATGTGACTTATGAGTAATAATGATAGTGAGCAGACCAAATCGGTCCTATAATGACGATTACGAGAAAAGAAAGGTAGTATTCTCACTAAGTTAGCCGCAGTATGCGCCTCGAGAGTAAAGAAAAGAACTATGTAGGTGCAACATGAGGATCACAGTAAAGAAATATAGTGACGAAACTAGTTTGGTTCTACAACTTGACTACCGAGAACGGGTTGAACCTTCCCATGAGTAAAAATGCTATTGAGGAGAGTACGCAGGTCCTAACATGATGGTCACGAGTAAAGGAACATAGTGAGGTGAAGGATGGTCCTGTATAGAGGCTAACGAGTATGTGACTTACGAGAAAAGAAAGGTAGTATTCTCAGCTGCTGTATGCGCCTCGAGAGTAAAGAAAAGAACTATGTAGGTGCTATCATGAGGATCACAGTAAAGAAATATAGTGACGAACCTAGTTTGGTTCTACAACTTAACTACCGAGAATAGGTCAAGAACGATACCATAGGTCCTATCATGAGAAACGCATGTGAAGAAATGTACCAAGGAGACTAGTTTGCTTTTACACCACGGCTACCGATCAAAATCAGCATAGTGAGGAGACTAGGACGAAGCTTCCATTAAGCTCACGAGAAAAGTAAAATAGGACGCAGGTCCTAAAATGATGATCACAAGTAAAGGAACATAGTGAAGTGGTGAGGTGAGGGATGATTCTACAAAGAAAATATACTGAGAAGATCAAATATTTCCTATCATGAGAATTACCAGAAAGAGAGATAGTGAGAAGACTAGTTCAGTCTATACGGCAAGTAAAGAATGATAGAGAGGAGACTGCGTAGGTCACAGACGAGGCCAGGACGATCTTGCCATGTGTGTCACGAGTAAATAAATATAGTGAGGATTCAAATAAGTTCTATGTTGAGGATTAGATGGATGTTATGCAGATAAACAAATAGGAAAATCCCTAAATACACAAACAATCCTCGATTACCAAAGATATTTTAACGAAACAGCTGAGCAGTTTGACATATACCTCAAGTTGACCAAGTCGAACCTTCCATTCAGCTGACAAGTAAAGAATGATAGTGAGGAGACCGCACAGGTCCTAGATAGTGAAAATACCTCGACGGTCTTGCCATGTTGGTCACGAATAAATAAATTTAGCAATGAGACCAAATAGGTTCTATCTTTAGGATTATGAGAAGACTATGTCAGTCGTACCATGTGTCCCAAAAGTAAAAAATATGGATGCTATGTCGGTAAACAAATCCTACATCCCTAAATTCACAAACCGCACTCGACTGCAGCATAACATATACCTCATATGCGTACCTGGGGGCATATGAATTTCCCGGGGAACTGTAAAGCCCATGAACTTGCTAGGAAAGGGAAGACATTACAAATGCGTTACCGTCAACACGCAAGCTTTGGCTTAAGCAAGAGGCAGTCAGACAGTACAATGAGAAGAGATGTACAGAAATTGACATCTGTAGAGTAGTTAGACAAATTTGACCAAAATACAACCAGAGAAATTCAAAATATCTCCTCACATTAGAGAGGAAAAGACTGCCTACGTTAGTGTCAGTTCTGACGCGACATTGACAATGACTTCTGCTAAAGCTGTTGAGATGGCTAAGAAGTGGAAAGCATTGAGCACCTGCTATGTTTCTGTCCGCATTGAATAAACGACGTATGCATATACTGGAGCCGGTATTTCTAGGAAGTCTGGCAGATTTTGCTGGTACCAATATTCATACGAGTATTATTGAAAACTTTGTGTTGAAAACTCTTGTGTTTCGATGAGGGGAATCTGAGCATGTGGTAGTACTAGGGACCTCAATTGGTCTAAGTAAGCTGGTAACTCCGGTTGCCACTCTAACCTAAACCTAAACAAAGCAGAGAGAAGGCTATGCAGTTCCTACATTGACTTAGGGATTTGAGTCCAATGACTTCTGCAGGAGATGAGGAAGAAGTGGAGATCTTTGAGCACCTGCTTTGTTACAGTCCCGCCTTGAGGAAACGACGTCTAGGTATAATGGGGTCGGCTTTCTAGGAAGTCTGGCAGATCATGCCCTCACCGATATTCACATTATTGATATCTTTATGTATCAAACAGGTTGTTTTCGATGGGGTGAATCTGAGCTTGTGGTAGTACGAGGGTCCTCAAGTGGTATTTGTGAGCTGGTAACTCCGGCTGCACCCTAATCTAAACCTAAACAAAGTATTGAGGAGACTACGCAGTTCCAACTTTGACGCTACCAGGAAACAAGTGAATCAGCACTGGTAAACAAAGCAGTAAAGAGACTACGTCGCTTCTGTAATGTAACTCACTAGCTAATAGAAGACCACGAAGCTTCTAACATGAAACCTACGTGTTATGAAAGATGGGACTGACAGGGAGATAATCAAATTCAGCAAGTACATTGTCATTTCACTCTATGAAAACTAAAATCTAGCTAATATCTGCAGTGTCTTACAATGTGGCTCACGAGCTAATATTACGCGACGCTTCTACCATGAGTCCCGCGAGTAACAAAATATGGGACTGACAGGAAGATAAACAATTTCCGCCAGTTATTGGTGCTTTCACTCTTCGCAACCTAAAAACTTGCCATATCTGAATGTTTAGCAGATCTTTTGTAACCCCGGCTTTTGCCTGTCTTTACATTCTTCGTCAGTATTGATCATTATGGAACTTCACGTGTATGATGTATGAAGTTGTCATGACTTATCGCAATGGTAACAATATTGTTTTGTATATAACATATTTGCGATATGTTAGGGTTATACTTATTTTTGTAAGACTAAAGTAGCCCTAGCCGTATATTTAATCTTAAATGGGATCTAACTTCTCCGTCTCTTTATTATTGCAGGATTCACGGGGATCGCTGTACTGCGCGAGTGAACCGGACCCAATTGGTCGAATCCAGCACGAGTCGGGAAGGCTCATTCACTCCAACGCCAGCATTGGTCAAAGGCCACTCAATAGCCAATCTGCCCTTGAAGGTAACTCCACCGAAATCATTGAAGTCATTTGTGAACCGCAATACTCACGAGAAAGGGAACATGGTGAGTTGCCCATTGTCGCCTGTTCACAACCGCCAGCCCCTTCGTTACTCACCGAATGTCAGCAATCCAGCGGTTCCCTTTTCTCGATTGTCTCGGCACCCCCATTACCGCTGGGCGATATGGATGCCAAGCAAATGGATACGCTTGGCGTCGGACTACAGCCGGGATGCGGACTTGGCTTGCAAATGGGAGGCAGTGCACAGAACCCGTTCATTACGACTCATTCGGCGGTGTCGATCGCTGATGTTGCTGCCTCGGCACCCGGTTCGGCAACATCGACGATACCCAGGCGCCCGGCCACTTTGCCCATCGAAACACCGTATTGCCCGGCACCGGCCAGAAGTACGTTGCATGCCAGTCTCTTGGAGCACCAAATCTCGGAAATTGAGGAAGATGACAATGAGAACTTGTTAACAGTCTCCAGCATTACGGCAAGACCTTTAATTGCAAAATCCCGTGAAATACGATCGAGTCGTAACATTATCGGTGGCAATGACAAAAAGAAGCGTGGCAAGGGTGTGCAGAAAGCACCCAGCGGCATTTCCAGTATCACGAGTACACGAGATCGCGCTAGTACCGGTCATCCACCGTCATCACGTTCCTCTATCAGCACCGATCCGCCCGATGGTGGCTACGGTTGGTTTATTGTATTCGGAGCATTCTCGGTACAATTCTGGGTAGCGGGTCTGGTGAAATCCTATGGTGTACTCTATGTGGAAATCATGGAAACTTTCCCCAGCTCTACGGCAACAGTGGCCTCTTGGATACCCGCCATACTATCGGCTCTGTGTTTAGCTTTAGCTCCCGTCTCCAGTGCTCTATGCCAACGCTTCTCTTGTCGTACTGTGGTGTTTGTTGGCGGCCTCTTTTGTGCCCTAGGCATGACCTTAAGCTATTTCGCTACAAGTCTTGTACATTTACTATTCACATTTGGCATCTTGACTGGCATTGGAGGCGGTCTCTCCACCACACCTGGCATAGTCATTGTATCGCAATATTTTGATAAACATCGGGCTTTGGCCAATGGCATCTGTGTTTCGGGTACGGCAACGGGTAGTTTCATTCTGCCCGTTTTAATAAAACATCTGGCGGAGAATTTCGGATTCCATGGTACGATACTAATATTGGGTTTCTGTATGTTCGATGTTTGTCTCTCGGCAATGCTGTACCGGCCTTTGGAATCGATGCATAACGATGATAAAATCATCGAAGAGGAAGATGCAACAAAGCCTTTGAATGATATAAATCCTAGCAACATTGATATGTTGACCAATTCAACCTATTTGGATACATGTGACGATGGCTTAAATACTAAGTTCATAGAACATTTATTTATGGAAGAGTCTAAAAATCGTCTCAATGACTACTACAGTAATAGATATAATGGTGAGTGTTTTAAATTAGATACATTTTTGATTTACAACTAAGGTAAAACTATTTCATTTTAGCTTCAGAAAAATCTGTTCCTAATTGCGCTCAAGAGAGCGATGATGAAGTCAAGGATATCATTGGTGAAACCACTTTCATAAAACCCATGAAGAAAGTACGCAGTTCCGGCATAATGCATTCCGTGGAAGATCTAAGCACCACCTCCACCTGGGTTTATCGCAAAAACTCTGGCACCGAATCTAATCGAGCTTCTCGTCGTCGCCGCAATGTTTTTGCCAATGATGAAATCATTTCCAAGATTCAGGCTCATTTGGAAAAACCCTTATCGCCACCGACAGTGGTGACCCGAGGTCTCAGCAAGAGCATGGAAATACCTACACCCATCAACAGTATGAGTGAACAAAAATCTATAGATAATCCCCAGAATGGCAGTATTATAGGGGTGAATTCATTGGAGGAGGAAGCCGATGATGTCCCGCTTACATGCTATGAACGCA
This sequence comes from Eudasyphora cyanicolor, assembly GCA_963930755.1. Lineage (NCBI taxonomy): Eukaryota > Metazoa > Arthropoda > Insecta > Diptera > Muscidae > Eudasyphora > Eudasyphora cyanicolor. The sequence continues at coordinate 21,565,120 of OZ005738.1, forward strand.
TAGAAATCTATTTGGATATAAGTCTTTTGAAGGATCCCACATTTATATTGATGTGTTTATCGGTTACTCTAATGTCGGTGGGTTGTCCTTACATGTTGTATTATTTGCCGGCTCATGTTATCTCGATTGGTGAGTTCAATGTGGAGAATGGATATTTGGCAGAACTTTTCTTATTCTCTTTTTATTTCGTGAAGGTTATAATAAAAGCGAAGCCGGCTACTTAGTTACAGTTAGTGCTGTTTTAGATTTAGTAGGACGCTTGGGCTTAGGATGGCTTTCAGATTTGCAGTTATTTGATCGAAGGAAGATTTATGTTTTGTGGTAAGTCGAAAATTTATATACAAGAACACGGAATACACAAGGGCTGAAATCGCCTACGGGCTTGATCTTGTAGATCTAGAGTAAAAGAAAAAAAAACGACTGAGTCGTAACGTTAGACCTCTAGGGGAGTCCACTGTAAGAGCATATTCCCTATCTGCGGGAATATCCTCTTATCATTCCCTTACTGAGGAAATATTCTCTTACAGTGACATCTGTAAAAGGGTAGAACCTCGCGATGGCCGAGAGTATACACGTATATAATTTGAGATCAGCTTGGTGTGGTCTCCTTAATATCTTCTAATGGTAATCTTTCAAAATTGATTTTTTTCCAAAATATGCTAGTATATAAAATAGGTATTAAAAATGCCTTTTTGAAAAATCCGGGCTCGAAATTCATTTTTTGAAAATAATGCTAGTATATAAAAATATATTCCAAAATATGCTAGTATATAAAATAGGTATTAAAAATGCCTTTTTGAAAAATCCGGGCTCGAAATTCATTTTTTGAGCCATGGTTTCTTTGGCAAATTTTCTTGGAATGACCCATAGATCCATAATCGCGATGCGCCTTTGTACATTCTTTCTCTATTCTTGAATATTTTGGAAGAATACATAATTTGAAAGATCCGTAGGCTCGAAATTAATTTTTGAGCTAAGGTTTTTTATAATTTACATATTTACATTATTGCACTCTAATGCAATTTCTTTCGCCCTTCATCTTTTCAGTATATTCGGTGCTGGTATCTCCGTTCTCACCATACCCTCGGAGTACACCATCTATTTGGTGGGTCTCTCGGCCGCTATCTATGGCTTTTGCTTGGGTAGTTGGTATGTCCTTATGCCCGTACTGTTGGCCGACATTTTTGGTACAGATCGCATCAGTTCCAGTTATGGCCTGGTGAGAATGTTTCAATCGATTGGAGCCATATCGGTACCACCGCTAGCCGGTTTTCTGCGTGACTTATCCGGTAGTTATGCCATTGTCTTCTATTGCATGGGTTCCTGTATGGTCCTCGGATGTCTGCCGCTATTGGTGTGGGCCATTTTAGAGTGTCGCGAACGTAAGCTATACGAGGGCAATGATAATGAGGACACCTCATCGGTATCTTAAGCGTAGATGTCTGGAATACACAAATAAATTAAAAATTTAGTTATACACTTATTTGTATGTAGCGTGGGAGCTGCCACAACAATAACAACAACAACAACTTTCAAGGAAAAAAACAAACAAAAAACCATATGTGGTTAATTTTGTTAAGCTATTAGCAAGGTTGATTACCTTAGTTGGTTAAAAAAACGACGAAAAAACAAAAAAATATTCTTTTTGCAGTTTTAAAATTTGACTTGATGATGTCAAATCTTATTTAGAGAACCCCCCCATTTTTTGGTAAATTTTGTAGATGTTATTTTGTCGAAAAAAATTTAAATGTGTTTTAAACCAAAAATTCTCGGGGGATATCTAGTTGGTTTAATTTTAAAATTTTAGATTTTAGTTGAATAGTAGTGTATGCGAATCCTATGATTTTCTGGTAGTTTGTAGGGGATTTGAGTTTTTTCTAGATTTCCAACATTGTAAATGCAGGTCTAAAATTACAGTAAGCATTGAAATAATAAAATGTGAAGAGGCTTGAATGGATGAAACTCCTTGAAAGAAATCCTTACAGATGTCTCAGTATTTTCTATAAGGCATTTATAATTATATATGCGGTATAAGGCTTTATTTTATATCCTATTATCAATTTCTGCCACACCAATGAAATATATTAGATTCCTGCAGATATTTTTTTATACAGATGATATATTTTTTTTAAGAACTAAGGGGGCGTTGCTACTCTGAAGAATTTGTTCGTAAATTAAAGATTTTGCCCCAAAGACACCCTGGTGTTTAGAAAAATGACATTTCTTACTTAAACTTAACACAACTTCCTTAATATTAGGTAAGAATTCTTAATTTTAAATATGTATTATCTTCATTTAAAATATTAGTACTTCTTTGGCGCAAATCTTTCAAATTGGGACTAGTATACTGAAAAAATAATCCTAATATGAAAGATCTTGCATCAAAAATGTTACAGTCTCTAAAATAAGAACATTTTATATTTAACCTTAAAACAATTTCTTTAATATTAAGTCAACCATCTTAAGTTTAAGCATCAAATGTCTTCATTTTAAAGATCATGACGTTTTTGGTACAAAATATTTAAAATTGGAACTACTACACGAAAAAATATTCCTTGTATTAAAGATTTTGCGCTCTTGAAAATAAGAACATTTTGTCAACTTTCTTAAGTTTAAGGATGAAATGTCCTCATTTTAAAGATCATAAATTCAAATGTGAAATGTTTAATGATTGCAACGTTTTTATGTAAACTGTTTTAAGTTTAAGTATGGACTATCCTTACAACAACTTCCTTAATATTAAGTAAACTGTCTTAAGCATATTTATAAATGGTTTTAAAGATTTTGCGTCACAGTTGTTCCAATATCTAGAATAGACATTTCATACTTAAACAATTTCCTTAATATTAAATATTAGTATTACTCAAGTATTAGTATGAATTGAATACAACAACTTCCTTAATACTGGGAAAGAAGTATTTGGTTTCAGTATATTTTTTTTATTTTGAAGATTAGGACCCACATGGCGCTGCCTTATGTTTAAGTATGAAATGTCTTTGTTTTATAGATTAATACGCCTTTGGCGAAAAATCTTTAAAATTACGAATAAAGATTATGCGCAAAATACTTCCTAAGGTTTTAAATAATAACAACTCATGCTTAACCATTAGACAATTTACTGAATATGAAGTAAAATAAGGACAGATTTCTATAATATTAAGTATACTGTCTTAACTAAGGTAGTATTTGTCCTTATCTTAAAGATTATTATGTCATTGGTGGAAAATCTTTAAAATTAGGACTACCGCACTGATAAAATATTCCTAATATTATATCATGGTGTCACGATATTTAAAATAAGAACATTTAGTATTTAATCTTAAAACAATTTCTTTAATATTAAGTAAACTTTATTAAGTTTGACTGTGAAATGTCTTTATTATAAAGATTGCGACATTTTTGGTACAACATTTTAAAAAATACGCCTAGTATTAAAGATTCTGCAGCAAAGGCTTCACGATTGGAGATAAATCTTTAAAATTATAATATTTTTTTTTCGTTAAAATAAGGATATTTCCTACTTAAAATTAAGACATAATGCTAAATATTAAGAATAATTCATTCTTACACTTAAGATCAAAGCAATTGTCACCTTTGAATTAAATTATGACGCCTTTGGCGAAAAAGTTTAGTGTTAGGAAACTTACGACAGTTTGCTTACTATTAGGGAAAGTGTCTTCGATTTAAGTATGAAATGCCATTATGTGAACTGTCATAATTTTAGTAGTAGTCCTATTCTTTACGCTCATACTTAAACTGGAGATTATTTCCTTAATACTATGTAAACTGTCCTAAGTTCAAGTATGCAACAACTTCTTTAATATTAAGTAAACTGAATTCAGTATTTGTATCAAATATCCTTACATCAAAGATTATGACGTATTAAGAGCGAGCAAAATCGTTAATTACACAGAAAAAAATTGGTCTTAAAATTAAATATTTGCACCAAAGACGCCCTTAATCTTCGAAATAAATACGTTTAGTACTTAAATTTAAGAAAATGTACTTTATCTATATTTTAAGTACAAAATGTACTTTGGTAAAAATCTTTAATTTTAAGACACATTTTTTTCAGTTTATAATACTAATACTGTGAAATAAAATTATCAAAATTTTATAGGTGCTGTGCCATAGCGTCCCAATCATAAAGCAATGACATTTCATACCTATACTGAGGATAATTTTAATCTTACTTTAAAGACTAGAACTACTACTGAAATTAGGACATAGGATTGTTTACATAATGACATTTCATGCAAATATCGAAGAGACTTTCCATAATAAGTAAACTGTTTTAAGTTTCTAAACACTAAAGTCTTTGCGCCAAGGGATCACAATTTAAAGATGACAATTTCTTTAATCTTCATCTTCAGTTTATGTATGAATTATCCTTAATATTGATTTAGAGATTTATGTTTAAGTAATGAATTTTAAGTATAAAATGTTCTCAACAGAAAGGACGTTTTTGGCGCAAAATCTTTGAAATTATGACCACCTCACTGAAAAAATCCCAACATAAAGATGAAGCACAAAAGGTGTGTTGATCTTTAAAATGATGAAATTTCACACTTAATATTGAGATACATGTCTTAGGTTTAATTATTATTTATTCTTATTTGATATATTAGCATTTTTTAGGTGCAAAATCTTTAGAAATAGGACAACTTTTTTTTATAATGAAATTTTAATAATTATTTTTTTTATAAATATTCTATGGAATGCACCGTTATTATATTCCATTAATGATATTCAATTTTCTGATTTTATTTCCTTATAACCTTAAAAGACATTCACACCAAGTGTATTTTGAGCTAATATATGTTTTCGGTCAAAATAACGTAAAAAAAAAATTTTATAAAAAAGAAAGTTCCAAAGCTTTGTATAAAAAAGTGTGAACCCTGCTTAATATACATTTTGCACCCACTTAACATACTCACTCATCAAAACAGTCTTTTATTAAGGCAGGTCCATAATTTCCTGGAATTAATTATTTGATTTTGCAGCTAAAGGCCGACATTATGTTTTCATTTCACAGTGAACATTTCCCGAGAATTTTTTCTTCCTTTTCAACATTGAAATTAATATTGAAAACGATGAAATGAGTATAAATTTAATAAAAAAGAAAGTTGCAAAGCTTTGTATAAAAACGTATGAACCTTGCTTCATATGATATTTTTTTGCCAGAAATTGGTAAGAGCAAAGCAAAAAAAATTTAACAGATTTTGTCTTTGCTGGAGGATGGAAATTTCACGGTGAAATGGGAACATAATTCGTTCAGCTGTGAAATCAAAAAATAAATTGTAGAACATTGGTAAGTCGACGCCAAAAAGTATATTTTCGTGTTCACATTTTCCATTAAGACTTCTGCCACCACCGGTTCATTTTGTGACACTCGTTTTCTTTCTGTCACTTGTCAAATTGAACAATACTCTCTATGTGAAATTTTGACAAATGACAGAAAAGAAAGCAGTGCCAGTAAAAGAAGTGTCCGAGGTAGATTATAATGTAAAAAAAAAATAAAAACGACTGATATAAAAAAACAGTCAGTGTGAAAGGGCGAAATATTTAAGCCAACCAAGTCAGCAATACACGTTAGTGTGAACGTCTTATAACATTTTATCAAAATACCTGAAACATATGTATTTATTTTGGTTACACGTATCTTCCATTCTTATACATTGTAATAACTATGTTTGGTGTTTGTACTCTTTTTTCATAATAGGTAAGTCCATTTTTATCGTACGCTGAAAAATGTTTCCTAATAATGAAGGCAATGGCTTTGATCGGGTGCCAAAGGCAATAAAACATTAAAATAAATCCATTTTATTCTTAAATTTAAGAGAATATAAAAAGTATTAAGTAAATTTTCTTTAGTTTAAGTATGAAATGTCCTTATCTTAAAGTTGTAATGTCTTTGAAGTCAACGTAATGTCATTTACTGTAGTATTAGTACCCTTTTTTCGGTGTACAATAAAAAATGTCGAAATGGACATGGTCAATAAAGGCTGCACATTTTTGCAAAATTTTAAGGGAAAACAAATTCGTTCGGAGACTGAACAATTATTTTCCTTAAACTAAGTTTTATTTTGAGCAAGAGAATTTTCCTTAGGCCGAAAGAGTATCATTGCAAAAATGGTCTAAATCCAGGAGAATATTCAAGTGACAAATCGATAACGCGTTAGCATAGAAAGTTATCGAAATTAGGTTCATATATTCAAAAAATACGTCCTTAATCTTTAAAATAAGTAAATGTTCTACTTAAAATAAAGATAATTTCATTAATATTAAGTAAATTTTCTTAATTTTAAGTACATAACGTATTTATTTCAAAGATTAAGGATGTCTTTCGCGCCAATCTTAGTTTTATGAAAATTTTTTTCTGTGTCGATATTTAAAATAACACTGACTATATTATCTGGCCATGTTTTAAGAGTATTTAAGGTTTGAATTTCGATAACAACAAATTATCGAAAATGAAAAGTACACTAAAGCTAACAGCCCGTTTCTCTATTTCGCACGAAAGCGATGCGACAGCTGATTTTAGACCTACTAAAAGGTATCAGAACGACAAAGTGACTGCAAACATAATGGCTGATGCCAGTTAGTAGGTCTAAAATCAGCTGTTTTTCGTTCGCATCGCTTTCGTGTGAAATAGAGAAACATGCTGTAAGTATACACGATTGCCAGATCGGACAACGTTATCAACCCTGTTTAAGTGCTGCAAATGTACAATGACAGATTGTTAGGCAAAGGTGAATTGACAGTTCAGATGATTGCATGAAAACCGTACAATTTAATATATCTACAATATATATTGTAAATATTTATATGCAGAATTGCCAATAAAAATATTTTATAGACAGTGTTGCCAATAAAATGTTTTTCTGACAATGGCGCCGTTGTCACATGCATAAACTTCGCACATCTAACAATCTGCAAATTATCGCGCAATGACTTTTTTCTAACGTTGCAAGACAACAATTATATTTTCACACGGTTGTAAATTCACAGGGTTTAATTTTTTCCGCCAATATTCTATTATTTCTGGCAATATTGTCCGATCTGCAAATCGTGTGTTTAAAGATATAATCATCTGACCTTGATAAATTTCCAAATTAAGAGTATTTCTCTCATTTTCTGTTAAGAGCCATACATTTAAGTAAAAAAAATCTTATGAAACTAAAAACTTAACAACACTTATCGAAAAGTAGCTAACAAAACAAATATTTTATAGAAAAAATATGTAAGTTGGAATTTCGATAACAAAAAATTATGCAACATTTCCCAAATTAATATTATTTTCTCTCATTTTGTGTTAAAATCCATAATTAAGAGCCATTAATGTAATGAAATTCTTATGAAACTAAAAACATAACAACACTTATCGAAAAGTAGCAAAGAAACCGATAATTTATTGAAAGAAATGTTTAAATTAGAATTTCAATAACAAAAAATTATGAAAAATGATCAAAATACTTAAAGATCTTTAAAAATTTCCCAAATTAATATTATTTTCTCCCATTTTATATTGCGAGACATAAATTCAAACATTGAAATTCTTATGAAACTGATCTCCAAAAAATAACTTTTTCCATAAATATCTACATCAGTTCAAAAAACCCTCACATTTCCCCAATGAAACTGTTTTTTTCCCGTTAATTTCCCCAGATTTTAGAGAAAATCATTTATAACCAAACGCAAATAGATAGCAAAAATTGTATTGTAACAACACATAAAATGTAGTAATATCATTTTGAAAGCGTTAATAAACAAACATTTATATTAAAAAAATAATAATTTTCATTACTCTGCTGTTTCTTGACTTTGAGAAACCAGAAATAAACCAAAACAAAAAAAAAACAAATCAACCTAAAAGCACTAAAAATGCGCAAAGAACTGAGTTATTAAAAAAAGACATTTAATGATTATAATAATATTTAACAAAAAAATATATTTAAACAACCAAAACAAAGTAAACACCTGCAAATTATACATTTATGAAACAACAAATCAACAAAACTAAAAAATAATTATTTTTAATCTAATCAAAAAAATAACAAACAAAAAAAAACACAAACACTAAAAAATTATATTAGATTTAACGAGAATAAAAGAAAATATTCAGTTTTAGTTGATACGGCGTAAATGACAAAACACAAAACAGAAAGATTTAACAAGAAAATATAAATAACAAAAAAATATGAATTTAAATGTTAAACCCAAAATAAATAATTAACTGTAGCAACAAGTACGTGTGTATGAAAACCGAAAATACAAAAAAGAAAAACAAACAAACAAACCACTAAGTGTAACAAATAAACTATTGCGAAATGAAATAAATGAAGAATTATGTTTTGATCCGAACAGGATTCAAAATTAAAAAAAATAATAATTGTTATTTTTTTCCTAGGACTCAAAAATCAATGTATCATGACCGGCGTATAACTATTTCGCACATACACTACCTTATACCTCTCTCGATCCTGCATCACAGCGGTTTCTACTATCTAAAACCAAACCTTGAGAATATTCAGGAAAGCCACTGAGAGAATAGATGCTCACACATGCACCTGCACTTGAAGACCACCAAACTTCAACAGAAGCTAAAGAGGTCAAAAGTATCGCCCTAATGCAGAGCATTTCGATCAAGTCAGCTGTTTGAAATGTGGACAAAATACCCAAGCTTAGAAACATCCTAAAACCACCTTAGGCACGTATCAAGAAATACCTCCTCGCTCTTAGAACCACTTCACACAAACTCCGCACATCCACCACCTCACAGTACTCTCAATCCTGCCAGTAGACCATAAGCTCTTTTTAGGTTAGGGTGGCAGCAATATTTTTTTTACAAGCTCACATAGACCAGTTTAGGTCCCTAGTGTTACCGTGGGCTGAAATGCCCCTCATCGAAACCAACCTGTTTGATATACAAAATTATCGATAGTATGAATATCGGTACCGGAAAGATCTGTTAGACTGCCTAGAAACGCCGACCCCAGTATGTTCAGTCGTCGTTTACTCAGAGCGGGGCAGTCGCATAGCAAGTGCTCAATGCTCTCCACTTCTTCCTCATCCCCACAGAAGTCATTGGAGTCAATACCCAATCTTTTGGCGTGTTCGCCGATCAAGCAGTGTCCCGTCAGAACTGATACTAACGTAGACAATCTTTGCCTCTCTAGTGCGAGGAGATATTTTGATCTTCTCAGGTCAGACTTCGACCAGATTTGTCTAGCTAACCTAGAGGTGCCAATTTCTGTCCATCTTTCGTTGGACTGCCTGATTGCATTTTGCCTAAGCCAAAGCTTGCAGGTGGATAGTGGCGCACCAATATGTATATGCAAATTCTTCCAGAATTTGTAGTGTCGTCCCTTTCATAGCAAGTTCATCGGCTTTGTAGTTCCCTGGGATATCCCTATGCCTAGGCCCCATATGAGGTGTATATTAAACTGCTCAGCCATCTCTTTAAGAGATCTGCGGCAGTCGAGGGCTGTTTGTGAATTTAGGGATGTGGCCTCCAGAGAATTGATGGCAGCCTGGCTGTCCGAGTAAATGCCAAAGCCAGTGTTGGTTACTATGTTGCGACTCTGCCACTTCGAACCATCCGTATAGAAGTGGAGATGGTTTATATTACCTGGTATTCTGACAACCCATTGATCTTTGGCTGGAATCATAGGGATGTAGTTCCTCTCGAAGGTGTACACAGTTGGTATATAGTCAACTCGGTCGGTTACCATCACACTACACTTTGATATCCTCATGTGACCGTTGTTCGTGTACCTCCACATTGATAGGCAGTTTAATCTTAGTGCCGCTCTGGTTGCAACTTCTCTCGCCACCAAATTAATCGGCAGTATATGTAGCAGGGCTTATAGAGAATCAGTCGCTGTAGTCCTTAAGGCTCCACTTATGCTCAGGCAGGCAGTTCTCTGAACCTTTGATAGTAGGTTGGTGATGGTTAGTTTGTCAGTTGCCATCCACCATACCACAATGCCGCATAACAGTATGTAGGGTCGCGGCCCCACCGAATCCAACATCAGCAGATAAGACGTCCGTCCAAAACTGAAGGTTTGGATTATTAGTCAACTCTCTCTATCTATGGATGACAGGGGATATTCAGCAACAGATGACAGTAGTCTGCGTTAAGCCCTTCCATGGTTACATGCCGACCTGAAATATAAGCTTGACCAATCAACATTCCCAAAACCGAGATTAGATTAGTCAACAATTTCCATGGGATGATATTCGAGATCCTCTTTTTCTTATCCCCGTTTTAACAAAAAACTTTCTTGGATGGAATGGGGATATTCAAAAGCTATCGACATTACTCTGAGTTAAGTCCTGTGTGGACTAGCTGAAAAGTTTGGGATTATTAACCATTTTCCTTGGAATGATAGTTGGGATCATTGTATCTATTCCTGACATTAGTCGGAGTTAAGCCCTGCCATAGCTAGATGATGTTCTGCAGGTCTAGAGTAGAAATCGATTTTCCCTTTCGTCTAAGTTTAATCCCAGTAAATATTTGGCAATAGAATATTTTTTTTTTAAATTTATATGAAAATAATAATTTATTTAAAAAGAATCGTTGTAGTTATCACTCACTACTATTCTATCACAAAAACAAAATAATATAACAAAAAAAAACAGTTAATGCTTAAATAACAATAAGAACAGATAACAAACTTAAGTAGATTGTACTAAGTTAATAACAACAAAGAGGGGGAATGAGCATAAATTATGGGAATTATGGAAGAGGTTCGTGAAAATATGTACATAAAACCACTTGCTAAATGCTGTCGTTATACTATCTAGAATTTCTCAGCGGGTGGTCCGTATTGTTCGGCAGGAGCTGGTGGGGGTCCGTATTGCTCGGCTGGCTTGCCTTGTTGCTTGTACTTGATGAAGTAGACCTCGGGTTTGCTGGGCTCAGTGGGCTGAGGAGTGGGCAAAATCAAAGGTTGTTGTTCTTCGGGTTTCTTGACCAAGACATAAACCAATGTCTTGTGTTCATCCTGAACTGGAGGTGGAATGACCTGGCGGATTGGAGCTGGTGGATTGGGGGCCTTGATGAAGATGATCTTGTAGTGTTTCTTGGGCACAGCAGTCTGGATGGGGGCGGCAACATGATAGACCTCAGGCTCCTCTGGGGGAACATGCACATAGACATTCTTGGTTACCAGAGTCTCAACGGCGGGAGGTCCATAGAAAGGAGCTGGAGGACCATAGATGGGTAAAGGTTGAGCTGGTGCTTGGGTAGATGGCGGGCCATACTGTTCAGCAGGTTTGGGTGGCAAGTATTCCTTTTGTGGTGCTGGTGGTGCAGGGGCGCCATAGCGGCTTTTTGGTGGCTCAGGGCGAGCGGCAACAAGGGCCAATGTGCAGGCTAACACAATTAAAAATTTCATTTTCGTTTGTTTTGTGATTAAAATCCCGAGAATATGTTGTTTGTTCTGCTAGGTGTAGTGATGATTTGATACTTTTTCACGGAACGTACTGGGATTTTATACCGCAACGGAAGTTGGAAATTTTTCTTTTTCGGTTTCGCTCGTTTTCGGTTATTACATATTTATTTTTATCGTTTTCATTTCATTTTCAATTTCGTATCAAACGCGCTGAGGTGGTGAACGAACGAACGAATTGTTCATTGTTGTTAATGGAATTTCTGCTGGCTGTGTGCAACTTTTTTTTTGGAATTTTTTGATTTTTTGCATAATTTTTTAAATTGCTCGTACTCATATCGATCAATTGATCACATACGACTTCGAACATCGAACGGCGACGACGGCGACGACAACTACGATTTAGCAAAACTCCGACGACGAGCTCATAAACAATGCGTCTCGTACACTTATATCGCCTAGACGAGACAAGCATACTAATGACCGGCTTGCCGATTCAGTTCGACGGCTCGCACTTCGCCGCCGCTGCTGTGTGCCACAACAGATGATGACAAAATGCAACCATGTTTGTACTGCTTAAGCGCAATGCATTACAGCGCAGTCCGCAGTCCTGATTCTTCAACAGAGTACTTACTTTTTGCCAAAAATGAAAACGATGAGCGACCGGCTCTCCATATTTGTTTGCTGTACTGTTTTTTTTTTACAACAAATTATGTAATTTTTCAATAACATTAATTTGTTTTTGTTTGTTTAGACTTGTGTGTGTGTGTAAGTATGTCTGCACCAGAGTCATGGTGTCAACAATTAGCGGACTTGATGTTGATGTGCGTATTACAGGGCTTACTTTTGGCACAGACCCGAGGAAAACAAACAGTGCAAATATTTAGTTTGTATGGTAAACATCACACCCTGTGGCTGTCTGCCTGTCAGAAGTGCACGAAAGAAAGGATTCGATCTGAAAACGTCATCGCTCAATGGGTCACACAGTAGTACCGGTTAGCAAAATAATTACATACAACAATTCTGGAATATTTAAAGATAATCACTCGGATTGTGAGTCTAAAAAGATGCAAAGAAACCCTTTTTTATTAATGTAGTGCGATACAGATTATCATATTGGTCTTAAAATGCAATCACACGAGTGTTGTTTGGAAAGAATACTAGTTTTCCACCAAAACATCTCATTATCTCTCTTATAAGATGTATAGATTAAGGCCGGCAAAAGTATTCCATCTCAACGTGAAAAATTCATGAGAATTATTTTTATCCTGTGGCAACGACATAATTTGTTCGGCTTTAACTTCAATGTGGAAAAAACGTCGTTGCCACAGAATCATATATTCTTCAAAAATTGACGGGGCTATGGTATTATACCAGTCTTTAGTTGTGGAAACAAAATAAAAAAGAAAGATTTTCTAGAGATATATGCATTTTTGCAGGATGGATGGATCTAGATCTTACAAATCCTGACATTAGTCTGAGTTTAGATCTGCACTATACTATGGCGGTTGGAATTTGGGATAATCCATATCTATTACTACTTTTTAGTCAAAGATATGCATGGGGAGGCATAGGAAAATCCAGCTAATCCAACTTCAAAAGATATTGTAATTAATCTGAGTTATGTTCTGCCATGGTTATATGACGTTCTGCGCTTGAAAGCTTGACCAATCCATATGTCCAAAACTGAAGGTTTGGATTATTAAACAACTCCCTCGGGATGATATTCGCGATTATCTTTTTCTATTCCCCCTTTAAACCACATTCTTTCTCGGGATGGCATTGAGATATTCAACTATCTAACTTCAACAGATATCGACATTAGTGATCAATCGACATGCACAAAACCGGGGTTTGGATACTTACTTGGGAGGGCATATGAACAGATATTGACATCAATCCGAGTTACGCCCTGCCTTGGTTACATAGCGTTCTGAGATAAAAGCTTGACCAATCGACATCCAAAACTGAAGGTTTGTGTTATTAATCAACTCGTGACTCTCTTTTTCTATTCCCTCCCCCTTTAACTACAAACTTTTTTGGGATTGCATTGAGATATTCAGCTATCCAAGTTAAGCCCTGACATGACTAGGTGACGCGATAAAATAAAAGCTTGATCAATCGACATGCCCGAAACGGAGATTTGGATTATTAACAAATTTCCTCGAGCCCTTTTAACCAAAGATTTTCTTTGGATTTCATAGGAATATCAGGCTACCCAACTACATCGATATTAATTTGAGCTTAGCACTGCCATGATAGGGACAAAATCGTCAAAGAATCAAATATTCTTGTGAAAATTTTACGGTGAAATGGTATTATATCAGCCTTTAGTTGTGGCTAGACAGTTCTGGCCACGATACGACCTTAGAAGGTTAAAATATCTCCTCGTATCAGAGAGAAAAAATTGTCTACGTCAGTGTTGTTTGGGAATTGAGTACAATGACTTCTGCAGAAGCTGTGGAAATGAGGAAGAAGTGAAGAGTATTGAAAACCTGATCAGCTACTGCTACGGTAGGCCTTTCTAAAAAATATGACTGATTTGTAAACTAATCCCAAGGGATCGACCCTCGTCTTGTTGATGAAAAATCGTTAAGATTTTTGAAATGTACCTGTCGGAGGTATGTCACCCACAGTGGGTCGCAGGGCAGGTAATTTTGGCCAAACAAATCTTGCAGTGGGGGAATTTCATAACACTTTGAAATACGTCTATCATTTCTATTGTAGATTAAGCGCAGAATAATAGTTAATTATGTATAATGGAGATATTGACAATATATTAAAAAAACAACATTTCTAAAATTGCTCGAAAATGTGAAAGGCTGTAGTAAAAATCTGACCTAAGGGAAAAATTGTTATATTCCTGTTGAAATTGCATATATTAAATTCTTGCCAATAGTATCTACATATCAAATAACTACAAACAATTTCAGCCGTATTCATAAAAAATTAATGCAGGTTGGAATGGAGGAATGTTTTAGCAATGCTTCTTCCTTCTTCATCCATTTCGAGGTTCCCTACTATTTTAAAGAAAAACCAGTAAGGAAAGGCTAAAGTCGGGCGGTGCCGACTATATAATACCCTACACCACTCTCGTAATATTGAATAACTCTGATATATAAATTTTGTAATTCATGTATAAATTGTTTACATAAATTTACTTTCGGGACATTTTATACTTAAATAATACCCTGTACCACAGTGTGGCCAAATCGGACGAAACATATATATGGGAACTATAGCTAAATCTTAACCGATTTTCTTCAAATTCGGTAGTGTTGGTTCATGGATCAAGAAACTCTACCATTCTAAATTTCAAAACGATTGGATGTAAAATACAGCTTTTATAGGACTACCATACTTAGTTAATAAATAAATAAATAAATCGGACGAAACATATATATGGGAGCTATAGCTAAATCTTAACCGATTTTCTTCAAATTCGGCAGTGTTGGTTCATGGATCAAGAAACTCTACCATTCTAAATTTCAAAATGATTGGATGTAAAATACAGCTTCTACAGGACTAAATGGCCAAATCGGACGAAACATGTATATGGGAGCTATAGCTAAATCCTAACCAATTTTCTTCAAATTCGGTAGTGTTGGTTCATGTATCAATAAACTCTACCATTCTAAATTTCAAAACGATCGGATGTAAAATACAGCTTCTATAGGACTAAAGGGCCAAATCGGACGAAAAATATATATGGGAGCTATATCTAAATCTGAACCGATTTCAACCAAATTCAATAGCGATCTTAACAGCCGCGAAATACTCTAAACTGCAAAATTTCAGAACGATCGGAGTGAAATTGCGACCTGTAGTCGACGAACAACTTTACATGGACAGACGGACGGACGGACGGACAGACATCGTTAAATCGACTCAGCTAGTGATTCTGAGTCGATCGGTATACTTTAAGGTGGGTCTAGCTGTGTTATTTTCAGGTGTTACAAACATCTGCCGTGAAACAAACTTATAATACCCTGTACCACAGTGTGGTGTAGGGTATAAAAAACACAGGAAATTCAAATTGAATGGGGAATGTTTATTATCATTTGAAAGAACATTCTTTGGCATTTATTTTTTGAAGATTATGTCTATCAAATGTTGACCGCGGCTACGTCTCAGATGGTCCATCCGTTGAGTCCAATTTTCGATGACTCGTTCGAGCAGTTCGACTGGTAACTGGCGAATGACACGCGTGATGTTTTGCTCCAAGGCCTGAATAGAAGCGGGTTTGTCCGCATAAACTTTACATATCCCCACAGGAAAAAGTCTAACGGTGTGATATCACACGATCTTGGTGGCCAATCGACCGGCCCAAAACGTGAAATTATCTGCTCACCGAAGTGTTCTCGCAATAAATCCATTGATTGATGCGATGTGTGGGAAGTGGCGCCGTTTTTTTGAAACCAAATGTCGCCGAGATCACGAGCTTTAATTTCAGGCATCAAATAGTCGGTTATCATGGCACGATAACGGTCGCCATTGACGGTTACGTTCTCACCGGCATCATTTTTGAAGAAATATGGACCGATGATTCCACCGGCCCACAAACCACACCAAACCGTTGTTTTTTCTGGATGAAGTGGCAGCTCTTGAATCTCTTCAGGTTGCTCTTCGTCCCAAATGCGCCAATTTTGCTTGTTTACATACCCATTGAGCCAGAAATGGGCCTCATTGCTGAACAAAATTCGGCTCGAAAACGTCGGATCTTCTTGGAACTTTTCAAGAGCCCATAGAGCGAAGCGATGTTGCTTGGGAAGTTCGGGCGGCTTCAGTTCTTGCACAAGCGTATTTTGTATGCTTTCAATTTAAGATCTCGACGTAAAATCGTTCCATACGTCAGTCCGAGTTGCTGCGAACGGCGCCGAATCGACTCTCCACGGTCTTCGTGTACATTCTCAGCTACGGCCGCTACATTTTCTTCACTGCGTGCTGGAAGTGGTCTATTCGGTCGAATATTATCCAATAATGAATGCTGGATTTCAAGATGGGTGATGGTGTTGCGAATAGCACGCTTAGTAGGCCGATTATGTTGACCATAAGTTGAGCGAAGTGCACGAAACACATTCCTCACTGAACGTGAATTTTCGTAATAAAGTTGAACGATTTGTAAACGTTGTTCAGGCGTAAGTCTTTCCATGATGAAATGCCAATCAATACTTAACAAAAATAACATGACAGCATGACACGACTCATACGTGATCGGTCAAAAAAGGCTATTGAAAAAAGTATCTCTACTTGGATCACCCGTTAGAATCAATATTTCACTAAATTTTGACCCTTTGTATGAAGGTCTTAGCCTGAGATAGATAAAAATATTTACACATAGCAAATTTGAAGTCGGTCGTTTTCTTCTTTCGAGAGTTATGGTGAGCACCAGCAAGACAGACAGACTGGTGGACGGATGAGCATTGCTTAAATGACTTAAAATGGCCCAAAACGGATTTCCACAAATATTCTTGGGGTCTCTTAGATCACTCGTTTGATATTTTGGTCAGATTAAATAATGAAAAAAGAGGGATATTTTTGACAGGTTGAGAGGGCCATATTGACTTTTCTAAGCGTTATTTACAATTTACAAAAGCAATAAACACATTGTTTATAAACCGGGAAAATGTGTGGGATTGGAAAAAGATGGAAATTTTTGTCAGGTTATAGACATTTCTATATTTGTAAACTCTCCAACATAGGATGGGGATATACTAACTTTGTCACTCCGTTTGCAACACCTTGAAATATTGATCTGAACCATATAAAGTGTACATATTCTTGATCGCCATAAAATTCTAAGACGATTTAGCCATGTCCGTCTGTTTGTCTGTTGAAATCACGCCACAGAAATATTTATTATAGTCACAGGTCGTTTGGGATTGCAAACCGGCCATAACGTTCAATGTTTTGATATAGCTCCCCTATAGAGGTCGATCTCAAAAATGGTTTTTAAGCCATAGATACCGCCTTTTAAAGCAATTTAGCTGAAATTTTTTATGTATTCCACTATGACAAGAATTAATTACAGAAAATAATTTTACAAATCGGTTCATATTTTGTTACAGTCACCCCATAGAGGTCGCTCCAAAATAAGCTTATTTACGCCATAAATACTATATTTTCTAAGTAGTTCTGCTAAAACTTTTGTTATAGTTCCCCTATAGATGTCGCTCCCAAATACGCTTGTTTAAGCCGTAAGCTCCACATTTTCTAATAAATTTAGCTGACACTTTGCAGTTTGTATTCTATTTTCATCTCTATAAAGGTTTTCCAAATCAGTTCGTATTTTGTTGCAGTCACCGTGTAGAGGTCGCTCTTAAATATTCTATTTGAAACCATTACTACCAGATTTTTCAGATGATTATAAGGAAATTCTGCAGTTTGTGCTTCACAGCTACTTAAATTCTGTATTTTTGAAAAGAACTCTTCACAACACAAAAGATTCGCATCAATGCATGTTTTGATATAGTCACCGTATAGAGGTTACTCTTAAATATTTTTGGGTAAGCCATAACAATTTGGCTAAACATTTGCAGCGTTCGTTTTTTAATAATAGGCTAAAACAAAACGGAGTCATAACGTTCCATTATATGTTTCATTTTAATTTTTTTCCGGTTAGGGTATATAAATGGTGGAGGGTATATAAAATTCGGCCCCGCCGAACTTACTAACGCTCTTACTAGTTTCTAATACAGATTTATTGTTTTAGAGCGCTATTGCATTTTTGTCAGGTTAACGTTTATTTTTTTCTTAATGTTTTAAAATTTTGCAAAATAGTATATTTGCCGATGTAGTAATGAGACGTTCGTATTTACATTTAACAACTATATAAATCTATTTATTATTACTATAACTAGTTCACGAAATCTTACGAAGTATTACTAAAAATGCTACCGTTGACGGCGAAGACTTCTCTTGGAATCAGCTGTTGTTTTCTCCTCCTCTGGTTCGTTAACATGTTGCCAGATTGTCTGTCATTCGAACCCGGCGGTATTGGTGCTGCCACAATAGGAAAGGATTTAATAATTGCAGATGTTTTTGTTTTCAAATAAAAGAAATCAAATTTCATTCAAAATAAATGAAGGGCGCTGCCAACCTTTTAGAAGTAACCTTGAACTATGTGACTAAATGACGTTTTATTATTAATTCAACAAAAGTTTAATGAACTCTAAATGCATTTTTCAACTCTTAGAAATGCATACATTGTTAACTGCTAATCTTATCTAAAACATTAAAACAAATCACTGCAAGTGTACTAGTTTCTTCCCCCAAAATGTCAATTAAAAAATTAACCACATGAATGAAAGACACCAACAAATCAAAGAAGTGACAAATCTAAGAAATGACAATCACGTACCAAAGACATCGAATACGAGTATAACCATTATTTTTTGGGGCCACGCGTGACCACTGCAGAGCGTTTTTTTTTGTTTTCAATATTCAATATTGGTCACTACGGCGTGCATGGGAAGTAGAAGAAGGTGGGGGCGGGGGTGTTCTGTGAAAAGTCATCAAACTGCCTAAATTGTGTTTTTGTTGTGTATTTATTTAATCAATTAAAAATAATTATTTATGTAATGTTTGCAGGTACTTGACGTTTAAGGAGAAAAAAACAAAAAACCCCTGCATAAATTAGGTTAAGGTCAAGTTGTACCGATGCGGAGACGGATGAAGGTAAACGGTTTCCAGTGCGTTTGACCTACTTATATTTTGATTTGAGGTAGGTCCACACTTTTAATTTATGCGGGAATATTATGGAATACATTGGAATAACGGCGCATAACTTTAGTTGTCATGCATAGCAGCCGGGCGGTGGACATAGCATTATTCAGTTGGGTATAAGCAACCGATAAGCCGGTTGGATGTGGTGAGATTTTTAATTCGCAAAATGAGAAGCTCTAAACTGTGAGTGAAATATTTTCTAGATGTCCTCATCTTTAAAATAAGTACAATTCATACTTTGAATTAGGAAAATTTAATAAATGTGGAAATTATTGTCTTGGTAAGGGCTGTGGGAAGCTATTTAACTGGGCAAAGTCTAATTCAACTATAAAGCAGAATTAAGACAATGCAAGACTGCTGTGAGTCCTGGACTAACTTCTGCATAAATGCTATAGAAAAATCCTAAGTCTCTAGGCTAAGAAAAATTCTAGCTTCGTCAGCATGTACATTAGTGAAGAAATCATTGGAGTTGTTCCAAGACACGGATTTTTCCAATGACGGATCTGCCATCAGCAGTTGAAATAGAGTCAACGGACATTGCAGAACCTAATGTACAAAGAATGGTCAGTCTGCGTTTTACTGACGCTTTAAGAATAACGCTGCACCAAAGGTAATACTATATTTGCTGCCACTGGATATTTTAAATAAATAGTTGCAGGCCGCAGGTTGCAGCCCGTCGTTACATACTTATTCCAGATGCAGATGTATGGAAAGGCCGCGATCTGACTGGTATGAGATTTGTGGACTTCTATACTGACGGCTCCAAACTTTATGGTAGGGTTGGCCTCGTGGCCTACTAGAAGGTTTCCATAAATATGTTTTACTATAGTCAGTCTGTCATTAATTCCCTGTTGGATCTAGGATTCCTACAGTATCCATCTATTCCCAGGATGGGGACTGGACAGTGATCCCAGATGGCTTACCAGTCCTTGATTTTCTGGAATCTAACTGTTAGTATCTTCGGCTACGCAGTCTGACCAGAGTACATAATCAGGTACCACGGGAGCCAGGAACGTAGGTTCTGCAGAAGTGGGGATCTACGAATCCTAGAGTTCCCATCTATTCCCAGGATGGGGACTGGACAGTGATTCCAGATGGCTCACCAGTCCTTGACCAGAGCCTTAATCTGGTATCACGGGAGTCAGGAACGCCACTGGAACGTAGGTTCTGGCCTGACAATTGATGTGGTCTGTGGTCAGGTTCTGCAATGTGGGATCTACGAATCCCATAGTTCCCATCTATTCCCAGGATGGGGACTGGACAATGATCACCAGTCACCAGTCCTTGACCAGAGTCTTTAATCTGGTACCACGTGAGTCAGGAACGCACCTGGAACGTACGTTCTGGCCTGACTATTGGTGTGGTCTGTGGTCAGGTTCTGCAAAGTTGGGATCTACGAATCCTATTGTGATCCCAGGTGGGTCAGCAGTCCATATATATTGATTTTCTGAAGTGTCTTCGAGTACGCAGTCTGACCAGAGTACTTAATCCGGTGCCACGGGAGTCAGGAACGTAGGGACTCCCGTGGCACCGGGAGTGGTCTGTGGTCAGGTTCTGCAAAGTTGAGATCTACGAATCATATAGTGATCCCAGGTGGATCACCAGTCCTTGATTTTTTGTTTGCCAGGATGGGGACTGGACAATGATCCCAGATGGGTCACCAGTCCATGACAAGAGTCTTTAACCCGATACAACGGGAGTCAGGAACGCACCTGGAACGTAGGTTCTGGCCTGACTATTGGTGTGGTCTGTGGTCAGGTTCTGCAAAGTGGGGATCTACAAATCCTATAGTTCCAATCTATTCCTAGGATGGAGACTGAACAATGATCCCAGATATGTCACCAGTCCTTGACCAGAGTAATTAATCTGGTACCACGGGAGTCAGAAAAGCCCCTGGAAAGTAGGTTCTGGACTGACTATTGGTGTGGTCCCTTCGGGGACATCGTGGTGGATGTGGTTAAAACCGAAATCGCTGGGAGAGTAGTCCCGGATGTGGAGTTGCAAACCAATCGAGTGCCATGACCCATAGAATGGTAAGCACTTGTATATGGGCTCCGCTCCTAACCAAGGAGGAGGGCAAAAAGGTCCAGAAACACGGAATTATTTTGTACTAATGTACATTGCTTTGGTACTCATGCACATTGTATTCATTCACCCAGGTGTTTAGAGCGCGGTGGGGTTAAGCCTGAAGGCAGGAACTCACCCAAATCCTGAATACCTAACTGCCATTAATTCAATATAATCTGCATTTCTGCATTCAAAAACAATTGTCTCTGATCTCTTAACGAGATTAATAAGCAGTTCTAAATTCACCTGAGAATTGGCTTTCGGGTGCTACTGTTCATGCAGCTGTAGTGTAGATGAGACCTGCAACCTCTTCATGGGAGAGAATAGCCCATGAATGTCCTTATTGCATCAATAGTCAGAAACTGCATACATTCTAGGCTGATGTGGCCTTGCCTTAACTCCAAACGCACTAATGCCCTCCTGTCGTTATCGATACCGGACGTCTCACTTAATTATATTGAAAGTTTTGCGAAATGACTTTTGCAGAAGTCTAAGTGAGTCTACTTTACAGACTACCACTCTTATCCTAACATAACCTAGATAAGAAGCTGTATTTCAAGCTCAACACCCGAACAAGCAATATGCAGAGCATTGGTCTTACAACACCTCAGACAGATAATGATCTACGGAGTTATCTTTTGGCGGAAGGCACTTAAAAAATCTACTGAGAAAAATCAATAAAGTAAACTACTCCATTAAGCCTACAATTTCAGACACTCTTTTTCCAGAGGTATTATACATGGTGGTATGAGAAGTGTGGACTTCTATACTGATGGCTCCAAATTTAATGATAGAGTTGGTCCCCGGAATTTACTGGAAAGACCTGTTGACCCTTGAAATTTACTCGAAAGACCTGGGACTATCTATAGCACGCAGGCTGTCTGATTACTGTAGTATTTACTAGATTGAAATGTTGGCTTTTACGGAGGTAGCATAATGGCTGGGTATAATGTCCCGACAAAGATTGGAATAAATATATTTTCCGATATTCAATCTACCATTAAATCTCTGGATTCTATATTCCATTCACAAAAAATCCTTAACTACGGCAGATCTCATAGCAATATGGTTAGGCAGTTCAAAACCTGTTATGAAGGAGAGCTTGCAACGCTAGAAAGTACCTTTCATGGTGATGATGAGGCTCATTTTTCACCTTTGGCAATATGGTTAGGCAGTTCAAAACCTGTTATGAAGGAGAGCTTGCAACGCTAGAAAGTACCTTTCATGGTGATGATGAGGCTCATTTTTCACCTTTAATATTTTACCCTGAGGGTAATTTTACCCTCAACTTGTGACTGTTTGTTGCGGATTTTGGTGGGCGGGGTCATTGGGCCGTACTTTTTCGGAAGCGAGGCTGGAACAACAGCTACGGTGGATGGATTGCACTATCGAACAATGATGAATGAACAATGATCGAACAATGATGAATGTAGACGATGCTGACGTGGTACTTTGTAGCCAACAATTAAAGGTCTCTGACTGCCTCGGATTTAATATGCCTGGAGTGAGCCTCAGTCAATCTAACCACCAACGTCCTCCTACCTTTATTGATGCAGGATATCTAACAGGTCGTGCCTTGGTGAGGACTCGCGGTCTTATTGGATGGAATGAGGTAGTTTAGAATAAATTGTTTATATATACAAGGTTAGGTTGGTTACGTCTAAAGCTGGACAGTTTAAAACTGGCGCCCACTGAGTGATTATTCATGTTTATTATTCTCCAATGAGTGAGTTGAGGGTACAGCTGTGGGTCTGTGTGGATCCATACCTCTGACTACGTCTAATTCTAAATTATTTTTTCTTCTATAAAATACACCTGGACATTGGCATAGGAAATGGAAGGTATATTCCACTGCGTCAGGGCACATTTAGTCTTTGGGGGTTGCTGCTTCTTGTTATAAGACCCATAGTCAGTAGTAAATACCATTTATCCATAGTTAGCAATTCCTCAGTGTTCTGTGTAGACCTTTCGTTCTAGAGACACTTCCTTTATTCATACCTAGCAGTTTAATTCCAATGCTGATGCCATAAAAATGTACCACGACTGTATACCATAATTAATAATCAAGAGGTGTGGTTTAACATCTGACTCAACACCTATAGAGGAAATAGTCCCGACTTTCGCGAGTTTATCAGTTTCTGCATTTCCGACCTGGTGCTCAGCACAACTGTTCCACTATGGGATCAATGATCAATCTTTACTTATTAAAATGAAATGACCAACAAGACTTTCTTTACCAACCGATTACATTAATCCACTAGATTTCATAGTAGATTATCTCATAATAGAAACATAGTATAAATAGTAAAAATCAAATATATATCTACACCAACTTTGGTTAGCGACTACTGCATACATATAAATAGATGACGTCAATGACAAAACCATTGTGAATGTAACAATGTCAGTTGGGGATTTATCCGAAAAGTAATTTCAAATACGAAAAGTAATTTCAAATACCTGGACAAAGATAACCTGCCAATTAATAACGGCAAGAGAAAATAAAAAAAAGCAGTATTCGAAATTAGCTGTCGAAGCTGACGGAGAACGTGTAGAATTTTACTGTATGACTAAATGTACTTCAGTTTAATATTAATGAAGATAAAAAGCACCGGATGAAGGTGTAAACACACTGAAAAAATTACATAACGATTAGCTGTACCCGGTGTGCTTCGCTGCCCTCAAATTTCAGTTGAAAGAAAAACTACTCTCGCTCGATATACAGAGGTCTTTGCCTTAACAAAATTCCTGATGTGCATACGCCAAAAAAAGATGTCCCTGTTATATGTCAAATCCGTACATACCAAATTTCACGATTGTATAATATTTCCCCAGCTGCAGGGGTTTCAATAAAGGAGATGTTGTACAAAGTAAAGGGTTTACAAATAAGAGTGATATAATTTCTTTGAAAAAAAACACACTTATTGTTAAGGAAATTCAAAAGTTTTTTATTTAATGTCGAGTACAACCGATACAATTAAGTTCTAAATAAAACGTCATTCAAATGGTCGCCTCCACGACTTCTTCTGCAGGAACGAATTCGATGAACCCAATTTTCGAGCACTTTTGCTACTAAATCAAGTCGTATGTCATGAATGGCACGTTCAGTATTGACTTGTAAAGCTTGAAGAGAGTCTGGTTTATTTCGAAAGACCAATGACTTCAAATAACCCCACAAGAAATAGTCTAATGGTGTTAAATCACAACTTCTTGGAGGCCATTTAATATCACAATTTCTTGAAATAATCGAATCTCCAAATTTTTCTCGCAATAATTCAATTGTTTCATTTGCTGTGTGGCACGTAGCCACAATCGGTCAATGGCAAAAAGATAACTCATAACAAGAGCTATAGGTGTCAAGGTCGTAGGATGACTGGAAACTGTTTATTTGGATTTTAAAAAAAAATGGACTAAGCATCATTTTCAAATGTGATCGGAAAGTTTATTTTTGCTCTAGCTCCTTGACGGTACGTCGGATCGGGAATCTTTCAATGGGAAAAAGATAGCTCTTAACGAGTGCTAAAATATTGCTCAGGGGTGTCAAGGTCGTAGGACGATTGGAAAGTTTTTTTTTATTTTAAAAAATGGATTTAGCGCACGAAAAGTTGCAATTGCAGAACGATTATTTTGATAATAAAACTGAATAATTTGTAAACGTTGTTCTTGCGTATATCTCTCCATGATGAAATTGTAAACACTACTGAATACAATGAAAAACTAATGACAGATTATGACATATTACATATGGCCGAAAAGTCACTTAAAACTCATATCATCCCTATTGGAAAACCCGTTACCACCAAAGGTTTAAGACCCTTGGTGTAACGCTACTCTAGACAACCAGGGCATAGGACATATATCATAGGTTATATAGGTCAAGTGACATAGGGGAACCCGATTTGTTCTTTAATCGGCCCTGATTAGAGGTTATTGACCCCGGATTAAAGGTCATTGGCCTAATTAATGGTCCACCAAAGGTCAATGACTACTGATTAAAGGTCATTGAACCCGGATTAAAGGTCAATGACCCCGGATTAAAGGTCATTGAACACGGATTAAAGGTCATTGACACCTTAGAATTAAGGGCCACTGACCCCGATAAAAGTTCATTGAACCCGGATTAAAGGTCATTGATCCCGGATTAAAGGCAATTCACCTCTAATTAAAGGTCAATGAGCTTTAATCCATTGACCACGGGTTAAAGGTCATTGAAGCCGTAGTAAAGGTCATTAACCCCGGGTTAAAGGCCACTGACGCCTATTAAAGGTCAACGACCCCGGATTAATTGTCATTGACTCTAATTAAATGTCATTGATTCCGGATTAATTGTCATCGACTCCAATTAAAGGTCATTGACAACGATTAAAAGTAATTGATCCCGGATTAAAGGGAAAATTGATCCCGGATCAAAGATCATTGACACCGATGAGAGGTCAATGACCCCTGACTAAAGATATTTGACCCCGGATTTATGGCCATTGACCCCTATTAAAGGAAGATAATTAAACTATTATAGGTCACTGACCTCGGATTAAAGGTTAATGGCCCAGGATAAAACGTCAATGACCCAAATCAAGGTCCTTTTACCCCGATTAAAAGGTCATATACTCCGGATTAAAGGTAATTAACCCCGGATTAAAGGTCAATGACCCCGCTTAAAGATCATTGACCGCGGATTAAAGGTCATTGATCCTGATTAAAGGTCATTGATCCCGATTGAAGGTCATTTACACTGATTAAAGGTCATTTACCCCGGATTAAATGTCAATGATCCCGGATGAAAAGTCAATGACCTCGCTTAAAGGTCATTGATCGCGGATTACAGGCCATTGACCCCGAATCAAGGTCGTAAACCCCGTCGTAAACTCCAAATTAAAGGTCATTGGCCACTATTAAAGGTCATTGACTATTATTAAAGGTCATTGTCCCCGGATTAAAGGTCAATGACACCGACATAAAGTTCAATGGCTCCGATTAGAGTTAAATGACCCCAATTAAAGGTCATTGACCCGGATTAAACGTTTTTGACACAGATTAAACGACATTGATTCCGATAAAAGGTCATTGACCCCGATTAAAGGTCAATAACGCCGTTTAAAGGTCATTCTATTATAAGAAATGGCACCATAGTATACACCTTTACATCAAGAGAACCTTCCATAAAGCTATCAAGATCAACGCGGTCTCAGTGGAATTAACCTTGCAATATGAGTCGGTCAAAACAAAATAAACAGAAGGGTTTTTCATGATTACACGCCGGACGATTTGAAGGATTTGAAGATGCCCACAATGTCCACAAGTTGTGATATAATTTCTGTGGCATTGTCCTACGGTTCTACTTCAAAATTATTTACTGTTGATGGTTCATTCATTGAATTACCAGGACGATGTGAATCCAGAAACAACTCCAGTGATTCCTTCATTGGATGTAGTCCATTTACCTGCAGATGTTTGATGTAAACTAATGGCTAGAATTATCCTTAGCCCAGTGGATTCGGATGTTTCGTTCACATTAGTGCAGAAGTCAATACTGGATTTATTCTGAATATTCCTCTTTCCCCTCTTGTATTTTCTGAGTTCCGTTTTATTTCTGTCCCAGTTCTGCGGAGTTCTAGAAGCATTTGCCTGTTAGAGGGCTTCCTGTAGCACTTCGACGAAATGTGTAGTGTTTTAAAAAATTATTTACTGTTGATGGTTCATTCATTGAATTACCAGGACGATGTGAATCCAGAAACAACTCCAGTGATTCCTTCATTGGATGTAGTCCATTTACCTGCAGATGTTTGATGTAAACTAATGGCTAGAAATATCCTTAGCCCAGTGGATTCGGATGTTTCGTTCACATTAGTGCAGAAGTCAATACTGGATTTATTCTGAATATTCCTCTTTCCCCTCTTGTATTTTCTGAGTTCCGTTTTATTTCTGTCCCAGTTCTGCGGAGTTCTAGAAGCATTTGCCTGTTAGAGGGCTTCCTGTAGCACTTCGACGAAATGTGTAGTGTTTTTCAACTAGCCCTGCATGTTTTAAGTTTTGCATCAGCTAAATTTCGATTCAAAACTCTGTATATAATTTTTAATACTTACCCAATATATATACTGTGTATTGTATATTCAATATACTTTATACGTCTTTTTTATGATATACTTTCTTCGAATAAATTATTAATTAAGCTATAGCGAATTGATCGTAAAACTTGTATATGCTACTGTTCGAAATGTCACACAGGTAATTCCGAGAAATGAATTTAATTGCTGGCCAATTGTGTTTTTATTTTATTATTTTCATGCATAATTCCTATTGGGAACTGGGAAATGGTGTATGATAATTTTCCAATTAAAATCCCTGAGTATTTAGTCAGTTTCGCAGAACAAGTGGATTTTTTTCGGTGACAAGCAATTCCGAAAAAAAGACAATGAGACAAACGAATGTTTAGTTTCTCTCTCTATCTCTTTAGAGCAAGACCCACTGCATGATTTTCCACCATTAATAAGAGCGACCGACCGACACCAAATGTCCCGCGCAGTCGTTGAACTTCTGTGTGTCATCGAAGATCATGAGACGAGTTTCCGTCTTTTGGCAGCCCAGCAGTAGACGTCGCAGCAGCAACAGCGCATCCATGTTCACAATGCGAAGAATAATAAAAAACGAAACACATTTTAAGCGAATTAAAACTAAATGGGCCAAAGAGTAAAGAATGAGTGTATATCTCAGCTGGATATGTATGCTTCACGTATGAACCTTAGGGTGGATTGGATTTTTGAGATGGTTTATGTTTGGCAATCAAATAAACAATCTTCTACTCAAAATTGTAGAACTTTCGTTCTTTTCAGTTCATACATCTGAAAACCATATTTCATCCACGGGAAAAGGTTCATATTTCTTTCAGTCAGCTCAATTATAGACGAAGACATTAGAGATCGACTCTAGTATTAAGGCAGATCTCAGAGATTGTCTCTAGTATTAAGGAAGATCTCAGAGATCGACTGTAGTATAGAGAAAGATCTCAGAGATCGAATCTAGTACAGAGTTAGATCTCAGAGATCGACTCTAGTATAGATGAAGATCTCAGATATCGACTCTAGTATAGATGAAGATCTCAGAGATCGACTCTGGTATAGGGGAAGATCTCGACTCTAGTATAGGGGAAGCTCTCAGAGATCGAATTTTGTGTAGGGGTAGATTTCAGAGATCGACTCTAGTATACAGGAATATCTCAGAGATCGACTCTAGCATACAGAAAGATCTCAGAGATCGGCTCTAGTACACAGGAAGATCTCAGAAATCGACTCTAGTATAGAGGAAGATCTCGGTTTAAGAAATATCTCCGACATAGACTCTAGTATAGAGGAAGATCTCAGTGATGGACTCTAATATAGAGGAAGATCTCGGAGATCGACTCTAGTATAAAGGACGATCTCAGATATCGACTTTGGTATAGAGGAAGATCTCAGAGATCGACTCTTGTACAGAGGGAGATCTTAGAGATTGACTCTGGTATAGAGGAAGATTTCAGAAATCGACTCTAGTACTGAGGGAGATCTTAGAGATTGACTCTGGTAGGAAGATCTCAGAAATCGACTCTAGTATAGAGGAAGATATCAGAAATCGACTCTTGTATAGTGGAATATTCCAGAGATCGACTCTAGTAAAGCGGAGGATCTCAGAGATCGACTCTAGTATACAGGAAGATCTCAGGGATCGACTCTAGCATAGAGGAAGGTCTCAGAGATCGACTCTAGTATAGAGGAAGATCTCAGAGATCGACTCTAGTATAGATGAGGAACTCTAGTGTAGCGGAAAATCTCAGAGATTGGCTCTAGTATAGAGGAAGATCTCAGAGATCTGCTCTAATATAGAGGGAATTCTCAGAGATCGACTCTAGTATTGAGGAAGTTCTCAGAGATAGACTCTATCGCAGAAGCTAGTCTCGTCTCTTAATCAGAAGGTTATGTATGAACCTTCGATTATTGTTATCAACCCCACGGTTTGCCAGACAAGAGTCGTAACTATTGGGACTGGTTTTGTGTTGTTGTACTTATATTTACTACGTTTCCATTACGAGTATAGGAAAATCTACTTTGAAATCTAATCGATTGGAATGAAATACACGCATTGCGAACTGATAGTACTATACTAGATTATTAAATATGTGGATTATCTCATATTGGAAAGATGGAATAAGCTCAATTGTCACCATGTCTGGTTAGAGTTAACCAAAAGTTAAATGTTTAAAATTACCTACAATACCAGATCCGGTGAAATTGGATCTACAGTTAAATGTCCCATTAACAACAGTATAAAAAATCATACGACCAATATCAAAATGTGAATAATGACCGACTTTAACTATGAATAAATCTGAAACCGAGCAAATTTTCCCGAAAATTTTATAATTTTTAGTAAATTATATTGAATAGTCATCCACCCTAATGTACTTACTCAAATGGGCACCTACCTCACAGTTCACAAATACGGGAGGCAGACTGTCTGTCCAATATTTCTGTGTGTAATCTGTAAATATTAAAACAATGGAATCTTGGTGACTATAACAATATGAGCTGAAGCAGAATTTTTTTAAAATTTGCAATGATCAGACAACGACTTTAAGATACTTTAACGAACATCTGAATGACTTCCAGCACATGATGTAAATATGTACATTGTGGCTCTTGTAATACTTATAGGTTCAGTAACAAAGGTTTCGTCTTCTTTATTTGTCTTTTATGTATTTCTTCTTAATTGGTGTTAATGTCAGTATGGACGCACACTTTCATTAGCTTGTGACGACAACAATATTGTGCAGATAATTAACTTGTCATTAGCTAACATTCCTCTACTTCGATAGCCACTGACTATGCGCACAGGTAGCAACAATGCGTTTTTGTGCTCAAAGGAGTCGAGTCACAATAAATGTTCTCTAAACAAACTGTTCTATAAAGACCAATTTGATAATAAAATTTTTCTACATATAAAGATCAGTTTGATACTCAAGCTGTTCTAAAGGGTTTTCCAACAAGAGGTGTTAGCTTGGTATTCAAAGAAAAATGCAATTTTTTGAGATAAATGGTCGGATGTTTATTTCATAATAAAGAGGAAGGTATGCCGTTAATAATGAAAAACAACATCAGCCAAATGGCCACCACGATGGGTCATATCCTTTTCATGAAATTCTCCATAACCAAATCGCTGTCCTATGTCCTCGATAGCCTCACGAATTCTATGTTTGAAGTCTTGAATCGACGCTGGGCTGCTGGCGTAGACCTTATCTTTCACGTGGCCCCAAAGGAAGAAGTCGCAAGGTGTTAAATCACAAGATCTCGTTGGCCAATTGTGATCAGCCCTTCGAGAGATAACACGGTCCGGAAACTTTTCCCGTAACAGAGCAATGGTTTCGTTGCTTGTGTGACACGTAGCGCCGTCTTGTTGAAAGTAAACGTGGTCCAGATCAATACCATCCAACTCCGACCATAAAAAATCATTAATCATCTCTCGATAGCGCAATCCATTCACCGTAACTGCTGATCCAACCTCATTTGCGAAAAAGTAAGGTCCAATGACCCCGCCGGACCATAAACCGCACCAAACAGTCACACGTTGAGGATGGAGAGGCTTCTCAACAATAACTCTTGGGTTTTCGTGCGACAATTTTGCTTGTTGACGTAGCCACCGAGGTGGAAATGGGCCTCAGCAGTCAAGATGATTTTCCGAATTTTAATAATTTTAATGCGTTGTTGAATGGTGTATCGTTCCATTTTTAGTAATAACGTAGTTTCTACTTGTCAAATGTCAAAGAATAAAAGCTTCAAAAGTGACAGCTACCGAAATACTGTTCTACAAAGATCAGTTTGATAGTCAAGCTGCTCTATAAAGATCAGTTTGATAGTCAAATTGTTCTATAAAGATCAGTTTGATAATCAAACTGTTCTATAAAGATCAGTTTGATAATCAAACTGTTCTATAAAGATCAGTTTGATAATCAAACTGTTCTATAAAGATCAGTTTGATAATCAATCTGTTCTATAAAGATCAGTTTGATAATCAAACTGTTCTATAAAGATCAGTTTGGTAATCAAACTGTTCTATACAGATCAGCTTGAATATCGAACTGTTCTAAGAAGATCAGTTGGATAATCAAGCTATTCTAAAAAAATCAATTTAAAGTCAAACTGTTCTATAAAGAAAGGTTTGATAGTCAAAATGTTCTATATAGATCAGTTTGATAGTCAAACTGTTATATATAGATCAGTTTGGTAGTCAAACTGTTCTATATAGATCAGTTTGATAGTCAAACTGTTCTATATAGATCAGTTTGATAGTCAAACTGTTCTATATAGATCAGTTTGATAGTCAAACTGTTCTATATAGATCAGTTTGATAGTCAAACTGTTCTATATAGATCAGTTTGATAGTCAAACTGTTCTATATAGATCAGTTCGATAGTCAAACTGTTCTACATAGATCAGTTTGATAGTCAAACTGTTCTATAAAGATCAGTATGACAATCAAACTCTTCTAAATAAATATATATTTAATAATCAAACTGTTCTATAAAGATCAGTTTGATAATCAAACTGTTCTATAAAGATCAGTTTGATAATCAAACTGTTCTATATAGATCAGTTTAATGGTCAAACTGTTCTATATAGATCAGTTTAATGGTCAAACTGTTATATATAGATCAGTTTGATAGCCAAACTGTTCTATAAATATCCGTCAGTTTGTTTGTCAAACTGTTGCTTAAAGTTCAGTTCAGTCTATGAAACTGTTCTAAAAATGCTTGACTATAGGGTTTTTACCGCCAGTTTGTTTTGTTTTTAATGTTTTTTTTTATAAAATTCCCCATTTAAGCCAATAAAACACGAAAACACAATCAGCAACGATCAGTAGGTAACGATGACGATTAAACAGAATAAAGAGCAAAAATAAAAACAAACACACGCCACCAAATCCCAAATCAAAAAAATAAAAACAAATAATGAGCGGTGACAGCAACAAAATATTGCAGCATATGGATAAAGAAGAAGAAAAAACACAAAGTATCCAGATAAAAGAACCGTCTGCCCATCATAATAAACTGGATGGGGAGAGTGAGAGTAGCATTGTGAGAGTTTTGTTTTTTGGCGTATGACAAATACGCCAAATGAAAGAGTCTAAAAGGCGTGAAGAGGCGACATACGGCTCTGTGATTGATGTTTGTTGGGAAAGACAATGAAGGGGTGCCTTCGAAGATTATATAGAAAGTACGGGAGAGAGAGTGGGAGAGAGTTGCTTCACCCTGCTTAGAATGCCAAACAGATAGATTGTGAACTCTGGTGTTGTGTTGTGTCTCATTTGGAGAGCCATGAACCCTCTTCTCTTGCTTAATAGTCTTTTATTGAAAGGTAGTTACCGTTGGGTTCGCTCAATGGCTATTGAAAAAATTCTCCGCAATTCAGTATTTCGCAAGACATCAACGAAGTAGAACGATCGTGTTGAAGTTCAATAATAAGAGAATCGTCTCGGAAGTTACACAAACAAAAAAGAAGTAAAGCTAAACGTAAATCAAGTGTTAAGTGAATATAATTTAATTGTTTTGACATTCAAGACAAATTTAGTTCAACGGGGGATTTTTTTGTTTGTTTTTCACTCCGCAAATAGTAACAATAATAAAGAAAATCCCTTAGAAAACAAACACAATATGAAGTGGAGTAGAGATAAATCAAAAAAATCCGAAGACTCTCAGAACGGAAATGATCTGAGTCGGGCTTTAGTTAAACAGGATCCACGTACTAAGGTCAAGACCACTTCCGCCCAATCGGAAAGTACTAATACGACCACACAAAATGCCACTATATTCAATAGTAATGCAAAAACCGTCACCTATCAGTCGACCAAACAAACGGTGACTTCGCGACAGACAGCCCGTATAACGGAAATTACGACACGACGTACTCCCACACCTCAGGAACTGGAGGAAATGATGCGTTTGCTGCATATGAACAAGAAACCCGAAACGAAAACTTTCACCACCACCTCAACTACGTCCAGTGTGCCCTTGAGACGCAATCGTCCCAGCAACTTGCCTGCCTTGCCCCCCTCGTCCTCACGTAATTCCATCAATAGTCTCAACAATAAAAGTACTCCGAAATTCAAAAGTACTGCTTCACCGGTATCGCGTCTTATCTTCAACTATGAGTCACCGTCATCATCGGGCAGTGCCAGCAACGGCGCAGGTGATGGCAGCTCTAAAACACCGATAACACCAACATTGGTGAAGACACAAACCACAACATTTTCGGAGAAAAATGGTCGTACTGTAACTCAACGCGTTGAGGAACATCGCATCAAATTTGATCCGACCACCTTTAAACTCTCTACACCAAATTCACCACTGACCCGTAATTTTATGGGGGAAGATAATTTCAAATTCTCTTCGACAGATGCTAGGCCAGCCATAAT
The DNA here is from genome assembly GCA_963930755.1 of Eudasyphora cyanicolor. Lineage (NCBI taxonomy): Eukaryota > Metazoa > Arthropoda > Insecta > Diptera > Muscidae > Eudasyphora > Eudasyphora cyanicolor. The sequence continues at coordinate 21,598,746 of OZ005738.1, forward strand.
GCCCGCTTTGCCGGCTCCCAAACCAAGCACAGCAACATTTACCTTTAATACCAAACCGACAACCACCTCAAGTACCTACACCTCTCCATATAGTCATAGACAAGTAACACGTGGACCTACCAATACGTCAAATTTAACATTCACCACTACCAGCAAACCCAGCCCTACATCAAATTTAACCTTTACCACAAGCACTAAGCCGATCTCTTCCATAAGAAGTACCACTACACCTCTGAAAAGCACCAGCACCATCACTTCATCCAGCACCAATAAACCTGGATCACTATTTAGTTCATGGGCCACAACCCCAGCAAAACCCTCCACCACTACTAGCACCAGCAATTCTTCCAGCATTAATAAACCTGGATCACTATTTAGTTCCTGGAAAACATCTCCACCAAAACCCCCCACCACAACAACCCCCTCCACTTTAGATGCCAAACCTTTCTCAAGAACCTCTCCAGCTGGTAGTACCTACTCCACCTATGCAACCAGCAATCCATCAACAACACCGGCCACAACAGGTATTCTGAACAGTGGTAAAGCTGCCACCAATGTTCCTCGAGCCAAACCCGGTTATGCTTATATCTTTAATAATGTCATCTTTGATAATCCCAATAATGAGGAACGCATTGGCAGTGCCGAAGATGTTAAAGCCTTGGTGCAAACATTTGAATCTTTTAAAATGAAAGTAACCGTCATTGAGAATGCTAAAGTGGATAAGATTAAAAAGACTGTGGAAAAAAGTAAGTAGAACTTTCGTAATAAGATTTTCTCAAACAAAAATCAGTTGGGATGGTCAAAAGTCGGTTGTAGCCGACTGTATAATACTTTCTACTATCCTGTGCTAACCAATGTACGGATAAATATTTAGGGGCTACATCAAACTATTATTACTATGAAGTGTTGCAGGTTAAATAGAGTAAATTTCTAAATTCCAGGCCCATCGGTTAAAAAAAGTAGGATCCACACCGCCAACAAGTCGATAACTACCTTAGTTATTGAAATTGAAAAAAATCGATTTTTTACTTTTTTTTATTATTTTTAGCTCTTTTTAATTTAATTTTTAAAATTTTTTAATTTTCTAAAATAAAATGAGCTCAAAATAATAAAAAAAAGTTAAAAATTTATTTTTCGGAATTTTATTCGATAACAGATAGTTATGCAAATTTTTATTAATTTTTTCCGTTTTATTCATATCCTTTTTCAAAAAAAACAACTTATTTTAGTTTATTTCAAACCCGATAACTCGACAACTAAGCAAAATATCAGTAAAATGTCCTCAATATTTCTTCTTAATTTAAATTCGATTTGTCGATTTTTAAAAAGAGCTCAAAATCCTAAATAAATTGTATTATAAATTGTAATTATCAAATATTATTTCGTTTTTTAATTAAATTAGCACAAAGTTATAATAAAGTAGACAAATTTTCTATTTCGATAACTAAGGTAGTTAACGAAAAAATTAAATTAAAACTTTAGATTAAATAAATCTTAAAATAATAAAAAAACATATAACCGATTTCTTCTTCTCAAAAAAATTAAAAAATCCTTTTTTCCAATTCCGATAACTAACAATCGAACAATTTTGTTTATTTTAATTTAATGTTTTATTTAAAGTTTTTTTCGTTTTTCAATATTAAGCTCATTTAAAAAAACATTTTTTAGTTTTTTTTAAGCTTCAAGGTCCGATAACTAAGCGAGATATCGATAAAATGTTCTCTATATTTTTATTGCACATTTTTACCCGATTTTTTCGTTTTTTACATACATTTTTTTTTGTAAAGTTAGCTCAATGTAGTTGTTTTTTTTTTTATTATTTTGGGCTCATTTTGATTTAGAAAAGAACGAAGAAATCGAGTGCAGCATGTTATTTTTTTGTAAAATGAGCTTAATATAAAAAACAAACTTTTTCAATGTTGAAAATTGAAAAAATATTAGCTCAATATGAAAAATGGAAAAAAAATAAATAAAGTTGTTCGATAACTTCCTTAGTTATCGAAATTTAAATACATTTTTTTATTAGTTTGACCTCATTTTAATTTTAAAAAACTAAGAAATCGAGTATAATATATATTTTGTAAAAAAAATCAAACGTAAATCCAATTTTTGATATCTACCTTAGTTACCGAAATTGAAAAAATCGATTTTTTAGATTTATAATATTTTAAAATGAGAAACAATTTAAATTTTTCGATGACTACCTTAGTTATCGAAGTTGAAAATTTAAACAAGTAAAAGCGTTAAGTTCGGCCATGCCGAATCTTATATACCCTCCACCATGGATAGCATGTGACCTCACAAAATAACTCAAACCTAAAGAAAATAACACTGATAAACACAAATATAGTAGATGAGAACAGTAGGAATCACAACAACTTAGACGCTATATATGGGAGCTATATCTAAATATGGACCGATATGGCCCATTTGCAATCCCAAACAACCTGCAACTATAAGAAATATTTGTACCAAATTTGATCAACCTAGCTCTATAATTGCGGACTGTAGCGTAATTACCACAGACGGACGGACGGACATGGCTAAATCGTCTTAGAATTTTACGACGATTAAGAATATATATACTTTATGGTGTCTCAGATCAATATTTAGATGTGTTACAAACGGAGTGACAAAATGAATATACCCCTCATCTTATGGTGGAGGGTATAAAATATATTAGTTCCGTATGAAAAATGGGAGAAACGAATTAAATAACATAACATAAATAAAAATCGATATTTTTACTTTTTAATTATATTCTAATTTAAAAAAACAAAGAAATAGATCAGTTATAATGTTATTTTTGTAAAATGAAAAAATACATTTTTTAATTTAAAAATATGAAAAAAACGGAAATTAAATTTTTCTGATATCAATTTTTTATTATTTTGAGCTCATTTTAATTAAAAAACGAAGAAATCCAGTATATGTTTTATTTGTAAAATGAATAAATACAAATTTTTTGATAAACCTTAGTTATCGAAGTTGAAAATTACAAAATATAAAAAACTGGAAAAAAATTAAATAAAATTTTTTCGATATCTTTTTAATTTAGAAAATCCAAGAAATAAAGTATAGTATGTTATTTTTTTTTTTTGTAAAATGTGCTCAATATAAAAAATAAAAAAAACGGAAAAATAAACTTTTTTCATAAATACGTTAGTTATCGATGGTGAAAATTTAAAAAATGAGCTCAATAGAAAATTTAAATAATTTTTTTCGAAACTAACTTAATTATCGAAATTGAAAAAATCTATGAAAACATGGGAAACTTTACATAATTAATTAAATAACATTTTGCAATCTCTACCTTAGTTATCGAAATTTTGAAAGTAGGTCAGAAATCGATGTAATGATTTTTCTTTTTTGTGAAATGTGAACAATATGAAAAAAAATAAACCATTAATTAACATTTTCGATAACTAACTTAGTTATCGACGTTGAAAATTGAAAAAATCCAGTTATCTACTTTTTTATTATTCTAAACTCATTTTAATTAAAAAAAACGAAACAAATTCGAGTTATCAAAGTGTCCAAAGCTACGCGGACCAAAATGTTTTTTATATTATTTTTAGCTTACATTTTTGTTAAAAAATCGACATAATCGGCTAAAAATTGTCGATAACTTTAGACATATCCAAAGCCAGTTAGCGGACAAAAGACCACTGAAATATTTTCTCCTTTGCCCAAAGCGCGGATTTTATTATATATTCCTACTAAAGCAATTATCGATAACAAAAATTTTTTCGTTTTTTTTTCTTATAATTTTCGATTTTGAGAACATTGGAATAAAAAAATCGATTTTTAAAATTGTATCCTACGAAAACTCGATAACTAAGCGAAATACCGATAACATGACCACTAAGTGTTCCATATATTTGGAGGTGCTCTATCCAAATCTGTGGTTATGTTTCGGTGCCTCGGATATCATACTCGTACTCTCCCCAAATAATTTGTTATTTGTCATTTAGATTTTTTTGTAGAGCTTTTTGATCACAAAACCAATTGACAAAGCCATAGTCAGTACGTCTGAGATGTTTGCTTTCGATGATCCATAAATTAACGATCTAAATATAAAATTTCCCTTTAGTATTATTCATTTTATTTTCTGCATACATATACTAAATAAGTTCTGGGAAAGACCAGCATGAAACATCGTCTAATTGTCTACAGATAACAATGTTTACCCGAACATTTCAGTGCTGATTTAGGAAATATTATTAATTACAGTATTCAATGTATATGTATGAATATGCGTACTTAGATAATCGGCTGTCAGTGTTTGGGTAACCACATTGGAGGTCAAAATTCAATAATAAATGAACTCAAATAATAATAATCACAATTCAAATAATAATTCAGTATCGCAATGTTTGTGGTACGTTTTTAGGCTGTTAAATGATTTCAAACTGTGATAGAATTGATATTAGTGGAAAGTTATTTTTCCAAAAATGTGCCAAATAATATATTTAATCTAGTTTAGTAAATTTAAAATCTCACATATTTAAAAATAAAGTCTTGGTTAAATTAGTATTTCTTAGTTATTAGAGTGAGTTATTAGGTAGGAGTCCCTAAAGTGAGTATAAAACTATGTGTGGTACAATTTTAGGGTCTTCCAAATCTTCGTGGTGTGATATAATTTCTATTTATGCTGCTGCTCTTCCCAATTTAATACTTTTTTAAAATTTTTTTAAGTAAATTGAAGTTTTCAATAATGTGCAGAATATTATTAATTGTTTAATATTGTCAAAAAATATTAAAATTTGGAAAACACTACAGTTTAATAAAATGGATCATTCTTGCCAACAAAAAAAGAAAATATTTTCAGCCATATTTCCCTTTTATTATAGTTAACAGATTTTAAGTGAATCTTAATACTCGTAGACATAGATTAACATAATAATTTAAAAAAATTGAATGAATAGCCATTTCACGGTAAAAAAAGAAAAAGATGCTATTATTTACGAGTATTATTCAAACTACGTGACGTATTCAATATTTATTTAATTGTTTAATATTGCCAAAAAATATTAAAATTTGGAAATGACAATACAGTTTAATAAAATATGAATCTATGAGTTCATTCTGGCCTCCAAAAAACGGAAATATTTTCAGAATTACTTTCCTGTTATTAAAGTTGACAGATTTTTAGGAAATTTTAAAAGACATAGATTAAAAAAATAATTAAAAAAACAGAATGAATAGCCATTTCACGGTAGAATAAAAAAGAGAGACTATTATTTATTATTCAAAATACGTGAAGTATTCAATATTTATCTTTCTTTATTTATTATTAAAGCCTCTGTCGTCACTGCCGCCGCTTTCTCTTCGAAGACAATTTTGAACAAAGAAAATATTTCAAATGTATGTTAATTTATACATATTTATTACTTTTTCACAATGTTCGGCCTGTTCCCGTATTTTTCCAAATTTAAAATATCGACTAACCAATCAATCAGTGTGAGAATAAGTTTAAAAAGGTAGACAACAGCTGATTATTGTTTACTTTTCTCATTCTCTTCGAATTATTTTTAAGATAATTTCAAACAAAGAAAATGTCCCATATGTAGGCTAATATATATTTATTAGTTTCTCATAAAAGTAGGTCTATTCCCGTACTTTTCCAATAAAATTATCGGGTAACCAATTAAAAAAAAATGGACAACAGCTGATTAGTGTATACATTCGATTTCGATACCCCCATTTACCATCTAAATCACGACTTTTAATTTTGATAACAAAATTTATCGAAAATGGACTTGATCAGTATAAGAAGTATCTCGAATATACGAGTATAATAAAATGGTGGCCCTTATTAAAATATTTCAATTTTTGCAGACAGCTTTTCGCCTAATTTGTTGTTTTAAAAAGTTTATGGAAATAAACAAATACACACACAAAGGCTCATTGTTATCAGATAAACATATGTTTACCTCTTTCAAATGTTTTATTTATATTTTTATCGCTTTTATATAGGCAGACATGTATAAGTACGGATTTATGTACATATATACACGAGTAAAAAATATGATTAGAGTGTTTAGTCATACATATTTAGTTATTCTTGTTTTTGTTACTTGAACACACAACACGATTTGAGTGAAAATTACACCATTGTCAAGTCTGAATAAACTTTTTTAAATAAATTAATTCATAGAAAAGAGCGTTGTATATGGGCTACTTTAGATAGTCAGCCAGGCTGAATTAGGTTTTCTATAGGAAAACTTCAATTCATCTCAGCTGATTTTGGTTTTCTATAGGAAAACTTCAATTCATCCAGGCTGAATTAGGGTTTCAATAGGAAAACTTCAAATCAGCCAATCTGAATTAGGTTTTCTATAGGAAAACTTCAATTCAGCCAGGCTGAATTAGGTTTTCTATAGGAAAACTTCAATTTAGCAAAGCTAAATTAGATTTCAGTTCAGCAAAGCCTGTCCATTGTATGTTATACAATATACTCGTATACGACATTTTTCCTAAAGTCAATTGGAAATGGTGTGAACCTTAAATGCATATCAAACAAAGACAATATACATACATAAATATGTATTTATCAAGCAGGAATAAACAATATTGTTTTTGCATTGATAACGATTTGATAAACATACGAATAACATATTACCTTAGGGGAATCACATACGACCGATAACTACAATTTTTAATTAAACAATTGAAACATTCAAACACAATTATATTACTTTGAATACTAATAACATTGTCAGCGTCCAAGCTATAAAATCAGTTATTTTTCCGGTTATTTCTAGTTATACAGTTACCATAAAAAATGGAAAAGAGCAAAGAAAGATATGTTAGAAATAAAATAAAAAATATCCGAAGAAAATCTATTGCTAACTTAAAACATATAGCAATTTTTGCTACTCAACCCTAATACATTTGTTGGAAGTTTTCCCATTCATTGAAATCTTAAAGTGATAGCCTAGCCTAGGTCAAACTATTAAAGCCATGAGTTGCAAAGTTTAAAACCAGTATTTTTTAAACTGTATCTAAAAATGTTAAAACATTAAACACATCATACAATTGATGTACATATATGTAGCTCATATAATATAGTTAATATCGCAGTCAGATCAGAGTAATATATATATAAATTCTGCAGTATCGGTTAAAAAGTACTGCAGTACCTATCAATATCACCTCTTCCTATAATTACAAACTTTTGATAGAAGCAGTCAATCAATTGAAAAAAAAATAAGTTTTGTGATATAAATACTCCTCACTTATTCAGTCTCTTTTAGTACCTGATAATGAAATCGTACATTTAAAATACAGTCATGATAATTTAAACCAATTATCAATAATAATAGCCGGCAGATTGTAATGTTGTTGGAAATTGTGGGGCATAAAATGGGAAATGGCAAAAGTTAAATTGAACGACAGACCATTTCTGAGAAATCCACATATGTACAGTAGAGTGGGTTAACAAATTGAAATACATATGTAGATCTCCAGAAACATTTTAATTTTCTATAGGAAAACTTCAATTCAGCCCAGCTGAATTAGGTTTTCTATAGGAAAACTTCAATTCAGCCCAGCTGAATTAGGTTTTCTATTGGAAAACTTCAATTCAGCCCAGCTGAATTAGGTTTTCTATAGGAAAACTTCATTTCAGCCCAGCTGAATTAGGTTTTCTATTGGAAAACTTCAATTCAGCCCAGCTGAATTAGGTTTTCTATAGGAAAACTTCAATTCAGCCCAGCTGAATTAGGTTTTCTATAGGAAAACTTCAATTCAGCCCAGCTGAATTAGGTTTTCTATAGGAAAACTTCAATTCAGCCCAGCTGAATTAGGTTTTCTATAGGAAAACTTCAATTCAGCCCAGCTGAATTAGGTTTTCTATAGGAAATCTTCAATTCAGCCCAGCTGAATTAGGTTTTCTATAGGAAAACTTCAATTCAGCCCAGCTGAATTAGGTTTTCTATAGGAAAACTTCAATTCAGCCCAGCTGAATTAGGTTTTCTATAGGAAAACTTCAATTCAGCCCAGCTGAATTAGGTTTTCTATAGGAAAACTTCAATTCAGCCCAGCTGAATTAGGTTTTCTATAGGAAAACTTCAATTCAGCCCAGCTGAATTAGGTTTTCTATAGGAAAACTTCAATTCAGCCCAGCTGAATTAGGTTTTCTATAGGAAAACTTCAATTCAGCCCAGCTGAATTAGGTTTTCTATAGGAAAACTTCAATTCAGCCCAGCTGAATTAGGTTTTCTATAGGAAAACTTCAATTCAGCCCAGATGAATTAGGTTTTCTATAGGAAAACTTCAATTCAGCCCAGCTGAATTAGGTTTTCTATAGGAAAACTTCAATTCAGCCCAACTGAATTAGGTTTCCTATAGGAAAACTTCAATTCAGCCCAGCTGAATTAGGTTTTCTATAGGAAAACTTCAATTCAGCCCAGCTGAATTAGGTTTTCTATAGGAAAACTTCAATTCAGCCCAGCTGAATTAGGTTTTCTATAGGAAAACTTCAATTCAGCCCAGCTGAATTAGGTTTTCTATAGGAAAACTTCAATTCAGCCCAGCTGAATTAGGTTTTCTATAGGAAAACTTCAATTCAGCCCAGCTGAATTAGGTTTTCTATAGGAAAACTTCAATTCAGCCCAGCTGAATTAGGTTTTCTATAGGAAAACTTCAATTCAGCCCAGCTGAATTAGGTTTTCTATAGGAAAACTTCAATTCAGCCCAGCTGCATTAGGTTTTCTATAGGAAAACTTCAATTCAGCCCAGCTGAATTAGGTTTTCTATAGGAAAACTTCAATTCAGCCCAGCTGAATTAGGTTTTCTATAGGAAAACTTAAATTCAGCCCAGCTGAATTAGGTTTTCTATAGGAAAACTTCAATTCAGCCCAGCTGAATTAGGTTTTCTATAGGAAAATTTCAACTCAGCTCTGCATTATTTGGTTTTCTATAGGAAAAGTTTAATTCAGCCCTGCTGAATTTGCTTTTCTATAGGAAAACTTCAATTCAGCATTGCAGAATTTAGTTTTCTATAAGAAAACTTTAATTCAGCCCCGCTAAATTTGTTTTTCTATAGGAAAATTTCATTTCAGCCCAGCTAAATTGGGTTTTCTACAGGAAAACTTCAATTCAGCCCTGCTGAATTTTGTTTTCTTCCGAAAAACTTCAATTCAGCCCTGCTGAATTTTGTTTTCTTTCCAAAAATTTCAATTCATTTTTATAAGAATATTCAATCTAGCCCTGCTGAATTTGCTTTTCTATAGGAAAACTTCAATTCAGCCCTGCTGAATTTGCTTTTCTATAGGAAAACTTCAGTTCAGCCCTGGTGAATTTGGTTTTCTATGGGAAAACTTAAATTCTGCTCTGCTGAATTTGATTTTCTATAGCACAGCTGAATTTGGTTTTCTATAAGAAAACTTCAATACAGCACAGCTGAATTTGGTTTTCTATAGGAAAACTTCAATACAGCACAGCTGAATTTGGTTTGCTATAGGAAAACTTCAATTCAGCAAGGCTGAATTAGGTTTTCTAAAGGAAAACTTCAATTCAGCCCAGCTGAATTAGGTTTTCTATAGGAAAACTTCAATTCAGCCCAGCTGAATTAGGTTTTCTATAGGAAAACTTCAATTCAGCCCAGCTGAATTAGGTTTTCTATAGGAAAACTTCAATTCAGCCCAGCTGAATTATGTTTTCTATAGGCAAACTTCAATTCGGCCCATCTGAATTAGGTTTTCTATAGGAAAACTTCAATTCAGCCCAGCTGAATTAGGTTTTCTATAAGAAAACTTCAATTCAGCCCAGTTGAATTATGTTTTCTATAAGAAAATTCAATCTAGCCCTGCTGAATTTGCCTTTCTATAGGAAAACTTCAATTCAGCCCTGCTGAATTTGCTTTTCTATAGGAAAACTTCAGTTCAGCCCTTGTGAATTTGGTTTTCTATGGGAAAACTTAACTTCTGCTCTGCTGAATTAGGTTTTCTATAGGAAAACTTCAATTCAGCCCAGCTGAGTTAGGTTTTCTATAGGAAAACTTCAATTCAGCCCAGCTGAATTAGGTTTTCTATAGGAAAACTTCAATTCAGCCCAGCTGAATTAGGTTTTCTATAGGAAAACTTCAATTCAGCCCAGCTGAATTAGGTTTTCTATAGGAAAACTTCAATTCAGCCCAGCTGAATTAGGTTTTCTATAGGAAAACTTCAATTCAGCCCAGCTGAATTAGGTTTTCTATAGGAAAACTTCAATTCAGCCCAGCTGAATTAGGTTTTCTATAGGAAAACTTCAATTCAGCCCAGCTGAATTAGGTTTTCTATAGGAAAACTTCAATTCAGCCCAGCTGAATTAGGTTTTCTATAGGAAAACTTCAATTCAGCCCAGCTGAATTAGGTTTTCTATAGGAAAACTTCAATTCAGCCCAGCTGAATTAGGTTTTCTATAGGAAAACTTCAATTCAGCTAGGCTGAATTAGGTTTTCTAAAGGAAAACTTCAATTCAGCCCAGTTGAATTAGGTTTTCTATAGGAAAACTTCAGTTCAGCCCAGCTGAGTTAGGTTTTCTATAGGAAAACTTCAATTCAGCCCAGCTGAATTAGGTTTTCTATAGGAAAACTTCAATTCAGCCCGGCTGAATTAGGTTTTCTATAGGAAAACTTCAGTTCAGCCCAGCTGAATTAGGTTTTCTATTGGAAAACTTCAATTCAGCCCATCTGAATTAGGTTTTCTATAGGAAAACTTCAATTCAGCCCAGCTGAATTAGGTTTTCTATAGGAAAACTTCAATTCAGCCCAGCTGAAAACTTCAATTCAGCCCAGCTGAATTAGGTTTTCTATAGGAAAACTTCAATTCAGCCCAGCTGAATTAGGTTTTCTATAGGAAAACTTCAATTCAGCCCAGCTGAATTAGGTTTTCTATAAGAAAACTTCAATTCAGCCCAGCTGAATTATGTTTGCTATAGGAAAACTTCAATTCAGCCCAGCTGAAATAGGTTTGCTATAGGAAAACTTTAATTCAGCCAAGCTGAATTAGGTTTTCTATAGGAAAACTTCAATTCATCCCAGCTGAATTAGGTTTTCTATAGGAAAACTTCAATTCAGCCCAGCTGAATTAGGTTTTCTATAGGAAAACTTCAATTCAGCCCAGCTGAATTAGGTTTTCTATAGGAAAACTTCAATTCAGCCCAGCTGAATTAGGGTTTCTATAGGAAAACTTCAATTCAGCCCAGCTGAATTAGGTTTTCTATAGGAAAACTTCAATTCAGCCCAGCTGAATTAGGTTTTCTATAGGAAAACTTCAATTCAGCCCAGCTGAACTTCAATTCAACCCAGCTAAAGTAAAACTTCAATTCAGCCCAGCTGAATTAGGTTTTCTATAGGAAAACTTCAATTCAGCCCAGCTGAATTAGGTTTTCTATAGGAAAACTTCAATTCAGCCCAGCTGAATTAGGTTTTCTATAGGAAAACTTCAATTCAGCCCAGCTGAATTAGGTTTTCTATAGGAAAACTTCAATTCAGCCCAGCTGAATTAGGTTTTCTATAGGAAAACTTCAATTCAGCCCAGCTGAATTAGGTTTTCTATATGAAAACTTCAGTTCAGCCCAGCTGAATTAGGTTTTCTATAGGAAAACTTCAGTTCAGCCCAGCTGAATTAGGTTTTCTATAGGAAAACTTCAGTTCAGCCCAGCTGAATTAGGTTTTCTATAGAAAAACTTCAGTTCAGCCCAGCTGAATTAGGTTTTCTATAGGAAAACTTCAATTCAGCCCATCTGAATTAGGTTTTCTATAGGAAAACTTCAATTCAGCCCATCTGAATTAGGTTTTCTATAGGAAAACTTCAATTCAGCCCATCTGAATTAGGTTTTCTATAGGAAAACTTCAATTCAGCCCAGCTGAATTAGGTTTTCTATAGGAAAACTTCAATTCAGCCCAGCTGAATTAGGTTTTCTATACGAAAACTTCAATTCAGCCCAGCTGAATTAGGTTTTCTATACGAAAACTTCAATTCAGCCCAGCTGAATTAGGTTTTCTATAGGAAATCTTCAATTCAGCCCAGCTGAATTAGGTTTTCTATAGGAAAACTTCAATTCAGCCCAGCTGAATTAGGTTTTCTATAGGAAAACTTCAATTCAGCCCAGCTGAATTAGGTTTTCTATAGGAAAACTTCAATTCAGCCCAGCTGAATTAGGTTTTCTATAGGAAAACTTCAATTCAGCCCAGCTGAATTAGGTTTTCTATAGGAAAACTTCAATTCAGCCCAGCTGAATTAGGTTTTCTATAGGAAAACTTCAATTCAGCCCAGCTGAATTAGGTTTTCTATAGGAAAACTTCAATTCAGCAGAATTAGGTTTTCTAAAGGAAAACTTCAATTCAGCCCAGCTTAATTAGGTTTTCTATAGGAAAACTTCAATTCAGCCCAGCTTAATTAGGTTTTCTATAGGAAAACTTCAATTCAGCCCAGCTGAATTAGGTTTTCTATCGGAAAACTTCAATTCAGCCCAGCTGAATTAGGTTTTCTATAGGAAAACTTTAATTCAGCCCAGCTGAATTAGGTTTTCTATAGGAAAACTTTAATTCAGCCCAGCTGAATTAGGTTTTCTATAGGAAAACTTTAATTCAGCCCAGCTGAATTAGGTTTTCTATAGGAAAACTTTAATTCAGCCCAGCTGAATTAGGTTTTCTATAGGAAAACTTTAATTCAGCCCAGCTGAATTAGGTTTTCTATAGGAAAACTTCAATTCAGCCCAGCTGAAATAGGTTTTCTATAGGAAAACTTCAATTCAGCCCAGCTGAAATAGGTTTTCTATAGGAAAACTTCAATTCAGCTGGGCTGAATTTGCTTTTCTATAGGAAAACTTCAATTCAGCCCAGCTGAATTTGCTTTTCTATAGGAAAACTTCAATTCAGCCCAGCTGAATTTGCTTTTCTATTGGAAAACTTCAATTCAGCCCAGCTGAATTTGCTTTTCTATTGGAAAACTTCAATTCAGCCCAGCTGAATTTGCTTTTCTATAGGAAAACTTCAATTCAGTCCAGCTGAATTTGCTTTTCTATAGGAAAACTTCAATTCAGCCCAGCTGAATTTGCTTTTCTATAGGAAAACTTCAATTCAGCCCAGCTGAATTTGCTTTTCTATAGGAAAACTTCAATTCAGCCCATCTGAATTAGGTTTTTCAATTCAGCCCAGCTGAATTAGGTTTTCTACAGGAAAACTTCAATTCAGCCAAGCTGAATTAGGTTTTCTATAGGAAAACTTCAATTCAGCCCAACTGAATTAGGTTTTCTATAGGAAAATTTCATATCAGCCCAGCTGAATTAGGTTTTCTATAGGAAAACTTCAATTCAGCCCAGCTGAATTAGGTTTTCTATAGGAAAACTTCAATTCAGCCCAGCTGAATTAGGTTGTCTATAGGAAAACTTCAATTCAGCCCAGCTGAATTAGGTTGTCTATAGGAAAACTTCAATTCAGCGCAGCTTAATTAGGTTTTGTATAGGAAAACTTCAATTCAGCCCAGCTGAATTAGGTTTTCTATAGGAAAACTTCAATTCAGACCAGCTGAATTAAGTTTTCTATAGGAAAACTTAAATTCAGCCCAGCTAAATTAAGTTTTCTATAGGAAAAATTCAATTCAGCCCAGCTGAATTAAGTTTTCTAGCTGAAAACCAATTCAGCCCTGCTGAATTAGGTTTTCTATAGGAAAACTTCAATTCGGCTCGGCTGAATTAGGTTTGCGATAGGAAAACTTCCATATATCCTGGTTTTCTATAGAAAAACTCACCAAATAATCATATTATATCGTATTTTTACAAATTATTTACATGAAGTCTAAATATTTTTTGTTTTTATAACCTTTCTTCCTTTGTTTCGTGTAGTCCAAACCAAAGACTTTAGTGATAATGCTTGCCTCGTAATTGTGATATTAAGCCATGGCACGCGACACGAGGAGATTGCCGCCAAAGATGGCCACTATTCCATAGACGATCATGTACTCTTTCCCATTCTGAGGAATGGCACATTGAATGATAAACCCAAATTGTTTTTCATACAAGCCTGTAAAGGTTCAATGGAGAGCCAGGGCTACTATACAGATGCCATACCCTTCTCGCCGCCAGGCAACGCAAATGAGATTCTTAAATGTTACAGTACATTTGAAGGTATGTTGCAGCGAATCAATTTTAACTATAACAATACTTTAATAAACTTCCTTTTTTCTGTAAAGGTTTTGTTTCATACCGTACCGAAAAGGGTTCAATCTTCATACAAGCTCTTTGTCAGAACCTTAAACTCTTTGGCAGCGCCAAAAATATTAAGGATATTATGGAGAAGGTGACGCAAATTGTTAAACAACAGTCACAGTAAGTATTATTAGAATTAAGTTTATACAGTTCTACATAAACACATTTGTTTTGGTTATACGTCAGGGCCCTACTTTCTTTAGAAAACAATGAGTCGAAATTACATTTAATGACAAGATTTGAATTTTGTGGTTTCATATATATAAACTGGATTTTATAAGCACACATTTTTTAAGACTCATTCATGTATATATATTTAAAACAAAATGTGAATACATTCCTATGCTTTACGATATTTCTTGAATTATTCAAGAATTATTTGGTTGTTACCCAAAGTCGCGTAGATTATGAGCAGATGTGTTTGTCCGTGAATTTTAAATTATCTTTTTCTAAAATGTTGAACCGCGGGCCCCTTTGTAGCCTTTTCGCTATTCCAGAGGAGCCGCTGGGAGGTGAAAATTAAAACAAGTACTATACAGGGGAATTTAATTTAGGGCATTTCTACACGGGGCAAAATCGCCTTTTTTGATATGTTTGAATCGAAAGAAAATATATTTGGGACACAAATTTTTAAATATTATATGTTTCTGAGTAAATAAATTTTATTTGAAAATCAATAAAATATATTTGGAACGCATAAATTAATATATTACAATAAAAGATATTTGCAAACTAAATTTCTCAAATAAAATATATGTTTAAGTACAAATAAAATTATTGTTTAGGAATTTCTATAAATATATTTTATTTAAAAAAGATTTTCAAATCTTTTGCTGACTTTTCGAATTTTGTTTTTAATCTTTTCTTGGTTCCCAATTGTACCTCCCAGTTATGATACCATATGCAGCATTGACTTCTGTTTCAAATTAATCATTTCAAATTTCTAAATATTCCAAGCCATCATTAGTTGTCAATCCAGCAAAAAATGTATATTGATCCAAGATTATAGGATTTCAATTATTATTTATTATTTTTACGAACATTAAAAATTTCTAAAAAAATTATTTTGAATTACTGAACAATATATGTAACACAATTTAGGCATTTTCTGAATACTTAAGTGCAAATTTTTTATTTGTTTCGGAAATAATAGTCCCAAATAAAAACAAATTGGGAGTAAACAATGATTTTTTAGAACAACATCTTCCCAAATGTATAACCTTTGTGTGTACCAAATATTATATGTTTAGAGTGTACCCTAAACGTATACATGTTTCAAGCCGAATATGTTTGGGACAATATTCTACAGAAGCGATTTTTCTTCAGCGGGTATGTGAGAAGTGGGCCGCAGAGGCAATAGGAAAACTTCAATTCAACTAAATGAACTTAAATTTTTTAAGATTAGTTCAAAATATTGTTTAATATAATTTTAATAATTATTTTCTTCATTTTTTTCAGAAACAAACAAATTCCAGCCTACACTAGTACATTAACTAAGCCCTTCGTTTTCGGTGATTATGTTAAGTGGGCAAAATAAACTGTATTTATATGATATGATATATGAAAACGACATCTCCTATTAAATTAAGTTAAGATGTATCCCTAGTCTTAAATGAACTAAATGTATGCCTGCAATTTAAATCCTAGTAAATATAGTATCAAAATAGTATTTGTGTAAATATGTTTTTGTATTATTTAAGTAAATTCTATATAAATAAATTAATATGTTTGAAACTAAATAAATTATAAATATATAAGTGTAAAGTGAAATTGTTATATTTATTTGTATGATATTTTAGAGCAGGATATTACAAATTAAAAAAAAACTTCAACACAGCAAAGCTAAATTTCGTTTTCTACAGGGAAAACTTCAATTCAACATAGCCAAATTAGGATTTCTATAGGAAATCTCCAATTCAGACCGGCTAAATTAGTATTTATAAAGGAAAACTTCAACACAGCCTGGCTGAAATAGGGCTGAATTCAATTTTTCTTGTCGGAAACATAATTCAGCCGGGCTGAATTGAAATTTTCCTAACGGAAACCTAATTCCGCCGGGCTGAATTGAAGATTTCCTAAGGGAAACCTAATTCAGCCGGGCTGAATTGAAGTTTTCCTAGCGGAAACCTAATTCTGCCGGGCTGAATTTTTTTATTCAGCACGGCTAAGTATTTTGGTCATAATTCGTTCAGCGTCCTAGATGGAAAATAACGAACATTTGGTGTCATTTTTGTCAAAAATGGTTAGTTCCTTAAAAAACTTTAAATTGTAATAACTCCTTAAATACGCATTCTAAAGGGAAAAGGACGAGTATCACTTTTTTGGGAGAAAATTTTTTGCTCAAAAAATTTATAAAAAAAATTCTTAACTATGAGATAAGGAAGAACATATGGAACAAGCGATAGTAACTCCTAAATAAGCGTCTTTGTGCGAAACGGAAAAAGATTTGGGCTTACTGTTTCTGTGAAGAAATAGAAATTCCCTTCTAAAACCTTAAACGATCACAAATCCTTAAATAAGCCTATTGGAGGGAATATGGCGAACATTTAGGATGGCTTTTTTGTCAAAAAATGAAATTCCTTTCCAAAGCTTTAAATGGTTATAGCTTCTTAAAAAGTCAGAGAAGAATGGACAAAAATGTGAGATACATTCTTTGCTCAAGAAATTTAAATTCATTTTCAAAACTTTAAAAGGTTATAACTCCATAAATAAGGAAACATTTTTTAAGGAGTTATAAACTGTTATAGCTGATTAAAACAACTTCAAACAAGTTTTAAAAAATTACTTTCCCTTCCGAAACAGTACTTAAATAAGAACACAGGAGCGAAAGGCAAATTTCACCGTTCTAAAACTCTAGACTGTAATATCGGTAACGTTAATTCGTGCTAAAAAGGCACATTTTGTGTTTTTTTGTGACGAAACAGTTAATATCTATATTGTGTAAAAATTTGAAGTTTTGAAAGTCTCGGAAAAAAGTTTATTTGCGGTGATATATCATCTGAAACCAAAAAAACAAGATTAGATAATCGTTTTCCCCAGGTAAAGCTGCGAGTGTTTTTGGAAAATTCTATATTTCAATTTTTGGGAACAATTTGAAATAAAAAAAGCAATTTTTGAAAAAAAAAAACGGCAAATTTTTATATTAACAGATTTGAAAAAACTCTCCAACTAGGTAACTAGTAAATAATGTTCATAAATAGTGTTAAACATTTCAAACGATCGGTGCAGTCATTTTGAATTTATGATGGACACCGACTTTGAAAGCGTGGGTTGTGGGAATAAGGCTTTAAAGTTTTTCTGATGTACTGATTGCTAACGCGATTGCTTATACTGTTGTAACTTCGTTAGTTTTGCTCCGATTCATTTCAAATTTTCACACAATATTTTTAAAAGGTTCTCTTTTAAAAAATTTAAATAAAAAAAGTTTACAAACTTTATGCCCCCCTTAAATAAACGTCCTTGATCAGAATACTAGTTCTTAAACCATTTCTTCCTGGCATCAGATACATCCATGCCGAATTTAAAGACATATGGAGTAACGGATCTCCAGATATATTTTATTTAAAAAATTATTTTTTATATTTTTTCCACTGCATTATTTCCTTATTGCTTTAGAGAATAAAGGTTGTTGATTAGTGTAAATGTGCATTTACAGAGTAGAAAGCTTTTTCCACTCGAGCTTTACATAAAGAGAAAGTTAACAGCTGACCATTTGAATAGCTTACCAAAAATGCAATGAATGCCGGCTGTTAAATAGAATTTAACTGTTAACCAATGGGAATTCATATGCACATCTATGAATGGCTGTATTAGGTTGTATCGATCTGTGTTTTCAAATAAATCAAGCTACTTTTGAATAGTTGTTTTTCTAATTTGTCCCATGTTGTATTTATTTGGTGGATTTAGTTCTTTCCGTGTTCGTCGTTGTTTTTGGTCTTCCTTGGATTGTAGTTTCTTGGTTTGTTCCACCATAGGGCAGTTCTGCAGGTTTCTTTGGCATCCTTTCTTAGTGAATGAACAACCCATCTGGCATTTTATTATTATTTATGCACGTATTGAGGTATCTTCTTTACTAAAATCAATAATAATTTTTCCTTTCCATAACTTTAAACGACCATAACTCCCTAAATAAGCGTTCTAGAGGGGAAAGGACGAACACTTGAGATAACTTTTATTCCAAAACTTAAAACGGTTATAACTCCTCAAAAAATGTTTTCTATTTTTTTTAACTTTTCCTCGAAAGGTTATTTTTTTCCGTTAGTGCTAACCGACAGTTATTACTGCCAGTTTGTTTGGAGTTAGCCTTCTAAAATAAGTTTTAATTTTTAAAAGCGACATTGCAATTTTGCCAAAATAAACCTATACAACCTATGGTGCATATATGCATCATAGCTATAGTACTACAGAACCTTTCCCTGTCTGTACAATTGCACTTCTTCATGGATAAGCAGTCGCTTTAGTATGTGAGCTATAATTGAAGCGATAAGACAACACGGAAAGTAGAAAAATAAAAATAAAATACAAAGTGAAGTGGTTAAAAAATAAACGTTAAAAGACTACTATTGAAATAAAGGAATAAAAAAATTTAATTTACGCGAAAATATTACGAGCAAAAATATATAAAACAAATAAATTAAACGAAAAAACGAAGAAAAAGAAAAAATGTTTTAAACAACCGTCTCATTAACTCTTGAAGTGCTTTAAACGTATTGATAATTTGAAAATCTTTTATACAAATTTATTGCACTCTATTTTTAAACGTTAGACAGAAAATGAATTTCATGACTTGGCAAAATATGAAAAACTATTTAAAAAATCATTGCCAGTTACATATGACCTTAAATCGATGACCAGTTTGATGGCCAACTTATTAACATCAATTTTTAACAGACTGCCGGTGTAATGTTATAATTTTCCCATGATTAGAAAATCGTTATTTTTGAACATATACTTTTTTTTTTAGAAATTATAATTAGAATGAAATGGCAAATTTTTCTATTTGTGAATTGCAACCTCTAAATATTTATGAGTATCCAAAAAATGCAAAAACAAATACCGTGTTCTAGACCGAAAATATACCAGAAGGGAGAACATATGGATAAACCAATGGCTACCATGCTGAATTCAGAGGTCGTATCCAAGGTTTGCTCCCGGTTTCCAGATATTACGCCACAAAGTTAGCTGGGAAATCAGAAAGGTTATTGATCTCGTGAGGACCAATCCACCGATCCTACCGATCTATGTATAAGTCTTTAACTTCCTATCAGTGGTCATTGACATCCTGTCAATGGTCATTGACATCCTGTCAATGGTCATTGACATCCTGTCAATGGTCATTGACATCCTCTCAATGTTAATTGACATCCTGTCAATGGTCATTGACATCCTGTGAATGGTCATTAACATCCTGTCAATGGTCATTGACATCCTGTCAATGGTCATTGACATCCTGTCTAGGGTCATTGACATCCCGTCAATGTTCATCGACCTCCCTCAATTGTCATTGTCCTCATCCCACGGTTATTGACAAGTAGTCAATGTCATTGACCTCCTGTATATAGTCATTGACCCTCAGTCAATGGTCACTGACCTCCTGTCAGTAGTCATTGATCCTAAGTCAATGGTCATTGACCCCCAGTCAGTGGTAACTGACCTCATGTCAATGATAATTGTCCTCCTAATAATGATCATTGATGCCCTATTAATTATTATTAACCCAATTGACGTTTTTGACATCGAATTTATGTAAATGTTTAGTGACCTTCTGTGAATGCTCATAGACTTCTCAACAATGGCAACTATAATTTGGTTAGCCATTGACCACCTGAAAATGATCATAGACCTTTTCTCAAGCGACACTGCCATTTGTTTAGTCATTGACATCTTGTCAATGGTCATTAACATCTTGTCAATGGTCATTGACATCTTGTCAATGGTCATTAATATCTTGTCAATGGTCATTGACCACTTGTCAATGGATATTGACCTCTCGTCAATGGTCATTGACCTCTTGTCAATTGTCATTGACCTCTCGTCAATGGTCATTGACCTCTTGTCAATTGTCATTGACCTCTTGTCAATGGATATTGACCTCTCGTCAGTGGTCATTGACTTCTTGTCAATGGTCATTGACCTCTTGTCAATGGTCATTGACCTCTTGTCAATGGTCATTGACCTCTTGTCAATGGTCATTGACCTCTTGTCAATGGTCATTGACCTCTTTTCAATGGTCATTGACCTCTTTTCAATGGTCATTGACCTCTTGTCAATGGTCATTGACCTCTTGACAATGGTCATTGACCTCTTGTCAATGGTCATTGACCTCTTGTCAATGGTCATTGACCTCTTGTCAATGGTCATTGACCTCTTGTCAATGGTCATTGACCTCTTGTCAATGGTCATTGACCTCTTGTCAATGGTCATTGACCTCTTGTCAATGGTCATTGACCTCTTGTCAATGGTCATTGACCTCTTGTCAATGGTCATTGACCTCTTGTCAATGCTTATTGACCTCTAGACAATGGTCATTGCCCTCTAGACAATGGTCATTGCCCTCTAGACAATGGTCCTCCTGTCAATGGTCATTAACCTCTTGTCAATGGTCATTGTCCTCTTGTCAATGGATATTGACCTCTTGTCAATGGTCATTGACTTCTTGTCAATGGTCATTGACCTCTAGACAATAGTTATCCTGTCAATGGCCTTTGACCTTACGTCAATGGCCTTTGACCTTACGTCAATGGCCTTTGACCTTATGTCAATGTCAATGGTCGTTGACCTCTTGTCAATGGTCATTGGCGTTTGTCAATGGTCATTGATTTCTTGTCAATGGTCATTGATTTCTTGTCAGTGGTCATTGATTTGTTGTCAGTGGTCTTTGACATTACTGTCATCGGTCATTGGCCTCCTGTCAACGGTCATTGGCCTCCTGTCAATGGTCATTGACCTAATTTCAATGACCATTGACCTCCTGTCAATGGTCATACTCCTGCTCTCAATGGTCCTAATGCTAACGTCATCTTCCTTTGATTGTTTTTATAAAATAATTCGCAGGGCCTCTTCGTTTGTAAGAAAACTATCTTAGCATACTGTGTGATCTGTTTAATTGAGATTGATGGTAAAATGTTTTGTCAGTATTTCCATTTTGTTTATAAAATTGATGGCACGCAATTTCATAAGCAACTCAATTGATTACAATGGAAATTAACATCAGAAGGAGGTTAGCAAAAAAAAAAAAGAGCAGCTGCTGAAGCTGATACGTTGTATGACGAAATGGTATATTTATTATAAATAGAAATCTTTAAGAATGGTTTAAAAATAAATGGCACTTTTTCAATGTCCCATTCCATTGACAATTCTCAGTCTTTAAAACGTATCTAGCTCTATTACTACTTGTTTAGATTGATGTATTTCCCAGTTAGAATGTCAATATTTAACGAGTTAAGTGAGGGAAAAAAGTTTATTTATATTTACATTTAACAGATGTACACATGCAATCTTTTATTTAAAGTGTGAACATCAATTCAAGAGAGATAAAAGCAAAATATAATGCATGCAATTGCATCAATTGAGGCAGCAAATTTTGTGATCCACATTGAATGTGTCGCAATAGACCTTTGAAGGTAATTGACATATGTCAAATCAGAGCAATTTTGAATTAAAACATTTTAAAATGTTTATCCGATCAAATAATATAAGGGAATATGGGTTAGAGGGGAAGATTCCAAATAATCTTAGAGCCATCCTAAAACAGGCCCTTCATACCACAGCAAGGTGGGCTTTCGACAATGATTTTGGTGCGAACCCGACCAAGGCAGAACCAGTGCTTTCCAGTAGGCATTTGCAGGCATCAACTGCTTTACCTGTCTTATTGGGGGGTGTTGTTCTCTGAAAGCGCAAAATACTTAAGACATGTATTTTACAAGGCAGGAGTTTAAACTTAAAATTCAACACGCTGGAAAAAAACAAACAATGGTGTAGCACAAGGGCAATAGGAATATAGATAAGAATGTCCCAAACTTAACAACCAATTGGGCTTTGGTGTCATTTCATTTTTAGATATTAGACAGGTAGCAGAATGGCTATTACTTAATTCATGTTGGCTATTACTTAATTAATGTTCTGACTAAAGTCGGTATCAGAATTTTCTCTACCTTCTGTTTTCTGTTTCTCTGGAAACAGTCTTCCGGAACTCAATAACTGCCCTCGACTGTCGCAGATCTCTTAACGAGATGAGTGAACGTTCAATATTCACCTGATTTCAGGGGCCGGCCCAAAGGGACATATCACGGAAAAGCAAATCAGATGCACTTGTAATGTTAGGAACTACCTTATATGCTCTAGCCGAACTGGAACATTTGGATATGCATCTAACGACCTACATGTCTTTCTTGGGATACAATGTTGTTATGACAACAAATGAGAGGTTTTGACTAGTCAGGAACTGAATACATTCTAAGCTGATGTGGTCCTGCCTAAACTCGAAATGCACCACCTACAGTTGCTGTCGAGACATTACGTCATATTTATTGGGTCTGTCATGACGTGGCGCAGCTTTATTGTACTGCATATATAATGATTTAGTTTTAAGAAATTTCTTTGACAGGAGTTATTGTGACGAAGAGGAGGAGGAATCGATAGAACGTTTTTTGTGTGTGTGTCCGATCTCTCTAGAAGGCTGCAGGCTAGCTTAGGCTGGCATTTCCTTTGTGATCTGGCAAATCTCGCAGAAAAATCTCCGAACTGATATGGCCCTTCCAAGTCTCGAAATGCATCAAGGTCCTGGTGTTGATATCGTGACAGGACGTCTTACTTAGGTTCAAGTACTGTAGGTCTTCGATTGTCTACACCTTAGTTACGTCTTGTAGTAATACCAGTTGGTTAAATATGTATTGTTAGATGTCAAGATGAGTTATCTATTGCTTAATATGCGATCATTTAGGTTATCTACTCTTTAGTAGAGGGCAGGTTGAGTTATCTACTCCTTAGTTGACTACAAATTGGGTTATCTACTCCTTAAAAAACGACGAGTTGGATTATATACTCCTTAGTAGAGGGCCAGTTCGGTTATCTACTCCCTAATAAACACGAGATGGATTATCTACTCCCTAGTGGGCTACTAGTAGGGTTTTGTACACCTTAGTTTCGACTAGTAGTATGTCAGTTGAGGTGTTGACGAAAATTGGTTAATCTACTTCTTAGAATAGATACATCTGGGTTATCTTGTTTTTAGTATACGATTAGTTAGTCTGTCTATTCCTTTGTAGATGATCAGTTGAGATCAGTTTTCAAAGTTTAACGATTAAGTAGTAACGATTTAATTGTTTTCAAATGTGACTTATGATGAAGGTTCAGATAATTTAGGTATTCGATTAGATCAGCACTTGAATATGTCACAAGGTAGCAATTCATCGCCTGGCAAAAGCATGTTAATGTTACCGGATGTTTTCGCATAGGGAAGCGGCAATCTGCAAACCGATCCCTGTCCTCAATGGACCTATCGTTATCGTACCGGTCCAATTTCCCGTGGGAGTTATTCTGTATATTCATGATTAAATGACAAAACAAATATTAGCATAATAGATAATAGCTTTGTCAGATTTGAGACCTTATAACTGTTATCGAAAATTGGAAACTCTAAATCACACCCGATATACGAGTATACTAAAGTGAGGTTATAAAGAGGAAGAAAATACAATGCTCTTAAATCAACATTTTCCCAAGCACCCAAAATATACTCTGTTAATGGCAGATGAGTATCTCTCAGCTGCAGAGATATATGTATTGATCTTCAAAAACGTTAACGTCGCCGTCAGCGTCAATCTATGCATTTATTTGCAATGATGTGACATAAGCAGAGCATGAAAAGAAAAAACACAAAGAGAGTGAGAGTGAAAATATTTAACATTCTTCAAATGAAACATATATATCTCGAATCTGTTATCCGTCGGCAGTCGCTATCGATGAAACAGTCAAAACAGCAGCACGCAAATAAAACAAAGTGTTTATTTAACAATTAAATATCTAAATAGCCAATCCATATTTATCCCAAAACATATGTGAACGAATATAGATATCAAATAAAAATGCACTGGCAATTATTCATTGTTGAATGACTTTGAACACAAACAAAAAAGCAATGCAATTTAAAAAACAATGTGTGTGTTAAGAAGTTATTAAAATAAAAAATAGAAAAAATCTGGTGTAAAACAATAGTGTTTATCTACAAAAAAGTGTTAACTTAAAATGCTAATTACAAAATAAACATATTCAAAGCGTGAAATTTACAGTTATTAGAAAACGTCGTCTATCTATCTGCCGTTGTCGTCATTATGGATTTTGATCAAGTTTTAGAAGAAATTGGTGAATTTGGTCGTTACCAAAAGACAAATTATCTACTAATATGTTTACCGGTTATGTTCGCTGCCGCCAATAGTTTGTCATATGTTTTTACAGCTGGTACACCGTCCTACAGGTTTTTATTTTATCCGTTCTGTTTTTAGGAAAAGGCCTAATTGCTCATCTTAAAAATTTTACTTTTTCGTATTTCACCTTTTTTCAAGATGTCTGATACCTCAGTGTGACGATGGAACCCTTCCTCAACTTGAATTGTATCCGATATGGATCAGAAATGCCACTCCAGGTGATACAGATAAAAAAGGTGTCTTCACACCGAAATCATGTTATCGTTATCGCATTAACGATACATTTGCCGAAGATATTTCCAAAGGGCAGTGTCCCAGTGAATTATTTATTGAGAACACAACGGAACGTTGTCATTCGTGGGTTTATGACACCAAAGAGAGGACAATTGTTCAGGAGGTAAGTAATAGAAAAAGGTATGAACTACATTAAAAAAAAATTCTATGTCTCGAATTTTCAATTAAAAAATTAATTGAACTTTTTGTTTTGAAAGTGACGTAGATCCATTTGTTTTTAAAACAAGATATTTCAATTCGTTTCAAAATGTTTGTGAATAATACAGGGTATTTTTTAGACGTATGGTTTTCAATCTGACAACACTTTTTTCGGAGTTGGGCTTTTCAACTGCTGTCACTTGATTTATGCTTAGTTTGATTTGCCATTTCATAATGAATAGACCTACTTCGGAACAACTTTTGCATATCGTGCAAATTTAATACCATAATAATGGTTCGGTTCGCCCGACCGTATTCGCTGCCTCCAGTATTCGGTCAAAGCTCACTTTTTGATGAATGAGTACGTTAATAAAGAAAATTGTCGCATTTGGAGTAATGGGCAGAGGGAATCTTTGGTCCATATTTCTTCAAAAATGAAGCCGGCCATAATGTTACAGTCAATGGGGAACGCTATAGAGCCATGATTAATGATTTTTTCATGCCTGAATTGGAGGATGTTGATGTGGACGCCCTTGGGTCCAACAAGACGACGCTACATGCCATACAGACAACGAAACACTCAATTTATTGAACAAAACTTCTGGTGAGGGCATTATCTCGCGTTGTGGCCTCCAAGATCGTGCGATTTAACACAGCTGGATTATTTTTTGTGAGGTTATGTAAAGTCGCTTGTCTAAGCAGATAAGTCCGACACGATTGACGCCTTGGAAGAGAATATTCGGCGCGTTATTGCTGACACACAGATCCAAATACTGCAAATAGTGGTCGAAAATTGAGTCACTTGCCCAAAATCATTTTAAAAGCAATGGCAAACGCTTATCTTTATAATAAATCTAAATTTTTGGCCATAACATTAAATTAAAGGGTTTTCCAACAAGAGGTGTTATTTTGGAATTCAAAGAAAAATGCAATTTTTTTAGATAAATGATCGGATGTTTATTTCATAATAAAGAGGAAGGTATGCCGTTAACAATGAAAAACAACATCAGCCAAATGACCACCACGTCCACGCTTACAGGACCATATCCTTTTCATGAAATTTTCCATAACCAAATCGCAAAGTGGCTGCCCTGTGTCCTCTATAGCCTCACGAATTATATCCTTGAGGTCTTGAATCGACGCTGGGCTGTTGGCGTAGACCTTATCATTCACGCGGCCCCAAAGGAAGAAGTCGCAAGGTGGCCAATTGTGATCACCTCTTCGAGAGATAACACGGTCCGGAAACTTTACCCGTAACAGAGCAATGGTTTCGTTGCTTGTGTGGCACGCAGCGCCGCCTTGTTGAAAGTAAACGTTGTCCAGATCAATACCATCCAATTCGACCATAAAAAAATCATTAACCATCTCTTGATAGCGCAATCCATTCACCGTAACTGTTGATCCAACCTCATTTTCGGAAAAGTAAGGTCCAATGACCCCGCCGGGCTATAAACCGCACCAAACAGTCACACGTCGAGGATGGAGAGGTTTCTCAACAATAACTCTTGGGTTTTCCGACCATCAGTCAAGATGATTTTTCGATGGAATTCTGGACCATTTTCATGCATTTCAAGGACCCAATCAGCAAAGCCACGACGTTGTTGATGATCGGCCGGATTGAGTTCTTGTGTTAACTGAACTTGAGCCTTAAGACCCAAGTCTAATGACGTTTGTGGAATGCTCAATTCCAAAGAACGACGAGGAATGGACAAGCCTGGGTTTTCTTCAACAAGTTGGGATACAGCAGCAATATTCTCAGTTGTTCTTGAGCGACGTGCACGGGTTTTATTCTTCTTAGTAATGGCGTAGTTTCTACTTGTCAAAGAATAAAAGCTTCAAAAGTGACAGCTACCGAAATACAGGGTGATTCAAAATAACACCTCTTGTTGGAAAACCCGTACTTATAATAATATCCTCTAAAATTTACAAAATTGTAAATTTTTCATTATTTATTTCCTAAATTAAAATTTTTACAACCTTCAACAAAATGTATATTTATATTTAGTAGAAATTGAATTTTTATAGAATATTTCAGCAAAATTTAATTTAATTTAATATTAAATATTTCTAAAAAAATTTAATTTTTCAAAAAAAATTAATTTCATCAAATTTATTTTTTTGAAAATTTTAATTCAAAAATACATTTATATTTAGTAGAAATTGAATTTTTATAGAATATTTCAGCAAAATTTAATTTAATTTAATATTAAATATTTCTAAAAAAATTCAATTAAAAATTTAATTTTTCAAAAAAAAATTAATTTCATCAAATTTATTTATTTGAAAATTTTAATTCGAAAATACATTTGTTTAGAAAATTTTGTCGGAAATGCTTATTTTTAATTTTTTTTTAGAAAATTCTGTCAAAATTCTGTTTTTCTACAAAAATTTATTGAAATTGCAAATTTTGCAAAAATTGCTAGAAAGTTTAGCTTACATTGCATTTTTTTCTATGTAGAAAACTGCATCAATATAGCATTTTTCTAGAATATAAATTTCTAAAAAATAGAATTTCAATAAATTGTGTAGAGAACAACAATATTTAACAAAATTAAATATATTTTCTAGAGAAGAAATTTTGAAATTTTACAGAAAAATTCAATTTCGACGAAATTTTGTATAAATTAGATTTAAACACAATTTCTTAGGAAAATATAAATTTTGAAGCAATTTTCTAAAAAAATCCAACCAAGAATTTTTGTAGAAAAATGTAAATATAATGAAATTTTCTATAAATTTGCAATTTTCATAAAATTTTCTAGAAATATTTATTTTCAGCGAAATTTTCTATAAAATAGAAATTTTCTAAAAAAAATTTAATTTCAACAAAATTTTGTAGAAAAATGCATTTTCAACGAAAATTTTTTAAAAAAAATTCAATTTCAACGAAATTTTGCAGCAATGCAATTTCGAAGAAATTTCTAAAAAAAATCTAACTTCAAGAATTTTTATAAAAAAAGGAAATATGTTGAAATTTTCTATAAATTGCAATATTAATTTCAAGAAATTTTGTAGACAAATACAATTTTAAAGATATTTTCTAGAAAATAAAAATTGGAATTTTATAGAAAAATTCAATTTGCACTTTCGACAAAATTTTCAAAAAAACGACGAAATTTTTTAGAAATTAGATTTCACAACCATTTCTTAGAAAAATGCATATTTATAAAAATTTTCTAGAAAAATGCAAATTTGAACAAATTTTCCAAAAAATAGAATTTCAAGATTTTTTTTAGAAAAAGGTAAATATGATGAAATTTTCTATAAAATTGCAATTTTCATAAAATTTTCTTAAAAATTTTCAATTTTCTACAAAAAATCCAACTTCAAGAATTTTTGTAGGAAAATGTAAATATGATGAAATTTTCTATAAAATTGCAATTTTCATAAAAATTTCTAGAAATATTTATTTTCAGCGAAATTTTCTATAAAGTTGCAATTTTCTGGAAAAAATTTAATTACAACAAAATTTTGTAGAAAATGCAATTTCAACGAAATTTTGCAGCAATGCAATTTCGAAGAAATTTCTAAAAAAATCTAACTTCAAGAATTTTTATAGAAAAATGGAAATATGTTGAAATTTTCTATAAATTGCAATATTAATTTCAAGAAATTTTGTAGAGAAATACAATTTTAAAGATATTTTCTAGAAAATAAAAATTGGAATTTTATAGAAAAATCCAATTTCGACAAAATTTTCAAGAAAAATGCGATTTCAACGAAATTCTATTTCAACACTATTTTTTAGAAAAATGAATTTTTCTGATACAAATTTTTAAATGAATTTTCTATAAAAATTCTATTTCAACGAAATTTTGCAGAAATGCTATTTCGAATAAATTTTTAAAAAAATCGAACTTCAATAATTTTTATAGGAAAAAGGAAATATGATGAAATTTTCTTTCAAATTGCAATATTAAATTTTTAATTTCAAGAAATTTTGTAGAGAAATACAATTTGAACAATATTTTCTAGAGAAGAAAATTTTGAATTTTATAGAAAATGCAATTTCGACAAAATTTTCAAAAAAAAATCAATTTAAACGAAATTTTGTAGAAATTAGATTTCAAAACCATTTTTTAAAAAAATGCATATTTATAAAAATTTTGTAGAAAAATGAAAATTTGAACAAATTTTCCAAAAAATAGAATTTCAAGATTTTTTTTAGAAAAAGGTAAATATGATGAAATTTTCTATAAAATTGCAATTTTCTTAAAAATTTTGAATTTTATGAAAATTGCAATTTTATAGAAAATTTCATCATATTTACATTTTCCTACAAAAATTCTTGAAGTTGGATTTTTTGTAGGAAAATGTAAATATGATGAAATTTTCTATAAAATTGCAATTTTCATAAAATTTTCTAGAAATACATATTTATTTTCAACGAAATTTTCTATAAAGTTAAATTTTCTAGAAAAATTTAATTTCAACGAAATTTTTTAGAAAAATGCAATTCCAACGAAATTTTCTATAAAAAAATTTAATTTCAACAAAATTTTGCAGAAAAATGGAATTTCGAAGAAATTTCTAAAAAATCGAACTCAAGCTTTTTGTAGAAAAATGTAAATATTAATTTTTAATTTTTAAATATGAATACTAATTTCAAGAAATTTTGTAGAGATAAACAAATTTCAAAAATTTTTTTAGGAGAAGAAATTTTGGAATTTTAGGAAAAATACAATTTCGTCGAAATTTGCAAGAAAAATGCAATTTCAACGAATATTGTAGAAATTATATTTCAACACCATTTAAAAAAAAATTGAAGGAAATTTCTAAAAAAAATCAATCTTCAAGAATTTTTGTAGAAAAATGTAAATAGGAATGAAATTTTTTATAGAATTTTAATTTTCATAAAATTTTCTACAAAAATTTCAACGGAATTTTGTAGAAAAATGCAATTCCAATGATATTTTCTTAAAAAAAAATCAATTTCAACGAAATTTTGCAGAAAAATACTAATTTTGAAGGAATTTTCTAAAAAAAATCAAACTTTAAGAATTTTTGTTGAAAAATGTAAAAATTATGAAATTATCTGTAAAATTTCATTTGTCATAAAATTTTGTAGAAAAATTTAATATCAATGAAATTTTGTAGAAAAATGCAATTCCAACGAAATTTTCTTTATAAAAATGTAGTTTCAACAAAATTTTGCAGAAAAATGCAATTTGAAAGAAATTTTCAAGAAAAAATACAATTTAAACAATATTTTATTTTATTATTCATATTTAAAGCGAAATATAATTTACTGTTTTTTTTGTGGGATGGAGGGCGTGACGATTTTGTTCATCATTGTGGATAGTCGTATTGAAAGTCGGTTGAAAGGGAAGAGCCCTGATATAAACGTATACCAGTTGAAGTTAATCAAGCATAACATTTTGTAGAAATTCCATTTAACACTTTTTAGTTAAGTTAATTGGAATTTCCTCTACGAATGAGTTAATGTGATTTTTTTTATCATTTAAAATAAAAAATAATAGAAAAACGTATTGGAAAATCCATAGCGTGCATTGCAATAAAATAAATGCATTAAAGAAAACGGTAATCCGGAATCATTTCAAGTATTATATATATATATATCGTTAGTTACTTACACACTAACGAATTAAAAGTAATTTTTTTACTGGTAAATGTTTTCCAGAATAGACAGACAACCTGGCTATGAATATAATTGCTATAATTACTATAACAAAAAGCTGCATGCGGGCAAGTAGGCGGTTGGAGTACACACTGACAAGAAAAACATTTATTCTTTACTTTGTTCTCTGATATCAAACATTTCAACATTTCAACCTTTCCGCTTCAAATTTAAATTCTTCCCAGAAATTACAAGAGTTACGTCAAACATATATTCTGAAGCCTTCGAACAAACACATATGCCTGGCCATATGCATTTGTATGGCAAAAAGGGTACCTTAACTTTGAATTTCTAAGTATGTTCGTATATTATTTTGGTCTTTAGACTAAATGTAAAAAAAATATATTTTTTATTCATTTTGTGGAATGCATGAAAAACAAGTGTAATCAACTTTAGAATGTTGTTGGCACACAGGATTAGTGCATTTGGTGCAGTAAAAACGTGTCTTCCTACGCAGTTTTTCGTTTTGCGTGAAACATTCTTTTCTTTCTGGAACTCATTGTACTAGGGCCGCTTTTTTGGTTAGGCAGCATGTTGCAGCTGGGAATATTTAACGGCCTTCCAAAGAAAGATTCAATGGCCAAACAGGTTGAATTGTATAGGGGTCTGGCCAGGCATATGTTTTTT
This sequence comes from Eudasyphora cyanicolor, assembly GCA_963930755.1. Classification (NCBI taxonomy): domain Eukaryota; kingdom Metazoa; phylum Arthropoda; class Insecta; order Diptera; family Muscidae; genus Eudasyphora; species Eudasyphora cyanicolor. The sequence goes on from OZ005738.1 coordinate 21,630,066, forward strand.
TACAGATATAAATCCAACATTATTTTAGGCGGCTACCGGGAAATACAGGTATCTACCTAAACTAGAAGTATGTTTAATTAACGATGACATATGTGGAAGTCTACGAGTACCTGGCTAAGATTGCCAATATCTTCGCTGCTAGAAACCTTAAGATTTCCGCCACCAAATCATCTGACAACGACACTGACTATTTAATCCGACCTTATTTAATTGGAAATTAAAAATAATAATTTGTTCGATTTCTTTCAAAATTTTCATAAAATCTTCTTTCTTTTCAGTGGGACCTAACGTGCAAAGAAAATGCCTGGAAATTGGCTTTTGTCGGTACAATGCATTTTGCGGGCTTGGTGGTGGGGACAGCATTTTCGGGCTACCTAGCAGATCGGTATTATTTTAGATCTTCCTATCTATGTATGTATGTGTATCTTAATTTTTATAATTTTTAAACACATTTCCTTAGCTTCGGTCGCAAAATCATCTTTATCATATGTATTATCTTCATGGCGGTCACCGGTATTGCCCAAGGACTCTCTTGGGACTACAATAGTTTCCTAACATTTGCCTTTCTCAATGCGGTGGGCACCTCTGGCGTTTATCCACTGGCCTTTATAATTGGCGTAGAAATGGTGGGACCACGAAAACGTGAAATGTCCTCCATAGTCTTGAACTATTTCTATGCGGTGGGAGAAGCTCTGGTCGGCCTAGCGGCCTGGCTACTGCATGACTGGCAATTGTTGCAGTACGCTTTGTCGGTGCCACCTCTCTTCTTTTTGGCATACTATTGGTTGGTTCCGGAATCGGTGAGATGGCTTATAGCAAGAAATAAAAGAGAAAGTGCAGGAAAAATTATACGCAAAGCAGCTGAAGTTAACCGCAAAGAGTTGTCATTGGCTCTATTGGATAACTTTAAATCAGCCTCACCGGTGGACAGCGGCAAGTGTGATGTGGTTGAAAGTGGGGAAAATTTGAAAGAAGATAATTCGGAAATATGGGCAGCGGTGAAGGAGGTCTTCAGGTCGAAAACATTGATGGTGCGTTATGTGATTATGCTGTATATATGGTGAGTAGTAAAAAGTCAAAAAGTAAGTTATTTTCAGCAATTGTTTCTAATTTCCTGAAGTATTTTTTGATTACTTACAATATTAATACTTTTATGTGGTTCACTCTTTTTCGATCACTGTATATCAATCTTCAATTTCTTTGTAAATATTCCAGGGCCATTAACGCTGTAGTTTACTATGGTCTTTCCTTGAATTCAACAAATCTCAGTGGCAATAAATACTTAAACTTTGCCTTAGTGTGTCTTATAGAAATACCAGGATATACTCTGGCTTGGGTAAGTAACATATAAAACAATCTAAAACAATGGGTTCTATATAAAAACCTGAACGGGTATGCCCCACTTTCACAAGTAATTTTTTTCGGAAATATTAAATTATACATGCCTAAATTTCAACCTGATCGGTTAAAAAATATGTGTTCCCTGGAGCGTCAACAGATATAGTCGGAAGGGACCTTAAATGGGGGGTGCTATATCACAAAATGAGCGGATCTGTCCTATTTTCACTAGGGCCGATTTAAGGCAATATAAAGTATAAATGCTTAAATATCAGCCGAATCGAGTGACTTTTTTATGGAGGCTATCTATGTCAAAACATCCCTTGATATGACCCCTTTTTACTAAGAACGATTTTAACAAAATATAGAATGAATGTCTGAATTTCTGTTAAATCGAATGAATATTCTGTACTGTAAAGAGTCTCATCGGAAGGTACCTTTATATGCGGGCTATATCAAAACATGGACCAATATTGCCAGAAATTATATGTGGCATAAACTACAAGGTGGCGCAAAAGTAACCTTTCGATGTTTTTTGTGCCAAAGTCACCGACCGATTATTGGTCAAATAAATAGTCAGCAATATTCCGCGTTCTGGAGCAGTGTAGCGTAACATTGTTTATTAACGTGTATTTCGCATGTGTTTACTACACAAATGTCAACATTAGGCATTAGGCATTAGGGGCCAATCGCAAAATTTATAGCATTTTCTGATAGGAGGATTACCACCTGTTATAAAATAAAATTAATAAAATAAAATTTCGTTTAAATTTGATTTTTTTCTTAAAAATTTTCTCGAAATTCCATTTTTTTTTGCAAAATTGATTTTTTTTTTACAAAATTTCATTGAAATTGTCTTTACTTTCAAATTGCAGTTTTCTACAAAATTTCGTTTTAAATTTTTCTAGAAATTTTAATAACATTTTTTAATTCTATAGAAAATTTTATTATAAATAATAATTTCCCAATTTTTTACATTTTCTAAAATATGTTGTTAAAATCAAAAAAGCTGATATTTCTTTTTTCTGCAAAATTTTTTTGAAATTGCATTTTTTTTTTAGAAATTTTCATTGAAATTGTATCTAAAAAATTACGTTGGAATGGCATTTTTCTACAAAAATTTCGTTGAAATTAAATTTTTCTAAAAAATTTAATGAAAAATACAATTTTATAGAAAAGTCCATAAAATTAAATTTCGTTACAAAACATGCAATTTAATTTTTCAACAAAAATTTTGAATTGCATTTTTCTAGAAAAATACAATTTTGAAAGAATTTTCTAAAAATATTTCTAGATTTTTGGCAGAAAAATTTTTAATTAAAAATTTTTAAGTATGATGAAATTTTCCACAAAATTCCTATTTTCAGTACATTTTGTAAAAAATAAAAAAAAAAGTTCTAGAAAAATTCAATTTCAACAAATTTTACAGAAAAATGCAATTTCAACAAAATTCGATCTAACAATATTTTTTAGAAAAATACAAATTTGAAGAAGTTGAAATTTCATTTCCTCGTAAATTTAATGAAAATTACAATGTTATATTATAAAAGTTAATCAAATTATTTTTTTTTGCTTTTTTTTTAAAGTATTTTGTTAGAAAATTCCTTCGAATTTGATCTTTTCTAAAAAATACATGTTGAAATTGCATTTCTCAGCAAAATTTGGTCAAAATTGCATTTTTCTGTAAAATTTTATTGAAATTCCATTTGTCTGCAAATTTCTTTAAAATTGAATTTTTCTAGAAAATTTCATTTAAATTGCATTTCTCTACAAATTATGTTTCAATTGCATTTTGTACAAAAATTTCGTTGAAATTTAATTTTTCTACAAAATTTAATAAAGATTGCAATTTTATAGAAAACTAAAAAATAGCATTTTTTTGTAAAATTGTGTTGAAAATTAATTTTTCTACAATTTTTTTTAAATTCCATTTCTCTACAAAATATCGTTAAAATTACATTTTTTACTAAATTTACTGAAAATAGAAATTGTATTTTTCTAGAAAATTTCGTCAAATTTTTACTATTCTAAAAATTTTCCTTTTATTTGATTTTTTTGCAAAAATTTTCATTTTGTTAGTTAATTCCTCAATATTTGCATTTTCTAAAATATGTTGTTATAAAAGCAAAAAAATCTTAGAAATTGCATTTTTCTGCAAAATTTTGTTGAAATTGCATTTTTTTAGAAAATTTCATTGAAATTGTATTTCTCTAAATTTACTTTGGAATTGCATTTTTCTACAAAAATTTCGTTGAAATTAAATTTTTCTAAAATTTTAATTTCTCTACAAAACATGCAATTTCATTTTTCTACAAAAATTTTGAATTGCATTTTTCTACACAAATTTCGTTGAAATTACATTTTCTAGTAAATTTAATGAAAATTAAAATATATATAAAGGTTCATCAAATTATTTTTTTCTACAAAAATTGTTTTTTTTTTTAAATTAGTATTTTGTTAGAAAATTCCTTCTAATCTAATCCTAATTCTAAAAAAATCATGCTGAAATGGCATTTTTCAGCTAAATTTGGTTAAAATTGCATTTTTCTGTAAAATTTTGTTGAAATTCCATTTGTCTGCAAAATTTCTTTAAAATTTCATTTAAACTGGCATCTTTCTACAAATTATGTTAGAATTGCATTTTCTAAAAAAATTTCGTTGAAATTAAATTTTTCTAGAAAATTTAATGAAAATTGCAATTTTCAAATTTGTATTTTTCTAATAAATATTGTTGATCGAATTTTGTTAAAATTGCATTTTTTTTGTAAAATTCCATTTCTCTACAAAATTTCTGAATTTTTCTGCAAAATTGCATTTTTAGAAGAAAACTTTGTTAAAATTGCATTTCTCTACAAAATTTCATTTAAATATATTTCTATAGAAAATTTAATGAAAATTGCAATTTTATAGAAAATTTCATCATAATTAATTTTTTTACAAAAAATCTTAAAATTGCATTTTTTTAGAAAATTTATTTAAATAAGCTTTTTCTAGATAATTCTTCAGATTTTGTTGAAATGGAATTTTTCTACAAAATTTCGCTGAAATTGCATTTTCTGGAAATTTTGAAAATGTCGTCTAAAAATTACGTTGGGTTGCAATTTTTTACAAAATTTCTAGAAAACTTAATGAAAATTTAAATTTTATACAAAATTTCGGCAAATTAAATTTATTTAAAAAAAAAAACAAAACTGATATTTTTTTAGAAAATTCCTTCAAATTTGCATTTTGCTTGAAAAATTTTCTTCAAATTTGTAGCGCTCAAAACAATTGTTGATATTGCATTTTTTCTACAAAATTTCGTCAAAATTGAATTTTTCAGCAAAACTTCGTCTAAATTGCATTTTTTTGTAAAATTTTGTTGAAATTCCATTTGTCTGCAAAATTTCTTTAAAATTGCATTTTACTAGAAAATTTCATTTAAATTGCATTTCTCTAAAAATTATTTAATTTTGTTCCAAAATGTATGTATTTTGAAAAACTTTTTTACGTTTTTTTTAGCATAATTTCTTCAAATTTGAATTTTGCTAGAAAATTTCTTTAAATTTGTATGTTTCTAAAAACTTATTTAGGTGGCCTTCTGTTGAAATTGCATTTTTCTGTAAAATGTTGTTGAAATTTAATTTTTTTAGATTTTTTTTTTTAAATTACTCAATTTTTGCATTTTCTAAAATATGTTGTTAAACTTGTTGGATGTTTTATTAATTGAGCTCGAGGTCAAAGGGATTTGTTTGTTAAATTTTATTTATTTTTTCAATATTTCGTTGTGGATCATCTTCAGGAAAAAGAAAATTAAATAAACAAACACTTAAAATATACAACTGCATGTCGACCTTCCTTCATCTCATCTGGGTTGACACTGATTTCGTTGAAATTACATTTTATACAAAAATAGGAATTTTGTGGAAAATTTCATCAATGCAATTAAAAAAAGCTTCTGCCAAAAATCTAGAAATATTTTTAGAAACTTCTTTCAGATTTGTATTTGTCTAGAAAATTCCGTCAAATTTGTACTATTCTAAAACTTTTACTTGTTCTGAATTTTTCTGCAAAATTTTGTTGAAATTGCATTTTTCTAGATAATACGTTGTATTGAATTTTAGAAGGAAAGTTTGTTAAAATTGCATTTCTCTACAAAATTTCATTTAAATAAATATCTATAGAAAATTTAATGAAAATTACAACTTTATAGAAAATTTCACCATAATTAAATTTTTTTACAAAAAATCTTAAAATTGCATTTTTTTAAGAAAATTTCTTTAAATTTGCCTTTTTTAGATAATTCCTTCAAATTTTTATTTTTCTAAAATGTGTTGTTGAAATGGAATTTTTCTACAAAATTTCGCTAAAATTGCATTTTTTGGAAAATGTATTTCTCTAAAAAATTACGTTGGTGAAAATTTAAATTTTATACAAAATTTCGGCAAATTAAATTTTTTTTAGAAACAAAACTGATATTTTTTTAGAAAATTCCTTCAAATTTGCATTTTGCTTGAAAAATGTCCTTCAAATTTATAGCTCTAAAAAAAATTTTGTTGTATTTTTCTAAAAAATATTGTTAGATCGAAGTTTGTTGAAATTGCATTTTTCTGTAAAATTTTGTTAAAATTGAATTTTTCAAAATTTTTTTTTTAATTTCATTTCTCTACAAAATTTGGTTGAAATAACATTTTATACAAAATTTACTGAAAATAAGAATTTTGTGGAAAATGTCATCATAATTAAAAAATGTTCTGCCAAAAATCTAGAAATATGTTGAGGAAAATTCCTTCAAATTTGTATTTTCTAGAAAATTCCGTCAAATTTGTACTATTCTAAATTTTTTACTTTTTTTTTGAATTTTTCTGCAAAATTTTGTTGAAATTGCACTTTTCTAGAAATTTAGTAGGAAAGTTTGTTCAAATTGCATTTCTCTAAAAAATTTCGTTTAAATATAATTCTATAGAAAATTAAATGAAAATTGCAACTTTATAGAAAATATCATCATAATTAATTTTTTTTACAAAAAAATCTTAAAATTGCATTTTTTAAAAATTTTCTTTAAATTTGTTTTTTCTAGATAATTCCTTCACATTTTGTTGAAATGGAAAAATGTGTAGTTGAAATGGAATTTTTCCACAAAATTTCCCTGATTTTTTACAAAATTTCCAGAAAACTTAATGAAAAATTAAATTTTATACAAAATTTCGGCAAATTAAATTTCCTTTTTTTAAAAAAACAAAACTGACATTTTTTTTCGAAAATTCCTTCAAATTTGCATTTTCCTTGAAAAATTTCCTTCAAATTTGTAGCGTTCAAAAAACTTTTGTTAATATTGCATTTTTCTACAAAATTTCGTCAAAATGGCATTTTTCAGCAAAACTTCGTCGATATTGCATTTTTCTGCAAAATTCAAAAATTAAAAATTGCATTTTCTAGAAAATTTCATTTAAATTGCTATTTTTTCTAAAAAGTGTTGTTGAAATCTAATTTTTATACAAAATTAGACTGAATTTTGTTCTAGCCCTCTATAAGTCTGAAATGAATCTTCCATTACTGTGACATTTCTTCTAGTATTCTATGTTTGTTAAGTGCTCTCAGAATTGTACTGCAACCAAGCGAGATTTCCTTAAGCATACTTTAGAACAGCGCTTCTTAAATGGGGAGCCGCGGCTTCCTAGGAAGCATTCGCTTCTCCATCAGTTAGTGGTTGAAAAATCCAAACTTATATAAAACAGAGAAGTTATATTTATTGAGAATGTTTGCTGAACCAGTTCGCAGGGCATCAAGGGAGCTGCAGAGCAAAAAGACCTCATAAGCCGGGCACTCAAACGACTTATTTCAATTCAAAGCGTTTTCCAATATTGAATGAGTAGAACTAAGAAAAGAAATAATTATTTACATATTACAGATCTCACTGAGAAAATTCGGACGACGGCTATCCCTTTCGGGTTCACTGCTCCTCTGTGCGGCCACGTGTGTAGCCGGTGGATATATAACACAAGGTATTTTTACATAACTCAAATACATATATATTTAAAAGAAAAACTCTTACAATAAAGCCTTAAGAAAACCGTAAGAAATTTATATTAATTATAAAAATGCTATTTTATTTACTCTCTTATTTCTTTTTCTTACATCAACTTCATAAACGTTTCAAAACTTAGTTCAAACAAACTTGGAAACACGTAAATTTATATAGTCATTATATACATACACATACATTCTTCAAACATTACTATCTAAACCACTACATGTAACATAATTGTACTTTTAGGATCCACCTGGGCAATTATAACTCTGTTTCTAATCGGAAAACTGGGAATTACCTCATCTTTTGCCGTTATTTATGCCTACACAGCGGAAATGATGCCAACGGTTAGTATAAATAAAAGAAAAAACAACAAAATGCTGTTCTCATATCTTTTTAAATATAAATAAATATGATTTCCTTCCTAGGTTATACGCAGCGGTGGGGTCGGAGTTATGTCCACCTTTGCTAGATTTGGGGCTATGTTGGCTCCTTTTGTGCCTTTATTGGTAAGTTGGAAAGAACTACAAATTCATGATGAATTCTCTCAAGTATCTGCAATGTGGTATTTCTTCCAATTTTTAGGGTAGCTATTATGAAGCTTTACCTCTTTTGCTTTTTGGCGGATCCTCTCTGACAGCTGGATTATTAGCACTATTACTACCAGAAACATTCCAAAAGAAATTGCCCGACACGGTATTAAATTTTGCTTTTAAAACTTTCCCTTTTTGATCAAGCTGTTACTCATTTACTTAATTCAAACATCATTATACTTTTTAAGGTTTCTGAAGCAAAACAACTCGGAAAATCAACATCGAAACTATCGAATGAACCATTGCCCTCACCGGAGCTGACTACTGGAGAAAACATAAGGGCGCCGAACATTAGTGAAAGATCATCGACGGCCAATATGGAATCATCTATCACATAAAACGCTCTACAATAGGTTACTAATATACATATATATTTTGTATTATAATTTATAACGAATTTATAATTAAGAATCAAAAACATTAATTTGTAATAATGAATTTTTTCTAATAAAAAGGGCACAAGTTAGTGATTTATAGACACAGAGACATGTAGACCTATAAAGCTTTATATATGTATATAATATTGCTGGCCCTGCAGACGTTACTCTGCCCTTTGCGGTAAATAGAAAAATGTCTCCCGTGCTTCTTAGCAAGATAGGTTATATGTGCATATTTGTTTCTAATTTTCTAAATAATATTACTGCAACGCAACATATCGGTCCAATTTTGTTTTTTCTTCTTTCTTAGCAGTACAAATCACAAACGCTTTCGTTGTAGACAGGATAAGTCTAATAATTATTTGTCCAGCAAATTTTGTGGATAAGTACGATATATTTAAAAATCCCAGAAAGTGTATTGTGAGGACCTATTAACTCGTATACGCGATGTCACAGGAAAAAATGGTGTGAACGCCATTCAATTTAACGGGTCGGAATTATGCGGGGTATGGATACTTATTAAAAGTGCATTTTGCACACACAGTGTAATTAGTAAAGTTTCATGGATTTAAGGACACCACACCAGTGTCATTAAGGTGAAACTATTTCATAAACCATACTTTAAACATCCCTTATTTAGATACAGTCAAATATTTTGAAGGTGTTCACAAAGATTATTGCAGAATTTCTCCAACATAAACTTGTATCTGCATGCAGCGGAGATTTAAAATTTCGCCTCATGGGAATGACCAAAGCCAGCTACGTGTGAAGTTAAAGTTTTCATTGATTTTAATAAATGTTTGACATTTATTAAAATCATTCTCTCTTCCGTTACTAGGAAGAGTCATACATGCCATTGACTGTACACTATTGCCTCAACGCAAAATTATGCGAATGAATTATTCTATACAAATCATTAAAAAAACGGAAGCAGAATTGTCACTTTCATTATCAAGAAAACATCGAAGCTTTATTACATATAATGATCTATGGTTCCACCTCTAAATTAAAGATATATGTTGAATATGGAAAATGAAGAAAAACAAATCACTTACCTATGAAAATTTCCCTGATCTTCACCAATTGTTTTCACTCATATAATTTTCTTTGCACTGTTTTACCAGTATTTTCACTATTCTCATTCACTCATCACCACATCTTGTTTTCTTTACTATTTTGTATTTTAAAAACAAAACTTGTAAAAATAAATAAAAAAAACTTTATCACTCTGGGCATCTCTTAAATGCCGGTGAAAGCGTGAAAGCGTGTCAAAGTGTTTTGTGTGCACAGAAACCCATAGTCCATATTCACACTTACAATTCTGCGGGAGGGAAATTTGCAAGTGTGAATATGGACTATGGATGAAATTTGAGTTTGTCAGACGCCGGACGCTTTGTCCAGATTTACACTAGGATATTTTTTTCTGCAGCTTATCCGTTAATTCTCTTTTAAACTTGCCTCTGCGTTTAGACACATAATTTTGTTTCGGATATTTCTGTGTGAATTGTTGTTGTTTCAAAGGCCGAGTGAAAAACACAAAACGTTCAGACCGATAAGCCTGAGTACGGGAGAGTTTTTCCCCCCTCTTGCCGACTGCCTCTCTCTCCTACGAAACGCCGATAATCTGCTGAACATTCAGCCAGTGTAAATCCGGACTTTCACTGGTATTTAACTTTTAGGTTGAGATACTTTTACTGTTCACATTTTAAAGCAGATTGTTGTACGATTGGCATGTGGCATGTTCAGCAGATTATCCGCGTTTTGTAGGAGAGAGGCAGTCGACTTAACGTTTTGTGTTTTTCACTCGCTCTTTGAAACAACAACAATTCACACTATGAATATCCGAAACAAAATTACGTGTCTAAACGCAGAGGCAAGTTTAAAAGAGAATTAGCGGATAATCTGCTGAAAAAAATATCCTACTGTAAATCTTAACACTTGCGTGAAAAAACTTGCCTTGTGTAAAGAGGACCATCCAAAAATGGAAATTAACCGTTAAGAACGGACCTAACGTTACGTTGGCGTAAAGCAACCCTTTGGTGTAACACGATGCCCGACTAATCACCGCATTATCTTCGATTGCGCGGGCTTTGAGTAATATTTATTTTGCCTCCATTCATCGAATTATGATTTATAATAGTAAAGTAATTTGTGAAGCAATCAATTCAGTAAATAGGTACCTATTAAGTTTTATTTATAAAAAAAAAACTAACAACAGCAATTATACAGAAAAATCTTCACAAAACATTCCTACATTCTAATCACCACCAAATATCGAAACAAATGTCTCCGGATCTTCTATGGTACCAAATCTTTGCAAAAGTTTATAATTTGTTTTCTCATTACTGTACAGTGTTAGTGATTGATAGAAATCCAATTTAGATGGTTTTCGTTTCTCACTTTCCGGCACTAAATCATCCAAATCTATGACCACATCATGTCGTTTGCCCCAATAATCAACATAAGCCAATTTCAGCTTATCATTGGCATCGTTCATATAAATAATACCCACCAAGTTCTTGAAGAAATAACTGCATATGGATAAGGTCAACAAAGTGGTCAAGCCGACAGCACTAACGAGAATCGCCGTTGAGGGTGGAAATTGTGAGGCCTGTTCCAGAGCGAAGGCGCCGGGTATGGTGATGACATTCAGTATTCCATATGGTACTTTAACTCGATTAAAGGCAGAAGCCAAACGTATCATTGGCAGGCGATAAATAGTGCGCCATTCATCGTGTCCTGGAAGTGCTCCTCCTGCTGCTGTTGGACGTTGTTGCCTTGTAGGTATTGTACTAATTGTCCTCATCATTGTGTTGCCGGTGTTCAGGTAAGGTGACATTATATTAGCGTAATAGTTTTGTGTGGTCCGGAACTTTAACGCTTTGCTTAGAGATCGCAAAGCCAAAAGTGAAGACATCTGCAAAATACACAAACAATTTAAGCGATAATTTTCTTTCTATTTTAAGAAAAATACATATTACCTTTGCTTCGTTTTTTATTATTTTATTTGCTCTCGCCACCAACACAATTGCACAACATTTCAACACATGTCGACAGCTGTCTTAAAATTACTCCCAGCTGATTTTGACAATCGGTCATATGTTCGTAGTTAAAGAGAATTTCCGTTAAAAGTGTACTGCAAAACTTTTAAAAAAAATTTTGTTGAAATTTATGAAAATGCATTGAAAAAGAACATTCTAACGTATGTTTCCCATACGCATTAGGGCATCTCCTGGTTGGTTGGCGTTTACAAAGTCAGGAGGAGAATTACAGGTCTTACATTTTGCACAACCAATAAAGAGTTTAAGAAACATAATTTGACTTCAGTGGACAAAACCAACATCTTTAGATACTCCACGATATATTAGCAATGTTTCCGTTCTTCTCTAATAAAAACCGCATCTTGCATAACAAACAAATTAAAACATATAACTACAATGCTATGGAAATTTTGTAGTTAAAAAACGTTGTCATTGGGGTGTATTCACAATAATACTGCTCGAATGTAAACTAACAGTGCAGCTTCTACAATCTTTCCTTACAACAACTTAGTTAGAAAGTTGAGAAGACGAAGAAAAAAGAATTGCTGTCGGAAAATGTTTAAAATTCGAATGCCTCCTGGTTTTGGAATATATTTCTATTCCTTCTTCTTTGTGGTTTGTCCAGAATATTTTCAAACAAAACTCCAAATGTAGAAAAACAAAATTTTTCTGAAATGGGGATGATATATCAGCTGTTTTTTGTTTACAATTTATTTTTAGAGCATGCATTCATTTATTTAATCAAACGGAGCCTACATTCGCTGACAGATTTGCAATCCTATAGTAGCTTATGAAAGTCTAAAGGTGGATTTTAGAGGTTTGTTTTCCAAAAATAAAATCCCGCGACGTGCAAAATTGTTTCGAATGTTATAGACCAAAGTACAATGACAAGTTGTCTTCTTACATTTCTTATTTAACACTTGAATCTCATAGATTTAACCAAAGAAAATTTCACAATTATCTATTTCATCAAAAAAATCAACTTCTCCGCGGTGAAAACCTAAATCTGTAGAAATATATCGTCACATGAAATATATCGTTTTAAAGAAGTTTTTTTTCAAGTTTTAGGACAGATTTATGGATTTCCAAATCAGATACCACTACTATTTTGTGATTTTATCACTTATTGATTTAAATTTGAAGTGAAGATACATATATAAAATGGCCTTCTTATTATTTTCTTATTTAACACTTGAATCTCATAGATTTAACCAAAGAAAATTTCACAATTATCTATTTCATCAAAAAAATCAACTTCTCCGCGGTGAAAACCTAAATCTGTAGAAATATATCGTCACATGAAATATATCGTTTTAAAGAAGTTTTTTTTTCAAGTTTTAGGACAGATTTATGGATTTCCAAATCAGATACCACTACTATTTTGTGATTTTATCACTTATTGATTTAAATTTGAAGTGAAGATACATATATAAAATGGCCTTCTTATTATTTTCTTATTTAACACTTGAATCTCATAGATTTAACCAAAGAAAATTTCACAATTATCTATTTCATCAAAAAAATCAACTTCTCCGCGGTGAAAACCTAAATCTGTAGAAATATATCGTCACATGAAATATATCGTTTTAAAGAAGTTTTTTTTTCAAGTTTTAGGACAGATTTATGGATTTCCAAATCAGATACCACTACTATTTTGTGATTTTATCACTTATTGATTTAAATTTGAAGTGAAGATACATATATAAAATGGCCTTCTTATTATTTTCTTATTTAACACTTGAATCTCATAGATTTAACCAAAGAAAATTTCACAATTATCTATTTCATCAAAAAAATCAACTTCTCCGCGGTGAAAACCTAAATCTGTAGAAATATATCGTCACATGAAATATATCGTTTTAAAGAAGTTTTTTTTTCAAGTTTTAGGACAGATTTATGGATTTCCAAATCAGATACCACTACTATTTTGTGATTTTATCACTTATTGATTTAAATTTGAAGTGAAGATACATATATAAAATGGCCTTCCAGCTTCAAATATTGGCACAGTTCTATGTCAAGTTTTTGAAAATTCCGATTTTAGGAATAGTTTCTATCTATGAAGTTCGAATAGTCAAGTGAAAAGAAAACTACCTTAAAAACTAACACCAATCATTGCATGATGTTTCGCTGTTGGATAAGCAGCTCCTCGGTAGCGCTGCTGGAAAAAAATAATCTATAGTTGCCGTTGTAATCATAAAACGTACGGTTTTTACTTAAACAATTATTTAATACCATTTATTATTTACAAAAACTAGTTTACAAAATCTGACGAAGTACAATTAAAGATGCTACATCTGTAGAGCGAAAACTTCTCGCGAAAACTTCTCACGGAATCAGTTGTTGGTTTCTTGTCCTCTGGTTCGTTACCAAGTTGCCAGATTGTCCGTCATTCGAGCACGGTAGTCTTGGTGTTGCCACAAAACTATTAAAAATACAGTAGATTTACCACATTCACCTCAATTTTCACCTACTCTGATTAGAGCTATCCAACAATAAAAAATTTGTATATTCCATACATTATGGATAACCTATAACTGTAGGTTATCTCTAACTGTAGGATAACCGGACAAGGTGAATTTGTATAATAATATTGATCAGACACCTCAAAGTATATATGTAAATTCTTAATCGTTGTAAAATTCTAAGACTATTAGCCAGGTTCATCCTTCTTTTGTAATAACGCTACAATCTAAAAAAAAATGGGCTGATGACTGAATTATGTACATATACTTTCTATAGCTGCAGGTAACTTGGCGTTGATAATGGGCTATGCCGGTCCATTTTTTGATATAGCTTCGCCATAGACATCACAAATTTCAACTGATTGAATGGAAAATAGATAATTTGAGTTTATACATACCCGGAACCATCCACAACGATTTGGCTTTTTAAAGCCATAGAAACCACAAACTTTAATTGAACGGGATGACATTTTGTAATGTGAGTTCATTTATACTTGGAACCATTCACATGAACAACGTTTGTAGTGTACAGTGGAATGTAATTCATGGTGGAGGGTGCATAAGATTCGGCCTGGCTAAAATTAATTCCTTTTTACATGTTTAACATTAAGTTCTTCTAACCTACGTGGAGAAAGTGTAAAATTACTTTGGTAAAAATAAATAAAAAGAAAAAACCCGCAACCATAAATAATGGACATCGAGGAGCATAAGATAAATATCTTCAAATATGTACCTAAATATGTTTTCTGTTTGTACAAGTCGATAGTATCTTTTTATTTTTATCATTCTGAGGAATTGATCTAGTATTAATTACATATCCCAAGAGAATTTGCCATTATAATCTAGACAACTCAAAAAATTAGAAGGCAAAACAAATCTAGTTATAAAGCCATTAACAAATTATTGTAATTTTTATTGTTCTTTTGCATTAGAAACGTTAATACTAACTAAATGTTAATACTAAGTAAGGTCAAATAAATATTGGTCTAATACAATGTATAATTAATCTCAGTTTTTTTCGTTCAAATCCTGTGCATACTTACGATGTACTTATGTAAGTTTATAACAAAATCTTCCAATGCAATAACATATAACAAAACAAAAAGAAAAACAATTTTACAATCAACAATTTTTACATCGGATTTTCACTCCTCCTTGCCCTTTGGCTTTTCCTCGGTGCCTAATAACACCTTACGCACAGCTTGCATTCTGAACAAAGGCACCGATAGAATAGCTCCCACGCAAGCACCGATCCAATATACAATAATATGCTCTAGATTTGTATGACCGCGACAGCCCCATTTGAGAGCAGTAGCCAAGACGGGGTTGAAATAGCCACCGGAGAAGTTAAAAGCTGAAAACATGGCATAATTAAAAGCATAAACTGTATTTGAGAACATTTCAAGTGTTCCAGACAGGCGAGAGAATATACAGTGGGTTAGTATGTGAAAGTTAGTACGGTAACCTACCTGCCACCACCAAGCTTGTGCCAATGAATGAATCAATAATGCTACAGAACTTGGGCCCCTTTTCGCTAAGGGTTTTCGAAGCCAAGCGACATAAAAGAGTGGCAAGGCCTTCAATTGCCGCACCCAAATAAGGATTCACCTAAAATAAATAAAACAAATTAGTGAATTATTAAAAGAAAAACGTTTGAAGTTGTTTTGTCAAGTACCTGCAAATCTGCATTACATTCCTCAAATGCGCGCCCCTCGTGCGTCTCAGCAAATTCAAACCACCAAAACACCTGAACAATACGATAAACACAGCATCCACCCATAAGCTCGGCCCAAGTAAGCAAGGCTACATCTTTCAGAGATGTCTTGCCCTCCAGCATATCTTCCATATGAGTATAAGGACAGGCTGAGGCATCACCCCATACCTTGCCCCACCATACCGTTAATAGGAAGAGAAATACCGCATAGGCAGCCACACCAAAATTATCAGCCACTGAAATTAAAGTTTTTTTTATGGGAGGAGGATTTTTAATATGAATTATGATCATTCATACCAATTATAAGCTCGAAACAGCAGGCACATAATTCTGCCGAGGCTATGGCTTCGTTTATCAAAATGGGTACTATGCCTTCTTCGCTGAAGAATTTTTTAGCTAACCTTCGAGCAATCTGGGCGGCAATACAACAGCCCACCATAAACCCTGTGCTGACACCCAAAGCTGTCATCGACATGTTGAAATTGCTTTTGGTTTTATTAAGGGCTCAGGGTAAAGAATAATGACTAGAATTGGCTAAATTAAAAATCTAAAAATCTAAAATTAATAGAATCTATTACGATTCGTATTCTAAAGATTGGTTAGAATCTCAAGCAAAGGATCAGCTATCTTTTTTCGCATTTTATTAGATCAACTGGAATCTCTGGCATATCTAACATGATTTAAGAGGAAAATGACTAATCAGCTGGGACCGACTAGTTTAAAATGCATGTCAATCAAAGCTGAGACGATTCAGATCCTCTTTTAACCTATGGGTTTCACGTTCTAGGTCATGTTGTTGTTGTTGTTATAGCAGCTTGGAGACGCTAAGTTGATAAACCTTAAGTCTTTTTCTATTACAGACTTCGTTCCGGCATATATCCGATTATCGCGGGAACCTTATGTTGTTTCATCTACTCAATGTTGTCCGGTTGCTAATTTACATGGATGTTATTTGAGTAATACTGCTTCTACTCTCCACTAGAAGCGCTGTATTTCTGTTAATAGTCATGGTGTTATGTCTATTTTTAACTTCCCTGTTGACATGGGTGATCAGATGTTGTTGTAGTGGTAGTACGACCGGTAAGTTATTTTTAGCTGCAGAAACTCGAATTATGATGAAAACATGAAATGTTGATACATTTTGCAAGTGCTCTGGCTGGGAATTGAACCCAGCACCTTCGGGGTCCAAGTCTAATGCACTAACCACTGAGCTACCGAAGGCCACGCTCTAGGTTATGAAGATCTATGCCTGACCTTATCACTAGGTAACGATTTTTTGCTTCCACAAAAACTCAGAATGAAAATCAATGTGAATACCTTGGTATTTTACGCTCTACGTCATGAAGATCACTTCTAACCTGACTAAGCTTATCATTAGGTATTTGGTTGGATGGCTATGACGTGTAAGTGATCCTTCGGGAACATGAGGAGACAACCTGTCGCAGTCCTCGGAGTTTATTGTCACATGGGACACACATTTCCTACGTAATCCCTTCAATCCGCACACAGGCATAAGGTAGATTTATGTTATTTTCGCCGTTTAGACCTTAACCACAATATCCCAACCCCAGGGGACAGTGAATCTGATACTATTCCTAGGTTATTTGTATGTATACTTTCACTTTCGAAGAGAAAGCAACTACACTAGGAACGAACGCTTCTGCAAAGGCCTTAAGATGAACGTCAATAAGAGTAACGCTGAGTCAGAGATTATATCTTGTACCTTCGATTCTCACGCTCTAGGTCAAGAAATTAACTTCTAACCTGCCTGACCTTATCATTGTCTGGATAGCTATGGCGTTTAAGTGATCCTTCTAGGACATGAGGAAACAACCTGCCGCAGTTCTCAGGGATCCTAGTCGCATGGGAGCATGTATTCGAACCTAAAACCTTCCCTTTGGACATGAATATCAATTCTAACCTTACCTTTAAGAAAATGGTTCAATGGATATGATAAAGGCAATCCGAGAATATGAGGAGACAGCCTGTCTCTGGGCGGAATTTTTTTAGGCATAAGGAGGTAAGAGCTATGAAGGTAACACCCAAGCAGGTACGGTGTTGACAGCATAGTCTTGTATTTTTGGTAGGAGTTCATAATTGTAGTGGTAGGAGTTGAAATTGGCCTCTTCATAATTGTAGTCCGCTGAAGACAGAAGAAGGAAACCTATAGCTTTGATGGTCGTCAATAGTTATTCTGGATTTATGTGAATTCCTGCCGTTAGGATGTGTTCTAAACACCTGGGTGAATACATGCGTCGACCAACGTCCCAAAATACATTGTGCATGAGTACCAAACAATTTCGTGTTTCTGGACAATTTTCCCTCCTCCTTGATTAGCAGCGTTGCAAATCTAAAACTCCTTACCAATCTATGGGTCAATGCACCCGGTTGGTTTGCAACTCCATATTCGAGACTATTCTCCCCCAGCGATTTTGGTTTCAACAACAGCCACCACGATGCCCCCATAGGGACCACACCAATAGTCAGGCCAGATCCTACGTTCCAGGTGCGTTCCTGACTCCCATGGTGCCAGATTAAAGACTCTGGCCAAGGACTGGTGACCCATCTGGGATCATTGTCCAGTCCTCATCCTAGGAATAGATGGGATCTATAGGATTCGTAGATCCCAACTTTAAAGGTGATCAGCAAGATTTATTCGTCAGTATTCCAAGTATTTCCGCCAATAGACTTGAGGGCCTTGTTCCTACTACGAATTTCTACACATATAGCTGTGGCGACTACTTTTCCTCCTTCGCATATTATCACATCTTTGGCGTCATGTGCAGATAACTTGAAATTTGCTTGAAATATTCATAATATTCTTATTCTTCGCAACGATGAGTATCACAAATCCACTATATAGATGTGCATCAAATCTTTTGCAGATGTTATCACTTTTGGGACCAAAATCGTACAATCCTCAGATGGGCATGGAATTCCGGAGACCTTATATACATATATATATATTCCCATAGTTAATAGGAGGAGCATAAGGTAGACCATGGGAGGTATAGCCTTAGCTTGGCTAACTCTCTCTCTCTCTCTCTCTTTGAACCTACAAGGCCTGCTATCTGAATTCCTAATTTTAAAGCCGATATTTTCCATTTTTCTCTCACTCTAGTGTTAGAGATTGTAGAACATTTTCTACGATTTAAATCTTGTAATTATAAATATCAATTTTTCCACTCTCATGTTAGTTATAGACATTCCAGCTAATTTAGGCAAATTTATTCCAAACATTCAATTACTAGCGTTCAAAGTTGTTTTTAATTATTCAAAAAGATCGTGTTGTTGTCACATGTGCGAGCGTTAGGGCCTTCCTCTTCTCGATTCTCTTGAAACTTTTCAAACCAAAACAAAAAGCGAAAGACCTGCAATGTAATTTTTTTTTTATAAATTAAACGCGATCACGACCGTATACTTTGCGGCTCTCTGTTGACGCTACGGCCAATCTCAATATCTTTGGCGACAATATTAGAAAAGCGAACAAAAAACACGAAAATTAAATAAAATAGACATAGACATAATAAAACGAAAAATACATTTTCGCAGAACCAAAAGCAGCTAAAAATAGTGATTTTTTTTGTTCACCCCGCTTGATCGTCATATTTTATTTTCTTTAGCAAATTTTCCAATAATTGCTTCCGTTTTTTTTTAAATATTTTATGCAATTGATTAGGAATTTCAGTTCATTTTAAAATTTAGCTACCTTTTTGTTTTTAGTTTTAAAACAAACAAATTAACACTTTGTCTGGCGAAAACTAAATCAAAGAAATTTGGGTTCTTTTTTTGAATAGAATTAGATTTATTTAGCTATTTCAGTTTTACTGTGGCGGCTATGAGAAGCGCCCAGCCCCGTAGCGCGAGCAGACACCTTTTAAACCGTTGGAGGTACGCGTAACAACTGCTCTTTGTTGGCTGCTTCGATTCTTTGAGTACCAGTATTTTTTGAAAATTTGCGTAGTTTTCTGAGATTTAGACATTTGTTTGTTTGTTATTTGATCAAAATTTGTTGTTAGATTTTTATAATGGCTATCTCTTTTTTGAGTTGTTGCTTGGATGTATAGACGAGGGGGCATTAGATCACCTAATGTCTCTGGTTGGGCATTCTCTCGCTGCTGCTGATGGTGGCGGCGTGTGGGATCTCATTAAATTAGCAACTTTTTCTATCAAATGCTCAATTCATATTCTTCTGAATGAATTTGTTTTATGGCGACTGAGTAGCAGCGAGTTGTGTTAACGATGACGTAGTTATGGCTGTGTGATGTAAAGCCGAACAGACAGTCTGCTGTCAGTTGGCGCGCTGGTGCTAAATCATATTTAAATCATGCGTTTGATAAATACATATATAATAAATAGAGTATGTACGAGTGCAGAACGATAATTCCAAGATAAAACATGATATGTTTTCTTCCAGAAAAACACTGATAAGGAACTGTTCTTAGCCACCACGTTAACCAACCAACCTGATAAGGAATTGGAAAAAATAATGGTAATTCGACAATGGTAAAATGTTCAAGGAAAACAAGCGTAATAAATGGCTGGCTCATTTGGCGCAATGCCAATTAAGTTTCCGTACCGGCAAAGATTAAATCGCTTCCGATGATTAGACAGAGTCGAATAGCTGCCCGATTTATTTTAACTGGCTATTTAAGGAAAACACCGATAGAGTTAAAGATTCATGCTATCCGAATTGTGGAGGTACTATCACAGTTTACAGTTGGCGAACCTGCTGATATCATCCATTCGCAAAGTCATCTAAAGCGCTAGGCCCAGACGGAATATCTATGGCGATACTTAAACAATTGGATTTACCGGAAGTGGAGTATACGATGGAAATCCTAAACTTTTCCCTGGCCACTCTAATAGATCCCAAATTCTGGAAAATGAGCAGTGTGATCCCGCTATTGAAACCAGACAGATGTGAAGCCTTTAAGCCTATTTCTCTACTTTCGAGAAACATCATTCAGAAGCCGACTTCCGACCATGAATATGAAGATGATTTCGCATTTCCCTTCCTTTCGAGCGAAGTAAGATCTCTCTCTATCTACCTCTTGAACACCAAGTAGGTCAAACAAGAACTCGACATCGATATACATGATCAGAGCATCCCACAACCTAAGCTCCGAAGATCTTCGGCCATAAAAAGCCGGAGAAAAGGATTACTACATACCTGCCACTTTCAACGGATTACTTCAACAGCCGGGCCCTCAAATTATCTGCCTCCAAATCTACACTCACATTTCTTACCTCATGGATAAGGGGAAGTCAAACAGGACCTCGACATCCATATACATGGCAAGAGCATTCCAATGACCAAAAACCCTAAGAACTTCGGCGTTAAAAGATCAGAGAGATACGTTACTGCCAGCCGCTACTAACTGATTTTTTCAACAAATTAAAATCGACAGCTTAACTCGTGGATAAAGGAATTCAAACAGGAACTCCACAGCCATTTACACGACCAAAGCATTCCAAGGACCAAAAACGCTAAGATCTTCTGCGTTAAAAAAGCAGAGAACCATTGCTATAACATGTCACTACTGACTGACTATTTTTCAACAGGGGGAACCTGGAAATATGTATATACCCAAAATCGACAGCCACGCTTCTTATCGCATGAAAAAATTAAGTCAAACAGGAATTCGCCATCCATATACATGATCAGAACATTTCAACGACTAAAGCTCTAAGATCTTCGACATTTAAAAAGCAAAGAGAAGCATAACTCCTACTTCAACTGCCGGATCCTCCATCTGTCTGTCCAAAATCGGCAGTCACTCTTCTTACCTCATGGACAAAGGAAGTACAACAAGAACTCGATATCCATATACATGATCAGAGCATCACAAGGACCAAAAACCCTAACAACTTTGGCGTTCACAAGCAGATATATCGATATCGATTTAATTATCAGGGAAATCGATACCTCCATTCTAAACTATGCTAAGTGCAAAAAGCTAGTTTTTCAGGAGAGACGATCAAAGTTTGATGCATTTTTTAAATTTGTGTGGAATTCATTTATAATGCAAATCGAACGACCTTTACTGTTTTGTGAATAACTTTTGATTGACTTGACGGATAAACGCCAACTTTTTACTCAGAATAATTTGGAATATTTAGAAATTAAAAATTCAATTTCCCTAAAAACATTCTAAGTCGACTTAGCACGTTTTAGCAAAATCCTAAGATCTTCTGCATTAAAAAAGCAGAGAAGCATTACTACACACCAGCCGCTCGTAACTGATTACTTCAGCAGCAGGACCTGCCCACAATCGACAGCCACTCTTCTTATCTCATGGACAAAGGAAGTAAAACAAGAACTCGACATCCATATAC
Source organism: Eudasyphora cyanicolor (assembly GCA_963930755.1). Classification (NCBI taxonomy): domain Eukaryota; kingdom Metazoa; phylum Arthropoda; class Insecta; order Diptera; family Muscidae; genus Eudasyphora; species Eudasyphora cyanicolor. Next base: position 21,651,943 of record OZ005738.1, read on the forward strand.
ATGATCGGAGCATTCCAACGAGCAAAAACCCTAAAAACTTCGGCGTTTAAAAGTAGATATATCGATATCAATTTACTTAGCAGGGAAACGATAATATCTTCTGCGTTAAAAAAAAAACAGAAGTATTTGTACAACCTGCTGCTTCAAACTGACTACCTCATGGGCAATGTAAGTAAAACAAGAACTCGATATCCATATAAAGGATCAGAGCATTCCAAGGGCCAAAAACACTAAGATCTTCAGCGTAAAAAATCTATATCCACATATTTGATCACAGCATTCAAACGACCAAAAACCCTAACACCTTCGGCGTTCACAAGCAGATATATCGATATCGATTTACTTACATGGGAAATCGATATCCACATCAAAGAATTTTAACGACCAAAAGCGATTAGATCTTCTGCGTTAAAAAAAGCAGAGAAGCATTTCTACAACCTGCCACTTCAAACCGACAACTTTAACAGTCGGAAACTGCAATATATAACGACAGCGACTCTTCTTACCGCATGGAAAAATTAAGTCAAACAGGAATTCGACATCCATATACATGATCAGAGCGTTCGAACGACCAAAGCCCCTAAGATCTTCGATATTAAAAAAGCAGAGAGAAGCGTTAATACATACCTTTTTTACTTATTCCTGTCCTCTTCTACCTTGCAGTGTAGATATATTACAGAGTCTTCGCCAGTAGCATCGGTCTTGAGCTGTGGTCTTTTCATTATTGAGATCAACACCACGTTTCGTGAGGATTTCCTTAATGGAGTCCCACCAGGTTAGTCTCCTGCGTCCTCTTTATACCCTCACTTTAGTGTGACGAGGGTATATATCATTTGCTACGGAAAAAAGTGTAACACATCGAAGGAGTGACCTAAGACCCCAAGTATGTTCGGAAGAAAACCGTTTTAGGTCATTTTAAGTCGAATGAGTAATGTCCGTCTGTCTGCTGGCTGGTGCGCACGATAACTCTCGAAAGGAGTAACCGATTGACTTCAAATTTGGTATGTGGTAATATTTTTTTCTATCTCCGGCTAAGTTTGAAGATGGGCCATATTGGTCCACTCGTTCTAGTACCTCCCCCACAAAGGGTTAAAATGTTGTGAAAAATTGATTCTTTAATAACTGCTATACTGCTTATTCGAATCTTATGAAATTCCACACATAGTATTAGCTTATTAGTCGCTATCAACTCGAGAAAAATGGGCGAAGTTGCCACGTCCCTTTTGGTACCTCCCACACAAATGCACCGTTTGCACCAAAAGTTAACAGCTTATAACATTAATAACAGTGTATTTTGCTTTTATATTGCCTACAGTCAAGGGAAAAATTGGCGTTGTTGCCACGACCTTTTTGGTACCTCCCACACAAAGGTACCTTTTTGCACCAAAAGTTAACAGCTTATAACATTAAAACCAGTGTATAAAAATACTTGAAATTTTGTACAGTGTAATGTTTTTATAGTGTCTATAGCCGTGTGAAAAATGGGCGTTATCGCCACGCCCCTTTTTGTACCTCCCACACAAAATGCCCAAATCATACCACAATTTAATATCTCATAACGTTTTTACCAGTGCACATAAATGCTTATAATTCCGCACAGTACAATGAATTTAAAGTATCTACTGTTCAGCGAAAAATAGGTGTATTTGATAAACCCCTTCTGGTACCTCCCACACAAATTGACAGAATAATTCGAGTAATATTCAATATTACATTACTCACAAAGTGAGGGTATACCTTAGTCGGTTTACCCGACTGAACTTTCTTACTTGTTCACTTGAACCCGTTGGTATAGAACGAAGTTAACAGTAAAACTGATACTATGTTTTACTGTTAACTTCGTTATTGTCGAAACTTCTCGGTTACTTGTGAAATTTCTATTTAAGGCATGGTACAGTTTACTAGTTGTGGCCGGCATAATGTACGATTATAATGCAATCTTCCGTGTTTAGTAAATGTTCTAAAAATATTGTAGTAATGTTATCTACTTGCGTCTCTAGATTCGTGTGTCTCTAGATCCACACGAAGTGAGACTCCATCTCTCTTCTTATAATTATTGTCTCGGTTTTAGACCTCTCCTGGACATTTCCGTTGTAAGAACATTTAAGTTATATTGAATGTTCCCAGCCCTGTCTGCTAGGCGGACAATATCATCTTCATAGGCTGGCATTGATAGTTTGAAGTACCACATTTTTCTGTTACCACGAAGTAAGGGGCCATATTTTTCCTTGATTCTTTATGATACATACCTGCCCCTCACAAATGACTAAACATAGAGAGATAGTCGCTGGTCGCTGCGATCAAAGTAACAAAGTTGACTGACTCCAGTCGACAGCAGTTGAGATTTGTAAAATGTTCTACGTAAGGATCGCAGGCAATGTGGAGTAGGAGGACTTCCTTTCCTATTACACCATTCTGTGCTAATAAGATCTATCTCGCCTTAACTTGACTAACTATTAACTATAGATAGCGCCGTTGTTTTGTTGTTGTTGTAGCAGTATAGGTGTTTTGTTGTCCATTAAGTGTTGTTGTTTTTATTCGCCTTGTATAATGGTTTCTACACCAAGAAAGGGGGCTGCTTCCACTGGTTTGGTCCGAAGAGACCTGGGAACAAGTTGAGTAAATTTGGCAGGGCAGTTGAAAAGGTGTAGTGTGTCGTGTGACCACTGGTTACAAGCGGAATGTTGTTCGACGTAGTGCCTTCAATCCTTGCCCAGTACTACTTCGCCGGTTGATATTTATGCTCCGTGTTATATGCCTGACATCAGTCCACTGCTACATCATTAACTATCATATTCTCTCCCAAGCCTAGCTTTGGCTGAGCAACACGTTCTGCAGTGAACAAGGACGCCCTTCAGGATTATGGTGATGGCTATAGTTCGCCAGATTTCACCATCGTGTCACCTGTCGCCCATTATTTCACTGTGTTCATTTACCAATATCTGCTTCAATTAACTACCCTTTTTCTCAGATGTATGTGGTAGCTGAGAAGAAATTCCGGGCCATCATCAACGCAACAGAAACATCTCACTACATTCCTGGCTGTCTTGGAATACCACAAAATCATCACATTTAAATCTTTAATCAATTTAGAGACTTAAAGCTAATAAAAAATAATCTATTCAACTATTTTGTAATTAGAGAAAAAGAAAAATATCTGTTTAAAATCATTTCATATTTGATTCAAATTTTTTTTATATGTTTTATTTATAAATGTAGGCATATTGTTTGGTATTTAATAAAAACAAATTAATCGAAGGCTATGTAACAAACATAAAACGAAATTACTTATATTTATGTATTATATACAAAGGAAAGTATGCGATTTTATTTAAAAAAAAACTTAACTTATATTACAATAAAATTAAATACTTTTGGGGCAAAAAACTCAACTCGAAATCGAGTACATAAACATAAATAAATTAAAATTAAGTAAAAAAAAGATTACTTCAATGCTTCTAATTAGTAAGCTTTCGTTTCCGTTTACGTGATATAAACAAATTTACAACATTTTCGGAAACTTTCTCAAAACGATATTCCGAAGAACCCAATGTCACATGTTTAGTGGTATCACTTTGATTGAGAGACGACGAAGCTGTCGTTGAAGTGGTAGTAGTATTCAACGAAACGGGGGTTTCTTGGGCGTTCACAATAATGGACTCAGAACTTTGCATTTTTCCTTGACTGGAACAATTTGTCTCGTTTATGGTTAAATTGACTTGGGAATCATTCAAAGGTGACGATATGGAGCTATCTTGATTTGTGGACTTTTGTTGGAGTTGTGCCCGTAAGTCGGCGGCTGGTTCATGTTGTGGCGAATAGAACATATTCTGCATTGTGGTATCGATTTCTTTAAAACGATCATCATGTGACAAGGGTGTCATATTATTAATATCAGACTGAGATTCATCCCGTACCTGGGTATGAAATATGGGATGACTAAGACTGGGCGACTGGATGGGGGAGTTGATGATGCTTGCGGTTTCATCAAGAGCAGGATTTTTTATTTGACCGAAATTTGGATCATCGTACGAGGTGCCTAAGATCTTTATTACCCGTCGTTTTTTACGCGGAGGTGAACATTTTACTATCGCTGGAGGTGCAATAACTTCTTTATTTTGCATCACAGGTACAGTGTTGGGTATGGGGGTGGGAGTAGGTAATACAGTCTCCGCTTCACTCTCACTACTGGAATCCAATATACGACGTTGTAGATTTACTGATTTTCTACGTAATTTTCTGATGATGTCTATATTCTCAGTTGATGTAGAGTCGTCCGAGTCGCTGGGATTTTTGGAGATTATGTTAGCGGATTGTTGTGGCTCTGATTCGGGGGAATTTCTGGATTTTATTTCATTATTTGTTGTTTCATTATACAAAGATTTGCTTCGCATTCTTAGGGATTTAGTGGCACGACCAGCGTTATTAAGTTCGATCTGATCGGGGTACTCTTTAACACCGTCATTGCTGAGAGGTTTAGATTTCTGACATTTATTCTCCTTTATAAACTCGTTATTTGTTTTTTGAGTTTTTTGGAGTTTATCCTCTTGTTCCTTTAATGTCGTTTGCTTTTGACTTTCTCGGAGTTTATCCTCTTGTTCCTTTAATGTCGTTTGCTTTTGACTTTCTCGGAGTTTATCCTCTTTTTCCTTTAATATCGTTTGCTTGGATTTTCTGCCCATTCTTGGGGTTTTCGTAGTTTTTGATTCTTGCTCTGATATTTTGGAAATTTCCTTGGTTTGATATGTATCCTTCAGGTTATTCTGTACAGTTTTAGATTCTTCGATTTTTGATTTCTCATTTTCCACATATACAGATTTTCTACGTACTTTTCTGTTTGCCAATGTCTCCCGGGTTTCTTCATTGACTCGTCCATCATTTACAATAGTCCATTGATTTACTTCTGTTGGAGTTATTTCATTTTCTGTCGATTTTATAGATACCCTATCCACATGCAGGGATTTTCTACGTATTATTATTTGTTTTATGGGTTGTAGTGGATTGCCAACTGTCTCTTCGGTGTTTTTGTTATCCGCTAAGAGGTTTGAACTATTGCCGAATAGTACTTCTTCAGTTTCTGTAGATGACTTCCTGTCCAAATACATAGATTTCCGGCGATTTCCTATAGATTTACTGGAACTTTCTTTAGGAGTTTTACCAGCTTCATTGCTATTCGACTGATATGTTTCTTCTGTGCATTTCTTCGAATCTGTTGATGTTATACTTTCGACATACACAGATTTTCTGCGCATTCTTGTAGGTTTGTTAGCTTTGGCTGGTTGATCTCTGGTTTCATTACAATCTTCAATATCTAGCTTCTCTTCGGATTTATTGGGCTTAGAAGAGCTATCATGGTTTTTCGGGTGCTTAATGGGTTCTGTAGTATCACTATTACCATTTAAAATATCTTTGCTATTGTTTGTAGGTAAGTTTCCTGATTTTTTCAGAGCCTCATTATCCATATAGAGCGATTTACTCCGTTTTCCTAGTGATTTGCAGGAAATTTCTTTTGATATTTTGCTGGTATTGGTCTCTTCGATTTCCTCTTTGGTATTCCTAGGAGCTGTTGAATTGATTCCTTCGACATACAAGGATTTTCTGGGTGCTCCTATAGATTTTTTAGACGCATCGCTACTAAGAGTCTCTTCAATATGCTCTTTAGCTGCTGATGTTATACTTTCGACATACACGGATTTTCTACGTTTTCCCATCGATTTTCTAGAAGTTTCTTCTGATATTTTGCCAGCATCACTACTATTGGTCTCCTCAATGCCCTCTTTAGCATTCCTAGGAGCTGCTGATGTTATACTTTCGACATACACGGATTTTCTACGTTTTCCCATAGATTTTCTAGAAGTTTCTTCTGATATTTTGCCAGCATCACTACTATTGGTCTCCTCAATGTCCTCTTTAGCATTACTAGGAACTGTTGATGTTATACTTTCGACATACAAGGATTTTCTACGTTTTCGCATAGATTTTCTAGAGGATTCTTCTGATATTTTACTAGCATCACTACTATTAGTCTCCTCGATGTCCTCTTTGGCAATCTTAGGATCTGTTGAAGTTAAACTTTCGATATACAAGGATTTTCTTCGCATTCTTATAGGTTTTTCAGCAGTGGCTGGTTGATCTCTTCTCGGATTGTTTAAGGTTTCATTGGATTTAAGGTCCTTATACATTGCATTTTGGCTAGAATCTTTTGTATCTTGACTCTCTTCGGATTTACTGGGGTCTGAGTATGATATCCTTTCAACATATAGGGATATCCTACGTTTTCTTATAGTTTTTTCGCTTTTGGAAGGTTGAGAAGAACTATGATTGCTAGAGGTTTCCTCATAATTATGTTCCATATTCTTTAGTCGAAGTTTTGTATCTGAAATATTTACTTTCTCCTCGGATTTGCTGACCGCAGAGGAGTCGTCATTGGCAAATTTTGTGTTATTTTCTCTTTCATTGCAGTCTGTTACGTTTGCTGGCCTTTTCTCACTCAAATTACAATTCTTCAGTGATTTATCTTCTTCATAAACGGGGTAATTATTATGTTCGGAAACATTTGACGTAACTGGATATTGTAAACTCTTGGCAATGGCACCCTTAACTCCTTTCGATTTATTTGTAGCCGCTTGTAGAATTTCCATTTCTTCCAGTTCCCTTTCTTCTCTCATTCTTTTCATTAGATTTAATGATCTTCTACGACCACCTCTGGGATCATTTTTATTAAATGCAGAGCTGGTTGCCTTATCTTCAATGCTAAACACTTCATTTACATCCTCGTCGCTGCTAAAATCTCGTATCCTTCTTTGGGTACATACAGATTTTCGGCGCACTTTTAGGCTTGCAGTAGTTTTTACATCCTTAAGAGAATTATCAGAATTTGTATTTATTACTTGTAATTGATTGGAAGATGATGCTTCCGGGTTTGAAGATTTTTGTTGCAGGAAGTGTTGAACTTGTCTAGGATTGGTTCTGCACATATTTAAAGTCTCTTCCAATTCGGAATATTCTCTAGGAATATTTATGGATTTCCTGGGTAATTTTAAAAGGTCACTATCTTGTTTCAGAGTTTTGAAAGCAGTTTTCTGAAGAATTTCCTTTTGTCGACATAGATTAGGAGAACTTGTTGGTACTGCTTCTGTAAGAATTTCATTTGAGGCTTTTGATTTTTCAATTGTTTTCATCTTCTCACGATTTTTGCTGGATTCTTCTAACATTTGAGATTTCACTTCCTTTGTTTCCCTTTCATTTTTCTCTTTAACTTCAGTTTGTAAAGTTTTATTACCTTCAGATACCCGAGACGACTTCTCTTCGGTTACTTCTGTCGTTCTCTTGATTTTTGGTATACGAAATGAAGACAATTGAGCTTTAAATGGACGTGTTTTAATACCAATATCGTGTAAAGAAATTTCTTTCTTTTTATTACTCTGGCTTTCGCCCTCATTTTCGTTGCTTTTCTTAACTTTTGGTATTTTATAATTCATTACGAAAGATTTGTCTGTCTGTTTTAAAACTGTAACACTCTCCAAGTTGGCTGGTTTTGAAACTATCCCTGAATCTTTTGCTGTTTCGCTCTCCGTTTCTATGTGTGTGGAGATTTGAGTATTTACCTTTGGTTCATCTTTCAGATACTTATTGCATTCAGGTTCGGAATTTTCAGCCCAAGAATTTTGTTCATCCGATGAATGTTCTTTATCGTAAATAATCGATGTGCTAAGATTCTCCTCCACTTTAGATGGACATTCCTCCTCAACCCCACCAGAGCCTGATTTTGTAGTTGTTATTTTTTTAGTCGGTGTTTTAAAGGTGTTATTATCTGAAATGATTAAAGATATTTTAGGTTAGGTTGAAAAGGAGAAATTGTGTAAGATTTAATATTTAATAATAGCAGTATTTTTTCAACTCTAGCATTGAAACTTACCATTATTTTCTTGCAATTGATTGTCCTCTTTTTCCCGGGAAATCTCTCTTGTAGGCGATATATTTTCCTCCAAAAATCGTTGAGTATTTTTAAAAGTTTCTCTCATTGCAGTGATTCTTTTGTTTTCCGCCTCCTTCTCTTGTATATTTGTGGTGGGCATAGCCTTGATTTTATACGATTCTTTTTGTTTTTCCAATTTATCGGTAACTATTAAATGTTCCTTCAGCTCGAAACTGGATTTCTTACAAACGATTTTAATCTTTTTCTCTGCTAATCTAATGCCGGGAGTTGAATGATTATTTTCATTTTCCGGTGAACATTTATTTGTGGCGAATATGGTATGATTCAGCTCCTTCTCTCCCTCCATACTTTGACCTTTTTCGGCGAAAATATTCTCCATTGGTGGAATACTACTGGATTTTGTACTTGGTACATCTAGCTGTAGTTCATTCTCGCTATTTTTAGCTTTTAGCACCAACTTTTCTTGCAGACTGGTTGATAGAATATCTCCCAACTGCTGATCATCATCTAAGTCATTGCCTGCTGATTTGGATTTTTTACGTTTTATTTTTTTCTCACTGGAACGACCGCTTTTACTATTCATCTTTTTCAATAGCTTAGCTTTGGAGGACAGACACAGCGGTAGTTTTTTCTTTTTAATTATGGCAGCTTTCAGTAAGACAGCATCCATTAGACTTTCGGCACTTCTAACTCGGATAGGTGAGGAGGAGGATTGCAATAGTTTACCACTACGTTTTCTAGATATTGTTGGGTGTGTTACAGCGTTTGGTTGTGTTTCTTTTAAATTGCCACTTTCTTCCAATTGTTTGTAGTAGGAGATGGCCTGTGTTATGGGTACAGTATCTATGGTATTTCTTCGGGCAATTGTTTTTCTTCCAGTGCCGGTCGCCACATGCCAATCGGGAAGTATTATTGATTTAGTTTCTTCAGATTCACTGCCAGGTTTCTTAAGTGTTTCTAAGCACCGCAAATCTTTGGAGGGAGTTATGGAATCTTCAGTTAGCGTTTCATCTTCTTGCTCTGATTTTTTGTTTATTTCTAAACATTTTAAATCTTTGGTTGACCTTATGGGCTCCTTAGTTAGGCATTCTTCCTCCTGTCTTCTTATGTCCAATTGTTTTTCCTCATCAGTACTATCAGCATCCGAGTCATCTTCAATTTCACTATTATCGTTTTTGCCACCCAGCATTTCCCAATGTAATTTTTTATTAACCAAGCCGCCGCCGCCGCCAGCAGCCTTAGTAGCATTCTCCAAATTATCCATTGTACAGAGAACACTGGCCGCCGGCAATACATATTCTTTGGGTTTGGGAGATTTTTTCTTATTTTTCAATGAATCCTCATTAGAGTCATGCATTTGCTTTGAGAAAATGCCACTGAAATTCGAAGGTGTAGGACAATTGGTAGAGATGGAAGGCAAAATAATGGGTGTACTATAGCAATCGGTTAGACTCGTCGACTTTAGAGTTGTGGAAGAGTCGAATGAAGTATTAATTATGATTCTCTTCTGCTGACCTTTGGGGATATTGTCTGATTGTTGCAGAGTTTTTAAGGAATTGATTACGACATGTTTAGGGCAACTTTCTAGAGATTTTGCTTTTACATTCCTAAATTTTAAGTTGTATTGATTGAAATCTTGATGTTCCTTTAAGGATTTCTTTGATTTTTGTTCTGCCTTTTGTTCATTAGACTGATGAGATGGCTCTAAAGTTAACGAATTTTTAGAATCATTTGCAGGTCTTAATATTTCATGATGTAGAATTTGAAAATCTGGTGGGGCTTTAGGTTTTAAACCTGGAAGTTTTGTTGATTTGACAAACTCTGGAATATTTCCTGTTATCATACTCGAGTTTACATTTGTATTAATTAACAAAACGGCTGCAGATCTTGGCTCTTGTTGTACATTTTGTTGAATTTCTTTGGCAGTTAAGTTTTCTGGCATTGATTTATTCTTTTCGCTCTTGTGAGGAGTTGAACTGATGGATTGTAGTTTAATTTCCTTATTGTCTTCTCCAGGAATTTCTTCAGTCCCCATAATTTCCAAAACTGGAGAGGATTGTAAAGGAATATCTGACTCATTATTTTTTACCACAACTGTCCCGGAAGAATTTTTATTATTTGTCTCATCTAATTTCTGTTCTGGGGATATGTTTAACGATATGATAGTCTCATTTTCCTTTTTTCCAACGTTTGACTTGTCCAACTTATCTTTATACTCTGTATATTCTTGTGTATCTTCAGAGACTCTCAATTCCTCTAAATCACTGTGTTGAGCATTTTCTTGAGAGTTTTCATTAAAATCGCCCAGATTTTTTGTCTTGGAATCTATTTGAGCTCTGTCTGGATTAGGAAATATTTCTTTAGTAGAGTTAATTTCGCTTTTCATATGATTTTTCCCTTTAATGTATGCTGTATTTTCATGCAAAGGAGAGCTATCTTCATTTCCCTTATCTATACTCAGATTTTCATTTGTTAAATTCATCTCAAAGTTGATTTCGTTTTGTGGAATAGCTTCAGATGTCTCGTTTCTGGACTCTTCATTGTTTTGTAATTCCTTCGAAAATTTAATTTGGATTTCCATTCTCTCTTGTATAGAATTCTTTTCAGAAAATTTCGTTTCAGTCACGACTTCTTCGTTCTTCGCCGAATATTTTATAGGTCCTTCTATAGGTTTTATAGGTTCTTGAAAGGTTGCCATAAAACCTTCTATAGGTTTTAAGGTTTTTACATGACCTTCAAGGGATTTAATAGGTTCTTCACAGGTTTTTGTCGGATTTTCAGAAGATTTTATAGCTTCTTCCACTGTTGTTAAACATTCTACGGAGGACTTTGACTCTTCTATCGATATATTACTTTTTGATATTAAAGATTTCGTTATCATATTAGTTTTTTCACAGCATTTGATCTCCTGCTTATCTTCAATTCTATTCTCCAAGGGAAAGTCTCTGCAGTCCTCTGGTTTTTTAGAACGTTCCCCATTTTTTTCTGTTTCCAAAGACTTTGAATTCGTACTATTATTATGAGTAGATGTATCGTTAAGAATCTCCAATGTCTGTTTTTCAGGAGAATTACTAGTCTCATTATTACTAATTTCATCTCCTGTCACCCCGCCGCAAAAGCTGGCATCTTCCGGCAGACCTTTCACTTCTTCAGCGCTTTCATTTTCCATTTTCAATGACTTTAAAATCTCTTTGGTTTTTTCTTCAGAGTTATGCCTCAATTCCAGTACATCACATTCAGGACTTTGATCTTCTAAATTCGTATTGTATTTTTCTTGTATGACATTCACTACTTCGAGTGCCTCTTCTGATTCTGTTACATCAAGAGAACTCAAATTTTCTTTACAACCGGAAATTTCCACATTATTAGTTTTTTGAGTATTTAATTGATCGTCATCATCAAGTTCAATCGGAATGGACTCAAGCATATTCGATTTTACTTCCGTGTTAAAAGAGGAAGCATGTGCATTTTTGTTTTTATTAATATTATTAGTATCCTCAAGGATATTGTCAGTAGCTTCCTGAATTTCAAAACCACATTCTTGACTGACTGTTATTTGATTAGATTTTTCTTCAGTGTTAAACGGAAAATCATGAGATTTCTCTATTTTATTGGTGGTATTAGTTTCCTCAAGCACATCGTCGGTAGTTTCATGAATTTCTATACCACATTTTTGACTGGCTGCTGCAGTTACTTTTGTTTTCATAGTTTTGGGAGATTCATTTGTTACTTTATCCCGATTTTCAAGAGGCAAGGAAACTGTTGGAGACTTTACATCAGGATTAGTTGCGGAAATAGTTGATTTCGGACTATAGCTAGGATTTACAATATCTATTGCTAGCGTCAAAGGGCTATCATCAATTTCTTCAGAAGTGCTTTGGCGATTTCCAACAGTTTTAGTATCACCTGTCGTACAAAATATGACTTCTTGAGCAGCTGAGCTTGTTTTCAGTTCACTACCGGACGTAGAACTCTGTGGAGTAACAATACTAACATTGGTATCTAATTCCTTGCCATTCTCAGGCGATGACATTATTTGTACTTCTGATGTAGGGTCAATTGTATTGGGATTATCTTGCGATTCCATTGGAGTAACGTCTTCAGATATATTACTGATTTGACTTGGACGTTGTTCCAAGTACATGAGTTCTATGGCTGAAGTATGATTAATTCTAGTCTCTGATACGTCCAGTGATATAAAATCCAGACAAGGATTGTGACTATCCAAGTTAGGTTTTATATTATTTCCCAAATTTTCTTGCGGCAAAGAAATACCAGAAGATACATTATCTGTCTCCAAATTCTTGGGAGAAGAATCTTGTTGTAATGTTCCATTATTATTCTTAGAATTCGATTCTTTCACCTCAGCAATATCAGGAACATTTGGATCTTCTGAAACAGTTTCTTTGGATTTTGATTCAACATCAGATTCTCTAGTTTTTGTAGAATGAACTTCATTCCTCAGCGATTTTAAAGGTTCGGGTGAAGTTAAGTCAAGGCAAGGAAGGCTTAAACTTCTTCTGGGTCTACTCAAGTTTTGACGTGTAGAGGAAATTTCCAAAGAAACGGGATTATTCTCAAAATTCTTTGTCGCAGTGTTGTTTTGAGAAATCATAGCAAAATCATTATTAGAATTTCCTGGAGATTCGAAAGTTGTTTGATCCGATTCCTTATTTTTTATATTTTCTTCGACTGATTTTTCTTCACCTGTCTCATCATTGGAACATATATTCTTTTCGGGAGATATGTTTTCTATATCAGACGACATCGTAATATCTGCGCTTGTTTTTGTTGTTCCTTTGACTCTTGATCTATCTTTGGTTTCCATAGGTTTTGGGCAATCAATTAATGTTTTAGGCGAAGGAATGGCTTCAGGTGAGATTAAATCCAAGGTACATGGTTTGGTTGCCGCGGAAAGTAGGGGACTAGTTAACACTGGCATGGATGATAAACTACCCTTAGAAGGGGAATCTTCCACTAGATTCTTTGTACAAATGTCGGATGTTTGAATTCTTTGTTTTTCTTGAGCTTTTTCCTCCATTACATAAGTATTTGGAAGAATTGACATATTTACCATAGGTTTTACAGAAATAATTTCTTCCACATTATTCGATTTCTTGAGAAGAGAAGGTCTTACTGGCGTATCCACAAGATCTGAGGATGATTCACAAATTTCAAAATGTGAAGAATTTGATGAATGTGGTTCGGTTGTTGTTTTGACTTTGGAATTTGCATTTAATGTGGACAGATTGTCTACCGCGGTTGAAGTTTCTGAAGCAATTTCAGTTTTTGCCACATTTACCGAAACATCTAACACAAAAGCTTCCTTCTCTTGGTTTCCAGAAATTACCGGTGTTAAAGAAGAAGAACCAATATAAGAGCTCTCCTGGCTTTTAGAATTTACCGCATTTGAAGAAGTAGTATTAGCAATAGAATCTTCTATTACTGTTAAACTGAAGGCAGGTTTGAAGCCAGGGGTTTCATGATCTTTTGTTTGTAACCGATCTAAATTGGAGGTTTTTGCCAATTCTCTGGACGGCGTGGAATTTTTCGGCACCGTTAAAGACGGCTCTGGAGAGGTTAAGTCAAGGCAGGGAATTTCGGCTAAGGCAGGGCTAGTCATTACTTGTTTCAAAGGAGTGACAGACTCTGCTATAGGTGATGGGCAACTTGCGTCGGCTTTTACAATAGTAGAATTTTGGGCCGAAGATATAGTATCCAAAACTGGAATAGTAATATTCTGAGAGGTATCTATATCTATATCGACACTCAAAACATCTTTACTTTTATTTAACTCTTCCATTGAAGCGGGTATCTTAGATGGAGTAATTGGAGACTCTGTTGTATAAGTTTCTTCAATGGTGCTCAATGCATCTTTAATTGATTTTGACTCTTGCATTTTAGATGGAGTAATTAGAGACATTGTTATATCTGTTTCTTCATTTACATTTACTATATTTTTACTTGATTCTGATGCTTGCAGGGTATCTGAATCCTTTGAAACTAATATCTTAGATGGAGTTATGGGAAAGTCTGTTGTGGAGTTTTCTTTAGCGACACTCATTACATCTTTACTTGACTTTGAGTCTTGAGACATATCTAAATCCTTTGGAGCAAATATCATAGATGGTGTCATTGGAGACTCGATTGCATTTGTACTTGCTTTTGATCCATGTGGCATATTCAAATCCGTTAGAATGCACATTTTAGATGGAACATCGGAAAACTCTGCTGCGGATATTTCTTTTGTGTTTGAAATAATTCCATATAGAAAATCTTCCAAATTCTCGGAGTTTTTGACAGCGATAGTTATAACATCAGATGGTTCCTGCGATCCAGGACTTTTAGCTAAGGAATTTGTATTCCTTTCATCCGTGAATATATCCCGCTCCTTGTTTTGAGAACCCAATGAAACAATATCTGCATATTCCGAAACAGGAATATTTATATTTAAAAGATTTGAAGGAGATTTTATCATTTCTGCTTCCTTTGATTCTACAGGAACTTTTTCCGCATATTCCGTTATCAGGTCCAAACCAGGAATATTTATATCTGCAACGTCTGAAGGAGATTTTATCATTTCTGTTTCCTTTAATTCTGCAGGAAGTTTTTCTGCATATTCCGATATTAGGTCCAAACCAGGAATATTTATATTTGACAGCTCTGAAAGTGATTTTATCATAACTGTTTCCTTGGATTCTACACAAATTGTGTCTGCATATTCCGATATTAGGTCCAAACCAGGAATATTTATATTTGAAGGATCTGAAAAAGATTTTACATCGTCCTTTTTCTTCGATTCTACAGAGAGCTTTTCCTCGGATTCATTTATTAAATCCAAACCAGGAATTTTTATATTTGATTCGTCTGAAGGTGTTTTTATTAAGTTACTCCTCAACATTTCGTCAGCATCGTTTGATTCTGTTGCCTTGCTGCACTGATTATTATTTATTGCATTCTCCAAATCATGTTTACTTTTCACATTCGTCTCCATACTTTGTGCCTCCAAGACTGACAAATCTTCGGTCAAATCTATTGCTGTTACATAGAGCATATTTATAGGATTCTGTGTATTTTTAACAAAACATTTATCAAATTCAATTTTGTCATAGCTTTGCTGTGTTGCATCTAGATTAGGTTTCCCTGAGGGTGAGGGTGAGCCTGAAGCAATCCATAATCTATCTCCATATTCACTTGGTGTTGTGGTTTTTGATGTTAAATCGGTAGCAGGAGTTTGTGATGACACATTCAATATCTCGTTTGGTATATTCTTTGGGGTATTGCTGCCCGACGCACTCCCACTACTGGGTGATGGTCCAAACAAAGCATCAAATAAGGCCACTTTACGAGGTGTATCAACAAGCTTTGTTGTGTTCTTGCAGATGGCCGATTCTTGCCGCTTGTTGTTGGATTTAGTTTTTTGTGAATTTTCTTTTTCAAAATCCTCGTCAAGATTATCATATAGAAGTTCACTAAGGTCGGGAGGATTACTCTTGATCTGCTGCAGCGTATCTTTATTTAGAGTACTCTTACTTTTATCCTGCTCTAAAGGTTTGGTATTGTTATTACTTTCCTGTTCTTCGGCGAGATTGAGGTTTTCATACAAAAGGTCACTAATATTCTGAGAACTTTTATGTGTGACATTCCTAGTTTCCTTGGCAGCTTTTACACACACTTCATCGAGATTATCGTCGTCCAAAAGATCAACAGTTTCTAATTCGTTACTTTTAATGTTTTGAGAGCTTCTGATTCTTTCCATTATCTCCCTATTTTCATCTTCCCTTGTAACATTAGCTGGTACATGTGTTTTGAGACCTTTATGACTTGCATTTATTTTTTTATCATATTGACAAATACTAGAAGATTGAATAAAATTATCTTCCGAGACATTTTTACTCCGTTTATCTTCCTTGAGCGATACTGTTTTGTCCTTATAAATTAATGGGATTTTATTATTGTCACTGGCAAGACAATTTTCATTTGGAGACAACGTCTTAGAATCTCCATCAGATCCTGGTTTGCTGCAGAAAAAAGACAATATAGGAAGATGAATTAATATAAAAAATATTTTACATTTAATAAACCTAAATACGAATATTAAATAAAAATTACGTAAATCTTATATATCCAAGGGAAGTGATGGAAGAAAAAAGACAGAAATTCATAAATCTGAAATTGCTTAAGAATATTATTGTCCACGAGTCTGTGAGAACTTCTTTTTCATTTTGTTTATTCTCCTTAACTTGGAGGATCTAACGGAAAGACAGACATTGAAACCTTACTTCTTTAGTCTGAAGTGTACTATAAACTTAGAGGGTATACTTAAGTTTTGGAAAGTGTGATGTCAATCGTTTTCAATAAAATTACTTTTCAATTCAATTTTTTTCATGAAAACTAAATATAAAAAGCAATTTGTTGGAATGTGAAAGTGTACTTTCTTCGAAAGAAGCAAGACTTAAGCATACCCTAAACATAGAGAAATATGTATACAGATATATGATGTGATATAATAACAAATTTGATGGAATGTGAAAACAGACTTTCTTCGTCGCTGTCTTGAATGTGATAAATTTGAGAAAATTCATAAGTTGCAAATTGAAATTGTTTCCAAAAAAATTTTCGAGGGATCAGAATGTTTGCAATTCATATTTCATTTTTAAGACTGGCAAATGCCGACTATCCAGGTAATCCCTTCCACAAAAGTTGAAAATGGTTTAGAATGTATAATGAGCGGCAACTGAGCCAGCGTTTACGCTAACGTTGTTGTTGTAGCAACATTATGATATATAGTCAGTCTATTTAGATATTATGTCGCCGTGCGATCAATTTTCAATCTGTATGGGGTGGGTCCATAGCGACCTGGGGACAAGCTGAGCAGGTTTTCCGGACACTGAATTACGTGTAGCGTATCATGTAGCCCCTGATTTGACGCTGAGCAGAAATCGGCCTTAATGCTGTCAATTATCGCCAAGTAAAACTTGAGTTGGCTACACCATCCTGATCTCAGCTGCCACTCTAAACTAACCTAATGTGGTAGTACTTTTTCTAAGCATTCCTTGGTCACCTCATCCACAGTCTCAAAATGAAATATAATATTTTAAATCGAGATAGACTTCTTTGACCAAAGCCATTCTGATACAAATTGGTCTTCTGCGAATTATAGCAAGCATATCTTCCGTTTGTCCCCGTATTTTATTCTAAACAGACATTTATCCTTTGTATGTGTATATATCTTTATTGTAGATCTTAATACTAAAACTAAAAAAACGATTATTCGAAATTCATATACATAATACTACAAATTGTTCAAATGCTTGTAATCATCAATATATATCGCATATGTCGAGCAAGATCTGTACATTCCAGAACTGGAAAGTTTGGAGGACATCAAATGAAAATGTTACACCATTAAATATCTACAAACTAATACTGGAGGGGAATAATTCCTGAGGAAGACAACTATATATGAGGCGTTCTTCAAAAGTTATTTCCGTCACTTTTCTGATTAATTGGTAGTACCAGTAATATATAATTAATTTTATATAGAACATGCAATCCCCCTTGGCTGAAATGTTGTCCATTTTTGAAATGTAAGACGCTTGCACGAAATATGCGATATGGATATATAACTTACCCTACACTGTCGACGACTTCGAAAGAGCAGTGTGAGTGTTCAGTTCTTAACTTTGACTGGTCAGCAGTATGGCGACTTCGATCTATCCTATCTCCACGTTCGGAGCTGCTAATACGGTGCTCTTTACGTTCGGAACTGCTACTACTTTCAATGCTTTTGGATGATGAGGAATGATTTATTTGATAATTCTTCTCCTTGGGATCTTTTTGATGATTCCTGTCGTCGTATCGGCCTCTTTTGTAATCAGAACTAGACAAGGATTTGGCATCTTTCACGTAGTCCCTTTCATAGCGATTTCTTTTGTCATCACAACGCTCTGAACTTGGATAAGTTTTAGCAGATTTTCTATCACTGTGTTGACGTTCATCCCGATTTCTGCCTTTATGTTCATCAAACTTTTCGCTGCGATCATATTTGTGGCCGCGTTCTTCTTGTTCATCCTTGCGTCGTTCACTGCTGCTGCCATGTCTTTGACCTTCTTCGCTGTTTGGTCGTTTGCTATCATTTGAATTATGTTCATCACGGGAACGATGTTTATGTGATTCGTAGCGATCTCGTTCACGAGAATGTTTTTCTCTCACAGTACCGTCTTCCTTTTCTTTCAACTGTACCTGATGCTGCAAAGAGTTTGTTGTGTGTTCTGTGTTTGTTGTAGCTGCTGATCGCGAAAAAGGATTTTTTACAACCTGTTGAAACGCAATTGTGCTCTCCGACTCCTTTGCACGATTAGGAATTTTTCTTCTAAAACAAATGTCATCTTTCCTGCAATACAAAGCAAAAAATAAGTCATCCCTTTTCACTTTTTTAACCAATCATTGCATTAAACTTACTCTTTGCGTAACCTTAAGATCTCTGCATCCTTTCGCTTGATTTCATTCCGGGCTGTATCCAAAAGACTTTGGAAACTTAATTCAATACGCTGGATTTTCTTCTTCAGCGTTTTATTCTCCTCTTCCAGGGATTGTATGATTTTGAGGGATTGCTGGTGTTTTTCTTCGACATCTTGTAATTCTTTTGATTTCTAGAAAATTAAGAAATATTGTCCTTGCTTTAGTATTTTGCAAGCCACCGTCATAAATATTGTGCTATTACTCTTTCTTGCTGCTCCTGAAATTCATCCAAATCTTCGTATAAATCTAAGTCATCCATTGTATCAAATTATTTTAAATAATTTAATCCTTAATTTTGGTGTTTACTGCAAAATAACATTGTTTTTCTTTTTGTTTGTTTTCCCTCGACATGAAAAAATATATTGCTAAAATGATTATGCTTCTTCGTCTTCTTGTGTTTTGACACAAACAAAGCCAGCCAGCTGTCAGATTGTACTGTATGAAAATATTGGCGCCATCGCGTGAACTGTACATAGAGTATTATTTTATCGCTTA
The DNA here is from genome assembly GCA_963930755.1 of Eudasyphora cyanicolor. Lineage (NCBI taxonomy): Eukaryota > Metazoa > Arthropoda > Insecta > Diptera > Muscidae > Eudasyphora > Eudasyphora cyanicolor. The sequence continues at coordinate 21,670,901 of OZ005738.1, forward strand.
GGGATGCCAAGTACTAATAATTTTTTAAATGTCATTCATCCATTGGATTTATTGATATGATTTTGCGCGCACCACCGCCGCTTTTTTTCTTTTATTTTAAAGGTATTTCAATTTAAATAAATCGGATTAAATAAATTTTGTCAGTTATGTGGGAGAGTATAATATCCGAGGCCCCTCGATCTGGCCACATACTTGGACAGAGCACCTCAAAATAATATCTCGCTTAGTTATCGGACGTTAAGTTGAAAAAATCAATTTTTCCGTTCCAATCGAAAATTTGAAGAAAAAATCTAAAAATTTATATAACTTTTTAAAAATCGAAAATTAGAAGAAAAAATAAAAAATCTATAACTTTTTATTTATCGATAATCCCGTTTCCAAAGACGATTTTGGACAAACCCCACAGAAGAAGAAAATTTTAAACCTGGCCGAAGGTCGGCGACCTAAAGACATTGGTTGTCGTCTTTGAACATACCCCAGAGAAGAAAATCTTAAAGCCGTGGGACGTAAAGCCGCCCTCGTAAGTCCTGATTCACTCGAGGCAATTTTTTCCGAGCAAGTTTTTTCAAGTTTGTCGGAGAGAGAGGCAGATGGAAAGAGCTCTCTGCCTCTCTATCCTACAAAGTTTGACACTTGCTTGGAAAAAATTGTCTCGTGTGATTCGGGACTAACCGGCTATAGGCATTTTGATGACTCGAAAGTTATTGACAAATTGCATCCAATTTTTCCGCCTTCATTAGTCATTTCAATATGACAAAAAGTTAAAAAATAATGTTAAATGACTAATGTAGTTATCAATTTTCATTTTCGATAACTAAAGAAGTTATTTTTTCTCATATTGAGCTCTTTTTTTACAAAAAACCCATTTTTCAAACCTTAACGTCCGATAACTAAGCGATAGTACGATAACATCGCTCATTTAGAAAAATAACGTCACATTACTACAAAAATAACTATTTGGCAGAATGGGATAACATAACGGGCTTTGAAATTACAAATTAATAAATGAAATTAAATGAAATATTTTTGTCTTCCTCAGGAATCAGCCCAATCATGGATCAGCTTGTCGCACGAAATGTATGACAATTTAGTACGACCACCTCAAAATAAATTGATTGGTGTTGTGACCTTCATTTTAAATAAGCGTACATCGTTTTTTTCTTTCTTTTTTAGATGTGTTCTATTCAAATATGTGGTCAGATCGAGGGGCTTCGGATATCATGCTCTTGCCCAGTTATATCCAAAAGATTGTTTGCATTTTGTTTATACTTTGGAAACTCTGGACTTTTAGAAATTCTTCCGGAATACTCTATTTGATTTTTTCATAAACACCGGTGTTTCTGTACTGCCATCTCTACTCCTTGCAGCATATTCGAAAACAGCGGGCGACTGCCTTCGTTTCAAATTCGAGAACATAATGCATCGCCGCCGTCGATAATTTTGCTAAGGTATTGAAAGTCCAGATTCACACCTGCAATTTTTTTCTGCAATTCTCTTTTGAAATTGCATTTGCGTTCAGACAATGTATTCTGTTTCGACAATTTTTTATTTTCACCGTTCATTAAAACTCATTAAATTTTATTAAAATGTATGTCGCACAAATTTACATATGTTGAACCGAGCACAAAACAACGAATATTAAATGAAAAGCAGTGTGGAAATGTCGAAAAACTTTACAGCGAAAGAAAACGCAAAACGCATTGCAAAAAAAATTGCGAGTATGAAAGATTTTTTTCTCCCCCCTTACCGAATGCGTCCCTCTCCCACAATGTGTGTGAATCTGCGCAAATAAAGACGAAGAAAAAATAAATAAATTATTTTGTATTTTTTTCTACTACAAGATTGAATTAAATTGCAAGAAAAGACGGCCCGAAAGCGGAAAAGAACCCAACGAATACTTCACCAAATGGTAGTATGGCAGAGCAACGAATTTTAAAACCAGATGTGCCCAATACCAATTTATTATGATTTTATGATTTTTTTAATTACATAAATAAAAAAGTTTATAAATAAAATAAGTATTCATGCGAGGTTTTTCACTTGACTACCAGTAAAAGTAAGTATTCCCGTGCGACGTCTTTCAATTGACTACGGGAAAAATAAATTATTCCCGTGCGAGGACTTTCAATTGACAACGAGAAAAAAAATTATTCCCGTGCGACGTCTTTCAATTGACTACGAGAAAAAAGTTATTCCCGTGCGACGTCTTTCAATTGACTACGAGAAAAAAAAATATTCCCGTGCGACGTCTTACAATTGACTACGAGAAAAATTAATTATTCCCGTGCGACGTCTTTCAATTGACTACGAGAAAAATTAATTATTCCCGTGCAAAAAACGAAACGTAAATATATTTTTTTTCAACGTTTCTTCTAAAATGTCTCAGTTTTTAATTATTTTACTTATTTCATTTGCAATGTAAATACAAAATGTTTTACTTTTTTATTTTAGCTTTATTTTGGACGTTATCAATTACGATACGGAGAACAAATAAAATAATTGTTATTTGGTAATTTGTATGCAATCAAATTCTGGCAGTTGATTAAGGATTTTATATGAAGAATTAGTTTGAAGGAAGAGAATTTGCTTAACTGCCGTACAAAAATTGAAAGCGAACATTGAAACAAACAGATTGTCTGTGCATAGGTCAACCGAAAACGTATCGTTTCAATCGTAAGAATGAGATTTTGTACTATGTGCGATATTATATGTACTTTGTTCTTTAATAGGCTATTATGCAATTCGATTGAGGTGACAAAATTAGTCCGAATTTACACTAGGCAAGTTTTTTCAGCAGCTTATCATCAAATTCTCTTTTGAACTTGCACGAAGAACTCAAAACGTTCAGGGATAGTTTTTTCCTCCCTCTTGCCGACTGCCCCACTCTCCAACAAAACGCCGATAATCTGCTGAACATTCAGCCAGTGTAAATCCGGACTTACAGATGAAAGCTGATAAATTACAGATAAAAGCTGATAAATTACAATCGACCGGGCCAAAACGTCAAATTATCTGCTCACCGAAGTGTTCTCCCAATAAATGGCGCCGTCTTGTTGAAACCAAATGTCGCCGAGATCACGAGCTTCAATTTCAGGCATCAAATTGTCGGTTATCATGGCACGATAACGGTCGCCATTGACGGAATGAATGCTGGGTCTCAAGATGGGTGATGGTGTTGCGAATAGTACGCTCAGTAGGCCGAAACACATTCCTCACAGAACGTGAATTTTCGTAATAAAGTTAAACGATTTGTAAACGTTGATCAGGCGTAAGTCATTCCATGATGAAATGCCAAACAATACTTAAAAACATGATAGCATGACACGCGATCTGTCAAAAAAGGCTATTGAAAAAAGTATATCTACTTGGATCACCCGTTACTTCTTCTTTCAATTTGTGATTTGAGGTTGATTTGAAGTAGCTTGTATTCGTTGTTCCTCATCGGATGTCCCAATTTATTTATTTTATATTTATTAATATCGACTCTGCTCCTAATAGCTACGAACAATATGCACGTTTAAAATAATAAGATCATTTTCGCTTCGAATCAACATCAGCGGGAAAATACTATAATTTAGAACAATAAGACATCGATCGTTCAATCTGTTGTAACATTAATAAACGATTCCGCGTTTCAAATCTACAAAATCAATTTGTGCGCCCTCGCTTACTGCTTACTTTTCATCTCGAATCAACGAAATCAGCGGCTAAACAAAAACTCCCTATTAAATCTATAAACAATAGAGTAGAGAAGAAAAAGACATGATATTTGGTTTAGAATATAAAATTTAATTCTTTTTTTATATATATTACTTTACTTTTTCTTGTAATTATGCGAAGACAAATACTTAAATGGTAATACGTACAATATGTAAATATATAAGTAATAATTATAAATTTATTTTTATTTTTGTGTATTACCATTTATAAACAGTGTGTAAACATTTAAAGCATTTTGGTTACGCGCCATTACATTTCATATTCATCATCGATATCATCAAAACGTTATAAAATAGGCAAGCAGCAGGCAAATATTCTTCCTTTACAAATTTAAATAATTTATATACAAAAAAAAACAAAACTGAAGCTGGTGTGTGCTTCAGTTTTGTTTTTTGTGCGTGTAAGTTCCTCTTCAATTTCTAATTATTATTTTGCATCACATTATCAAACTGATTCCTTTTTTGGTGTATTAACACTCAATGACCTTTTTTGTTCGTTTCTTAAAAGTATAACAATGGTGCAAAATTGTTTTTTATTTTAGAAGAATCTAATTTGTATTTCAAAGTTTGGGTTTGTTTGGTTTTTTTCTTGCCTTCAAATGAAAACTTTTAAAAAATTGCTAAACTGTGTTTGCTAATAATTGTTAACTTCTCTAAACCTGCCCCTTTTGCCTAGGCTGCATTGAAGCCAAGGCAGTGGAGTGGGGTTTATTAAAAATTAAAAACGTTTATTTCTTATTTATTTGTGTTTTCTTTTGCTAAGTTTAGTTAGAGTAGGGGGATATTATGAATGTCCAATGAATGTTTTTTTACTTTCTAATAAAATAAATAAAAATAATGAAATAAACTAAATTATTATTAGTTGTGGAGAGTGCGTAGATGGAATTATGGGTCTAAAAAATACATAAATATCAAAATTGAAAAAACTTCCTCAAAATAAATTTCCGATATAATTGTTTTTAGTTATTTTCAGACGGTCAAGTGGTGCAAGTAAATTAAGACAGATCTAAGGACAATTTACATATTTCGTACATTTTTTATGAAAAGGTAGAATATTTGAAGTATTTTTGTAGATAATTATGTAAAAATTTATAATATGATTCAAAACTTTTAATATCGACCTAAAAATTTGTGTTTTATAAACCGTTTTTAAATGGAAGATATCTTTCTTATACATTTTTTTACATTTTTAAAATATACGGAAATTTGAAATTAAAAAACCTTTTTGTATATTGGAAAAATACATTTTTGTTTTACACTAAATTGTTTTTGAATAGGGTCAGCATTTTTAATATAAACATGTGGAATTTAGTTTTTCCTAAAAACTTTATAATTAGTTGCTAAATGGACTTTTTCAGTCATTTCCACAATGTCCGTCTGTCTGTGTTCTGGACGATAACTCTCGAAAGGTAACCGATTAACTTCAAATTTGGTTTGCGGTAATGTGATATCCGGCTAAGTTCAAAGTGGGCCATATTGGTTTACTGGGGTTAAAATGTTGTGAAATACTGATTCATTAATAAGGCAATGAGTAGTGTTATTCCAATCTTGTAAAATTCCGCACACAGTATTAGTTTATTATTTCTTATCATCTCGAAAAAAATGTGGAAGGCCCATTTTGCTACCTCTACACCAAAAGTTATAACAGTTATTCCTTTTTTCATTACTGGACCCTGGACCAATAGCCTACAAATTAAATGAAGAAAAATGCTTTAATTAATATATGTACACAAGTTGATCGGGCAAACCTCGGGTTTTCCCAAATATGTTGTTTCTTAAAGTATTGTAAAATATATGGTTACAATATGTGCCTACCTTTTTAGGGCAACCGTAAAAAAGTTCCACTCAACATCTCATTTGGTTCTCTTTCGAGAACCAATGGAGTTGGTTGTTCTTGAATTTTGAAAAATATGCTCTGATTACCGGGAAAAAAGAAAGAAATTAAAAATAATAATTATAAAATTGAAATATTTTGAATTCTTTTTTGCGAATTTGTTCTACCTTTACTCCATCATGCTACAAGCTGCACAATACCAATTGCCATCCGGTACTGTACTGTCTTGCACACCCACGCATTGGTAGTGAAACCACTCTTTGCAGGAGTCACACTGCACCATAGGGCCATCTTCCTCCTTATACGGCTTCCAGCATATGCAGTACAATTTTACTTTTTTTTGCTGCCATCTACCGACGTGGTCTGGCCGAGACAAACAATATTGTGAGCATGATGGAGGGGAGCGGGAACGGTCACGAAATGACGCTGCCACTGGGGATGGCAGCCGGAAACGGTCCTGGGAAACATTAATGGTAGCACGGGAGTGTGCTACCATTAATGATCGTTTCCCAATTGATGCTGACACTGGGCATCGCCGGGGGACATTAATGGTAGCACGCTCCCGTGCTACTGATGCTCCTGCAGACGTCGATGAGGAGGATGCACTGTGGGAACGGCCTCGAGACGACGCTGCCGGGGATCGAGATCTAAATCTCGGCCGGGCCACGTCACGCTCCCGTGCTGATGCTATACCTGACGATGTGGATGGCAGCCGGAAACGGTCCTGGGAAACATTAATGGTAGCACGGGAGTGTGCTACCATTAATGGTCGTTTCCCAATTGACGCTGACACTGGGCATCGCCGGGGGACATTAATGGTAGCACGCTCCCGTGCTACTGATTCTCCTGCAGACGTCGATGAGGAGGATGCACTGTGGGAACTGCCTCGAGACGACGCTGCCGGGGATCGATATCTAAATCTCGGCCGGGCCACGGCACACTTCCGTGCTGATGCTATACCTGACGATGTGGATGGCAGCCGGAAACGGTCCTGGGAAACATTAATGGTAGCACGGGAGTGTGCTACCATACCTGATGAGGGTGGAGAGCTTGAGGAGAGTGCGGCTGCTGTGGAGCCTCTACGTCTTGGGCCGGTGGTTCTACGTTGGCGAGTTCTGAAAAAATGTTAGATTTAGATTAGAATTCGAGTTCAATAACTATATTTTGTAATAGAAAGCAATAGCATGACAAATCTTTCAGTTATTTACAAAAACTGATCAAAGATGTTGTAAAGTTTTCTTCGGAAAGTGGAAAATGTACAATCTAGCCTATCTTGCTGCATTGGTCAAAAATTTATTCAGGACGACCAATATGAAGCTTTGTATAATGAATAAGGGAGTCACAAAGATTTTATGTCTTAAAATAAGGGTTGAAATAGTTCGCTGTTTATAATCTATATAGATTATAAATGAAAGTTACGATGAGTCAGCAATTTCTAAATGAAGGTCGGGTTCGGCACTCAAATTTAAAAATGCGATGTCTTCCACATACTAAGCCTTTCCTCTGGTACCCCGCAACCAACTCCGCATTCGACTTGTCATTTTGCTCCATTTATTGCTAAAAAAAAATGCTTTTGTTTTCCGCGGCAACGTTGTCCCATCAACCATGCTGCACATTTTTTCAAAAAAAATTTAAATACGATACAATCACAAGTATGTTGGATAAGTACATAAATATATTTTTTAATGAAATATTTTGTACTTACCTATAAATTCTTTTCTCAATTCCTGCGGCACTTTCACTAGCAAGTAGCCCTCTCCGGCTAACTTGGTCCTTAGGTAGCTATCCACATTATCCCCATGTAGGTAATTTATTATGTTGTTGTTGCCGTTGTTTCCGTTGTTGTTGCCGTTGTTCCCGTTGTTGTTGTTGTTGTGGTGGGGGTTGTTGCTTTCCATTTTGCACTGCGAAATAAAGAATCATGTAACTGCAGTCGGTTGGACGTACTGCAAGTTCATCCGCGTAGCCATATGAATAAAGTGGTGTTCCATCATTAACCGGAATGTTGAGGCATTTCAACAAAGACAAAATCAGTGAAAAATCTTCATCCGTCTTTTTTATAACAATTTTAAAATTCAACTTTTTCGTGGGACACCCTTTACATCGCTCATTAAGAAAAGGAACGTCACAACTCAAAATTTTAAATTATGTACGTGCTCGTACAAAAATGTCCTGCTCTTCAAAATGTAAAGATTGTTATAAACAACTTTATTTTACAAACTTAGAAATAGATTTTGCCCCATTCGCTTGTCAGCTTCATTTTCTATAGGCTACACAAATCGTCCATAGGTCGTCGAGCTTTTCTTGCAGGCTTGATCTGAAATATTCATTTGGTACGTTATTTTTGGAATATTGGAATATGTCCAAAAGAAAGACAATTTTGTTGTTCGGGTATTCATATTGGTTGACTATGGTGTTATCAAATATGTTTTTAAATTTGTTGTATATAAGACCAAGCCTTGTTTTGTTTGTCGGGTTTAATGAGATTTTATCATATACTTGACGATTAAAAATGTTGAATTTTATTAATTCCTTTGCCGCTAGGTATTGTGACCGTTGTTCCGCATAGAGCATAAATTATGTGAACCGGAGTTGAGGGGGTCAGCCCAAAATTTTGCCTAAGAATCTGATTTTGGAATGTAGTTACTTTTTGTTCAGATACTTTGGCATATGGGCCATGGTTGAAATGGAATATTCTGTCTTCGAGAACAACAGTGATTTCGATAAGTTTAAGGCAATTTTGGGGTACAGGCCATTTTTTGCTGAGTTTAACATTTTTAGAGCATTCAGTGATGAGTTACAGGATGAGATGACTTCCTCATATTGGTCTTTTAGAGTCAGGCTGTTCTTAATATGTCTTCCTAGGAATTTAATTTTAGTGACTGCTGTAATCTTTGATCTTTGGATTGTAATATCTGGAATTTTTTTTCCACCTTTTACATGACAGCCGTTTTTTCGGGATTGTATTGTAGATTTAATTTTGAAAGTAAGTTGCAAAATTTATTAACTTTTATTTGAAGATTATGGTTAGCATACTGGAAGTCTTTGTGGGTTGAGAGAATTATAAAATCATCTGCAAATTGGAAAAAGTGGGTGGATTGGTCTGCAAGGCCATGTAATCCGATGGTGTATATATTGAAAAGTGTAGGGCTAAGGCAGCTTCCTTGTGGGAGCCCATTGTAAATATCGAGACATTCGTTTTCCATAACTAAGATTCGATGTTTAAGAAAATGTGTTATCCAGTTTAGAATTTCGCCGGGGCAGTCAAGCTCTGATAAAATTTGGTGTAAAAGTTCAATCTTAACGCAATCATAGGCTTTCGCTACATCAAGTGTGAAGAGAATGATATTTTCACCTCTTTCTTTGTGATAGTTAGTCGTATATAGAAGATCGTTTATGCACATTGATGCTGAGAAATGTTTTCTGTAAGCATATGTGCTTTTTTCTAGAAAAGAGTGTAGACGTTCCTTGATTATGAGATTTATGATTTTTAAAAACACAGAAATGAGAGCAATTTGTCTGTAGTTTGTGAAAATTTCTAGATCCTTTCCTCTTTTTTGTATGGGGACTATTTTTATTTTGTTAATTGAGCAGTTTTTCCAGCTATCATTCATAGCATCAAGAAGATTACTTTTTGCGCTGTTGGATAGATGGTTAACCATTTCGTAGGTGACGCCATCTAGACCAGCAGCCGAAGGTTTTTTTGTTTTTTAAGACATTATCTAGCTCATCAAAAGTAAGTTTAGTGACTGAAGGTGAAGTGAACACACGAGATCGAGATTGGAGAGTTGTTCGGGGCTTGATCTCTTATATGAATTAGGAAGTCTTTGTTATTGTCCGAGGACCATTTTGTTGGTAAGGAAGGAGATAACGAATTTTTACACCCGCGTACAAATTTAAATAAGGATTTTGAATTGGGATTTTCATTAAGTTTTTCAATTTTTGTTTTGAAGTTTAGTTTTTTTTTTGCAAATTTTACAGCATTTTTTTTAATTTTTAATGGCATCTTAAAATGACCATTATTTAAACAGCGAAAATTTGATGCATCAAATAACATTTTGATCAATTTACCGCGTTGAGAGTCAAAGTTATCACCGTAAGTTGTGTGTCGCGCATTGATATCTCCGCAAATAAGAACATTGGATTTAGTTTCCAAAAAAGAAAGTAGCTTTTTTAGCTCATTGTTGATTGTTTTGCATTTCACTGAATGAGGTAAGTATATCGATACTATGGTTAAGTTCGTTGAATGGTTGGTTGTTTCGCAAATGAGAATGTCAAGTGCGGTGTTAAAAGGTATTCTTTTAAAATTGATACGTTTTTTAAAAAGGATGACAATTCCACCGTAGTTGTCCCCTCTTTTTTTAGATACTATATTGTAGTCAAAAATTGCAGACGCGTTTTGGCTTTCATCGACGTTAAAAATTTCCCTAAGAATACATATATCAATCTCTAGTTTTTGTAAATAGAATTGTAAAAAAATTTTATATTGTAATAAATTCATTTATTTTTATTTTGTAATTTTTGTTTTGAACTGAATTTGTTTTGTTTTGAACTTTTTAATTAATTAATTGAATTAATGTTTATTTTTATTTTAGGTTGGAGAATCATGATTTTCTACTTCATATGCTGTGCAATTTTTGTTTCTGGTTGGAGCTGATATAATGAATTTCTGGAAATTTTGTAAAATGTTAAGACCTTCGTTGCTATTTAGAGAGGTTACTATCTTCGACATTTGACTTGCAAATACTGATAATGTTTTTTCTAGATCTGACACCTTGGAAAAGTTGGGGTAACTGAAAACAGGCTGTGCTGGTGTTAATACTACAGGACTTGCCACGGTATGGATTCTTTTTGGAGCTGGAGCTGCTATTGTACTATATTTTATTCTAGTTATTCTTCTATTTATTTCATCATTGATGTTTCTTTTTAGTGGTTCTTTGGTTCTTCTGATAGACGGAAAGTTGTTTTGATAAGCCTCCTCGGAGAGGATTTGATAGAAATTTTGCGTTTCAGGGTATTTCTGAAATACTTCTTTCCTTGAGAGATTGGATAGTGTCATTATTTCCCGGAGATTTCTCTCAGACTCCCACTTGGCACATTTGTCTGATCTGTTTTGCTACACAGAATACATCTTGGTGAGTTGCAAACTCCTTTACATAAAGTAGTAGCTAGACACTCGCGACATTTTTCTTCCTTACAATTAATTGGGCAAATAATAAATTGACAGCATTTCAGGCATCTTTTGGCTGATCGACAACGGCTGGCAATATGGCTTAGGCGACCACAGTGCAGACATTGACGAATAGGTGGAACGTAGAGTTCTGGGATTATCTTTGCTCCACACATAAATATCTCAGGAGGTGGACCGTCACTAACTATTCCAATCTTCACTGTTTCAGTTGGTTCGTATTCATTCTTGTCGTTTTTTCTTGAAAAGCGGTATATAGAAATAACTTCAATTTCATTGTTTGCTTCAATAGATTCTTTGATTGTTAGCCCTTTTATGGATTTCGGTACGTTCTTAACAATATAAAATCTCTGAACAAAACGATCAGGTATTTCAGCTTTCAATCCTATTCCACTGAGATTGGGGTTCAAAGCAAAATTATTGGCGGCATTAAAGTTATTGAAAGTTATGCGGAAGGTGTTATAACCATTATTTTTGCAAACATAGTTATTGGGGATATTAATTTTTTGGAAACGAGCATAGAGGTGAAGTTCACAGTTCTTTCTTCTTGTGCTGACCGGGGTATCAGATGTAACTAATACAAAGAACGGTCCGGGGTGATGCTGAGGATATAGTATGGTTGTATTTACAAGTTTGTTGTAGTTGTGTTCAACCGGAATGTCTTGAATAAAGTTTTGATTATCATTTTTAATTTGATTTTGAATTGGGTTTTGATTTTGGTATAGATTATGATGCTGTTTAGAAGTAGATGGTATGTTATCTAAATCATTGATATTTCTAATAGGTTGACCATGGACCATCATTCATTCATTGATATGATTTTGCGCACACCGCCGCTTTTTTCTTTTTTTAATGGTATTTAAATTTAAATAAATCGGGTTAAATAAATTTTGTCAGTTATGGGGGAGAGATAATATCCGAGGCCCTCGATCTGACCACATATTTGGAGAGAGCACCTCAACATAATATCTAGCTTAGTTATCGGACGTTAGGTTGAAAAAAATAATTTTTTCCGTTCCAATCGAAAATTAGAAGAAAAAATCTAAAAAATTCTATAACATTTAAAAATTGAAAATTAGAAGAAAAAAATAAAAAAAATCTATAACTTTTTACTTATCGATAATTCCGTTACCAAAGCCGTCTTTGGACAAACCCCATAAAAAATCTTTAAACCTGGCCGAAGGTCGGCAACCTAAAGACATTTGGTCCACGTAGTAGTCTTTGAACATACCCCAGAGGAAAAAATATTGCAGAGATGCAGGCGGAAAGCGCACTCTCTACTACAAACTTTGATACTTGCTTAGAAAAAATTGCCTCGTGTGAAGGGGGACTAACCGGCTATAGGCATTTTGATGACTCGGAAAGTTATTAAAAAATGTCATCCTATTTTTTTGCTTTTATTACACATTTCAATATGACATAATGTAAAAAAATAAAGTTAAATGACTAATGTAGTTATCAATTTTCATTTTCGATAACTGAAGTAGTTATTTTTTCTCATATTGAACTCTTTTTTTAAAAACACATTTTTTCAAACCTTAACGTCCGATAACTAAGCGAGAGTACGGTAACATCGCTCATTTAGAAGAATTACGTCACATTTTGAGTTATGACATTTCACTAAAGTGTGAATTAAATGATCTCTACAAAAATAACTATTTGGCAGAATGGGATGACATAATTTCTGATGTGCGCCACATATTATTGTCTTCCTCCGGCATCAGCCCAATTATGGATCAGCTTGTAGATATTGAAATGTATGACAATTTAGTATGACCACCTCAAAACAAATTAGTTGATTTGTGACGTTCTTTTTTAAATGAGCGACATGTACATCGACATGTACATTTTCTTTTTTAGATATGATATATTCAAATATATGGTCAATTCGAGGGGCTTCGGATATCATGATCTTGCTCAGTTATATCGCTCACTCACTTCAAGAGTGACATAACTCAAAATTGAAAATTGTCAAGATGTGTAATTTTAAGATAAGTAACATGAAATGAGATGTTATAAAAGGCTTGAATAATCTGAAATATGGTTGTTTACTTATAGACCAAATTTCTCTGAGATTAATTTATGGACATTTGCAAAATTTGCATTTTTGTAAGACAACCTCAAAAATTTTAAATTTTGAGTTATGTCGCTCTTGAAGTGAGTGAGCAATATGTGGATATTCAAAAGATTGTTTGCATTTTTTTATACTTTGGAAACTCTGGACTTTTAGAAAATCTTCCGGAATACGGTATTTCATTTTTTTCATAAACACCGCTGATTCTGTACTGCCATCTCTACTCTTTGCAGCATGTTCGAAAACACAAAAAGGCGCCAGTTTCAAATTCGAACTTTGACAGATGTCAGCTGTTGTTTACAATCGTAGTAAGGGAGTTGTTGTTTCTGTAACATTTGTGCAAATTTTAAAAACTCGAGAGTTTCAACAACAAACCGGGAGAATATCGTTTAATAAGTGAATAAACTTTAATTAGAATATTGCTAACATCAGCATAAGTAGTTAATAAATCATAATATAAAGGTGAACTCACAGCAAAGAACGCAGAACAAAGTAAACAATGGATCCAACAATATCAGTGTCGAAAGTAAGTTGTGCCGGCGGAAAATAATTAGGAAATAAAAATTAAATGGAAATTGTATTTTACTTTTCATAAGGGCTGCTTTGTTTTTAAAAATGGTGCCACACGAGCAGATAAAACTAAGAAATCCACTAAACGCAAAAAGGCCTCTACTTCACATACCGGTATTTTGGGCAAAGAGATCACCGATCAACCATTCTATTCGGTGTATGCCGAAACCTGGAATAAAATACAAACGCACATAGACACTTTGCAGAAGGAGAGCAGTGCCAAGACTCTGCAGGATTTGGTGGATTATGTGGTAAAACAAAGTAAATTCGAAGAAGACTACTTGGGTTTGGATGAATTAGTGCCAGCCGCGGCTTTGTTGACGGGCATTAATCAGCCCGATCATTTAGAGCAATTCGATAACCTGGGTCAAAGAATTAATAAACGAATATCGGCCAGCTTTTGTATATTGCAGTCACGCGATTGTTCCTCTTTGAAGGCAGCCGTTGAGACTATGGTATATAATTTCATAGAATCTCCCCAAGAAGATGATGAAGATCGTGATCACAAACGTTTGCGAAAGTCTCAATGTACCATGAAACAGTTGAAAACTTGGTATCGCAACAATTGGCCTTCATCGATGAGGCGAAAATCTGATGACGATCGGGCAGACGAGGCAGATTCTGAAACAGATAGAAGTAGTGTGGCTTCATCGTCAGCAGTGAACGGTGGTGATGCAAAACCACATATGCTTATTGTTATATTGCCCGATTTTGAGTGTTTTAATTCGGTAATACTGCAGGATCTTATATTAATACTCAGTTCGAATTGTACTGATGTTCCGTTCGTTTTGATATTGGGCATTGCCACTTCTATAGCGGCTGTGCACAATGCACTGCCGTATCATGTGACCTCCAAGATAAAGCTGCGAGTGTTTCAGACGCAATCGGCACCGGTGGGTCTTAATGAGGTGAGTTAAAATTTAAGCATTGCAAGATTGAATCTCCTGGTATTGGAAAATGTAAGGAAACGATTCCTATAAAATATTTGAACTTTTTAGATTTTGGAAAAAGTAGTTATATCCCCTAAATATGCTTTCCATTTGTCGGGAAAAGCCTTCAAGTTTCTAACACACATCTTTCTCTACTATGATTTTTCCATCAATGGTTTCATACAAGGTTTCAAGGTAACAATAAATAATTTTTAATTTTTTAAACAAAAATTAATATCGTTCTATTTCCTTCTTATATCATAGTATTGCTTCATGGAACACTTTTTCCAAGGCAATGCCTATGCATTATGTTGCAACTATTCCACTTCGTTGACCAAAATTAAAGCCATGACCCATGATGATATGGAAGTTATACGTAAACAGTTATCATTCCGTCCCTATGTGGAGAGTATAAACGATTGCAAACGTATCATTGCCATTTTAACAGATGATAATTACTTGAAAAAGAAATTGCCCAGCCTGCTCAGGGATTGCCATGTCTATTTTATGACATTGCGTATATTTTTAGAATTTCTAACCGTGCTCGTGGAGGATTTACCTAAATGTCCTTTAGGGAAATTCCGTAGAGAAATTTATGCCACCTGCTTGTCCAAGGATATCTGCGTTCAGCCAGAATTCAGGGAATGTTGGCAAATACTAGCTTTTATGTCAAAAGATGAATTTGTGGCAAAAATCTCCAGGGCCATAAAGACAACACAAGATTTTTATGAACAGGAAATAAGAGGAAAACTAGAACTGGCCGAAGATTGTGAGAAAATTGTAATGGAAAAGCTGCACGAAGTCAAAGAACTAATAACCAATGTAGTTATGGCCGGCATGGATAGCTCAAAATCTGTGGAACCCACTACTGTTACTTCGCCAGATGAACTGAAACAGTTGTCCTCCAGGCAGGATCTGAAAGACAAACTTTTACAAATGTCCAAACAACAAAAACCCATTTCACACTTCTCCAAATCCGTGCAAGAAACATTGGACTATATTGAGAAACATATAGTAGCCGAACATTTGGGTCCTCTTCAAAAGGCTCCCGCTCTTTACGAGTTGTTTGTGTTCTCCGATATTTCCACCGTACGCCGAAATATCATTGGAGCGCCCCGGGCTGCTTTACACATGGCACTGAACAATCCTCATTTTTATCTACAATGTAAATGTTGTGGTCTACGCGAACATTCACAATTGTTGGCCACTCTACCCGATATTTCGGTCATTGATATTTCTAATAGGTTGACCATGGACCATCATTCATTCATTGATATGATTTTGCGCACACCGCCGCTTTTTTCTTTTTTTAATGGTATTTAAATTTAAATAAATCGGGTTAAATAAATTTTGTCAGTTATGGGGGAGAGATAATATCCGAGGCCCTCGATCTGACCACATATTTGGAGAGAGCACCTCAACATAATATCTAGCTTAGTTATCGGACGTTAGGTTGAAAAAAATAATTTTTTCCGTTCCAATCGAAAATTAGAAGAAAAAATCTAAAAAATTCTATAACATTTAAAAATTGAAAATTAGAAGAAAAAAATAAAAAAAATCTATAACTTTTTACTTATCGATAATTCCGTTACCAAAGCCGTCTTTGGACAAACCCCATAAAAAATCTTTAAACCTGGCCGAAGGTCGGCAACCTAAAGACATTTGGTCCACGTAGTAGTCTTTGAACATACCCCAGTGGAAAAAATATTGCAGAGATGCAGGCGGAAAGCGCACTCTCTACTACAAACTTTGATACTTGCTTAGAAAAAATTGCCTCGTGTGAAGGGGGACTAACCGGCTATAGGCATTTTGATGACTCGGAAAGTTATTAAAAAATGTCATCCTATTTTTTTGCTTTTATTACACATTTCAATATGACATAATGTAAAAAAATAAAGTTAAATGACTAATGTAGTTATCAATTTTCATTTTCGATAACTGAAGTAGTTATTTTTTCTCATATTGAACTCTTTTTTTAAAAACACATTTTTTCAAACCTTAACGTCCGATAACTAAGCGAGAGTACGGTAACATCGCTCATTTAGAAGAATTACGTCACATTTTGAGTTATGACATTTCACTAAAGTGTGAATTAAATGATCTCTACAAAAATAACTATTTGGCAGAATGGGATGACATAATTTCTGATGTGCGCCACATATTATTGTCTTCCTCCGGCATCAGCCCAATTATGGATCAGCTTGTAGATATTGAAATGTATGACAATTTAGTATGACCACCTCAAAACAAATTAGTTGATTTGTGACGTTCTTTTTTAAATGAGCGACATGTACATCGACATGTACATTTTCTTTTTTAGATATGATATATTCAAATATATGGTCAATTCGAGGGGCTTCGGATATCATGATCTTGCTCAGTTATATCGCTCACTCACTTCAAGAGTGACATAACTCAAAATTGAAAATTGTCAAGATGTGTAATTTTAAGATAAGTAACATGAAATGAGATGTTATAAAAGGCTTGAATAATCTGAAATATGGTTGTTTACTTATAGACCAAATTTCTCTGAGATTAATTTATGGACATTTGCAAAATTTGCATTTTTGTAAGACAACCTCAAAAATTTTAAATTTTGAGTTATGTCGCTCTTGAAGTGAGTGAGCAATATGTGGATATTCAAAAGATTGTTTGCATTTTTTTATACTTTGGAAACTCTGGACTTTTAGAAAATCTTCCGGAATACGGTATTTCATTTTTTTCATAAACACCGCTGATTCTGTACTGCCATCTCTACTCTTTGCAGCATGTTCGAAAACACAAAAAGGCGCCAGTTTCAAATTCGAACTTTGACAGATGTCAGCTGTTGTTTACAATCGTAGTAAGGGAGTTGTTGTTTCTGTAACATTTGTGCAAATTTTAAAAACTCGAGAGTTTCAACAACAAACCGGGAGAATATCGTTTAATAAGTGAATAAACTTTAATTAGAATATTGCTAACATCAGCATAAGTAGTTAATAAATCATAATATAAAGGTGAACTCACAGCAAAGAACGCAGAACAAAGTAAACAATGGATCCAACAATATCAGTGTCGAAAGTAAGTTGTGCCGGCGGAAAATAATTAGGAAATAAAAATTAAATGGAAATTGTATTTTACTTTTCATAAGGGCTGCTTTGTTTTTAAAAATGGTGCCACACGAGCAGATAAAACTAAGAAATCCACTAAACGCAAAAAGGCCTCTACTTCACATACCGGTATTTTGGGCAAAGAGATCACCGATCAACCATTCTATTCGGTGTATGCCGAAACCTGGAATAAAATACAAACGCACATAGACACTTTGCAGAAGGAGAGCAGTGCCAAGACTCTGCAGGATTTGGTGGATTATGTGGTAAAACAAAGTAAATTCGAAGAAGACTACTTGGGTTTGGATGAATTAGTGCCAGCCGCGGCTTTGTTGACGGGCATTAATCAGCCCGATCATTTAGAGCAATTCGATAACCTGGGTCAAAGAATTAATAAACGAATATCGGCCAGCTTTTGTATATTGCAGTCACGCGATTGTTCCTCTTTGAAGGCAGCCGTTGAGACTATGGTATATAATTTCATAGAATCTCCCCAAGAAGATGATGAAGATCGTGATCACAAACGTTTGCGAAAGTCTCAATGTACCATGAAACAGTTGAAAACTTGGTATCGCAACAATTGGCCTTCATCGATGAGGCGAAAATCTGATGACGATCGGGCAGACGAGGCAGATTCTGAAACAGATAGAAGTAGTGTGGCTTCATCGTCAGCAGTGAACGGTGGTGATGCAAAACCACATATGCTTATTGTTATATTGCCCGATTTTGAGTGTTTTAATTCGGTAATACTGCAGGATCTTATATTAATACTCAGTTCGAATTGTACTGATGTTCCGTTCGTTTTGATATTGGGCATTGCCACTTCTATAGCGGCTGTGCACAATGCACTGCCGTATCATGTGACCTCCAAGATAAAGCTGCGAGTGTTTCAGACGCAATCGGCACCGGTGGGTCTTAATGAGGTGAGTTAAAATTTAAGCATTGCAAGATTGAATCTCCTGGTATTGGAAAATGTAAGGAAACGATTCCTATAAAATATTTGAACTTTTTAGATTTTGGAAAAAGTAGTTATATCCCCTAAATATGCTTTCCATTTGTCGGGAAAAGCCTTCAAGTTTCTAACACACATCTTTCTCTACTATGATTTTTCCATCAATGGTTTCATACAAGGTTTCAAGGTAACAATAAATAATTTTTAATTTTTTAAACAAAAATTAATATCGTTCTATTTCCTTCTTATATCATAGTATTGCTTCATGGAACACTTTTTCCAAGGCAATGCCTATGCATTATGTTGCAACTATTCCACTTCGTTGACCAAAATTAAAGCCATGACCCATGATGATATGGAAGTTATACGTAAACAGTTATCATTCCGTCCCTATGTGGAGAGTATAAACGATTGCAAACGTATCATTGCCATTTTAACAGATGATAATTACTTGAAAAAGAAATTGCCCAGCCTGCTCAGGGATTGCCATGTCTATTTTATGACATTGCGTATATTTTTAGAATTTCTAACCGTGCTCGTGGAGGATTTACCTAAATGTCCTTTAGGGAAATTCCGTAGAGAAATTTATGCCACCTGCTTGTCCAAGGATATCTGCGTTCAGCCAGAATTCAGGGAATGTTGGCAAATACTAGCTTTTATGTCAAAAGATGAATTTGTGGCAAAAATCTCCAGGGCCATAAAGACAACACAAGATTTTTATGAACAGGAAATAAGAGGAAAACTAGAACTGGCCGAAGATTGTGAGAAAATTGTAATGGAAAAGCTGCACGAAGTCAAAGAACTAATAACCAATGTAGTTATGGCCGGCATGGATAGCTCAAAATCTGTGGAACCCACTACTGTTACTTCGCCAGATGAACTGAAACAGTTGTCCTCCAGGCAGGATCTGAAAGACAAACTTTTACAAATGTCCAAACAACAAAAACCCATTTCACACTTCTCCAAATCCGTGCAAGAAACATTGGACTATATTGAGAAACATATAGTAGCCGAACATTTGGGTCCTCTTCAAAAGGCTCCCGCTCTTTACGAGTTGTTTGTGTTCTCCGATATTTCCACCGTACGCCGAAATATCATTGGAGCGCCCCGGGCTGCTTTACACATGGCACTGAACAATCCTCATTTTTATCTACAATGTAAATGTTGTGGTCTACGCGAACATTCACAATTGTTGGCCACTCTACCCGATATTTCGGTCATGTATAAACTACACTTGGAATGTGGTCGTATGATTAATCTTTATGATTGGTTGCAAGCTTTTCGCTCATTAGTAGACTACACGGAAGAGGATCAGGAACAGGTTGATCCTCAAATACAGTAAGTTTGAATATATTTAGAGGGAATGCTCCGTTTATTTGTTATTAATTATTTCATTTCTTTATAGAGCTCGTTTCACGCGAGCCGTTGCAGAATTACAATTTCTGGGCTATATTAAAATGTCCAAACGTAAAACTGATCATGCCACACGTTTAACGTGGTAATGCTTGATGGATGTTTGCTTGTAGTTTTATGAGATCGTTTTTTTTTCATTCATTGTTACAGAATTTTTTTTTTTCTTATTATCATTTCTTGATTTCTCATGCTACTATTATTTAATGCACACTTTGTATTTTTATAAATAAAATGCTAGAATTTATAATTCAAATTATTTCAACATTTTATTTTGGATAAGTTGATTCGTTTTCACTTCCCTTTACTTGTTTTCAGTGGTCATGATGCATTGTGTTTTATTTGATCTGACCACAATCCAAAAATATGAATACGAGTCTACTTCTATTACAGACTTCGTTCCGGCATATATCCGATTATCGCGGATATGTTAATTTCAGGGAATGGATGTTATTTGAGTGATAACGTTTCTATTCTCCACTAGAAGCGCTGTATTTCTGTTAATAGTAGTCATGGTGTTATGTCTATTTTTAGCTTCCCTGTTGACTTGAGTGATCAGATTTTGGTGTAGTGGTAGTGCGACCGGTGAGTTATTTTTAGCTGCAGAAACTCGAATTGTGATGAAAACATAAAATGTTTAAGTTTAAATGTTGCCAGTGCCCTGGCTTGGAATTGAACCCAGCACATTCGTGGTGCAAGTCTTATACACTAATCACTGACCTACCGAAGGCCACTTGAAATTTTGTCAATCGCCCAAGTCTCTGACCTCGGATTTATGGTCATCGACCTTGTTATATAGGTCGATGGGTCCCGGATTAAAGGCTGTTGGTCAGATTAAGTGTCAACGACCCCGGTTTAAAGGTCGTTGGTCGGATTAAAGAGCATCGACCTTGGATTATGGGACATTGGCCAGATAAACGTCGTTAGACGCAATAAAATCGCTGGCTAGAAATTTTATTTAAATATGCAAATTTCTATAAAATCTGCTATAAAAGGGCAACAACTTAGTAAAAATTTCCTGGCAAAAGCGAATTTTGACAAAAATTAAATTTTGACGAAATTTTCTAGAAAAATACAACTTTGAAAAAAATTTTAAGAGGAATTTTGACCAAATATTCCAGAAAAATTAATTTGTTGCATTTTCAAGAAAAATTCAATTTTTACGAATTTTTTTAGAAAATTTAAAATTTTACCACATTTTTAGAAAATTAGAATTTTGTCAAAAGTTTCTAGAAAATTGGAATTTTCACAAAATTTTCAGGAAAATTTGAGTTTTTGACAAAGTTTTCTAAAAAAAAACGAAACGAAATTTTCTGGTTTAATGATATTTTCTAGTAAAATAAAATTGTTTTTGTTTCTTGTTTTATTCGATCTGCTTTCATAGTACATATTTTGTTTTTGTACTCAGGCTCAAGACGGTTATTGTTGTTTTCAGTATATGAAAACAACTTTGTTAAAAATTAAAGAAGAAGTAAGTGACATGTATAGGGGGCGGTTGTAATGGTTGGATAGACAGATCTGTTTCGGGAGCCACCAAACTCCCATTATCAATATCCTTATTACATCGATTATTTCAGTCGAAATTATTAAATATATACGCACAGCCAAGTATCATTAAACGAGAACTGTTTGCTAAAAGCGCATATCTTCAAAAAAAGACAATTCAGTAATCATCGTCCCTCGTACATGCACCAACTTCCACTCTCGTGAGTCTTTACAATGTAAAGAATTCACACGAATATTTTGCTGTAGTTGACTATGCAACATGCTGTGCGTATATATTTAATAAAATTTTGAAATTTTTTAACAAAATATTCTATTAAAATGTAATTTTGAAGAAATTTTCTAAAAAAAATAAATTTTACGAAATTTTCGAGAAAAATTCAATTTTGACAAAATTTTCTAGAAAAATGGAATTTGGCGAAATTTTGTAGTAAAATGGAATTTGGAAAAAATTGTTTTACAAAATTTTAAGAAATTTCTGTAGAAAATATAATCTTGACGGAATTTTTTGAAAAAAAAATAAAATTTTGACAAAATTTTCTAAAAAAAATTCAATTTTGTAAAATTCATTTTTGTCGAAATTTTCTAGCAAAATATAATATTGACGAAATAGTTTAGTAAAATACAATTTTGACAAAATTTTTATAAAATCGTTTTTGAGAAAAAAATTAAATACGACGAATTTTGATTCTAGCAAATTAAGAGTTTAAAAAAAATTCTAGAAAAATGGGATTTTGATGAAATGTTTTTACAAAAATATATTTTTGAAAAAAAAATATTCACGAAAAATTAAATTAAAATATAAATTAAAAATTAAATTAAATTTTGACGAAATTTTAAAGTGAAATTTTGCCAAAATTTACTAGAAAAATTGAATTTTTACATTTTCTAAAAAAATTTAACTTTAACGAAATTTTTTTAGAAAAACGAAATTGTTACATTTTCTAGAAAAATTAAATTTTTACGATTTTTTTGTAGAAAATTTTAAATTCTACAACATTTTTAGGAATATCAGGAAAATTTGTTTTATTGACAAAATTTTCTAAAAAATGCCTTTCTGACGAAATTTTCTAGTTGAATAAAATTTTTTAATTTTTATAGGAAATTTTCTATTAAAACGCAATTTTGAAGAAATTTTTTAAAAAAAATAAATTTTGACGAAATTTTCCAGAAAAATTCAATTTCGATAAAATCTTTTAGAAAAATTTTGGCAAAATTTTTTGAAAAATAGAATTTGGCAAATTTTGTAGTAAAATGGAATTTTGGAGAAATTGCCCCGCAAACTTTTAAGAAATTTTTGTAGAAAAAATAATTTTGACGGAATTTTTTGAAAAAAAAAAATAAAATTCTAGAAAAATTCAATTCAATTCAATTAAAAAATAAATTAAAAATTAAATTAAATTTTGACGAAATTTTAAAGTGAAATTTTGCCAAAATTTACTAGAAAAATTGAATTTTTACATTTTCTAAAAAAATTTAACTTTAACGAAATTTTTTTAGAAAAACGAAATTGTTACATTTTCTAGAAAAATTAAATTTTTACGATTTTTTTGTAGAAAATTTTAAATTCTACAACATTTTTAGGAAATTGGAATATCAGGAAAATTTGTTTTATTGACAAAATTTTCTAAAAAATGCCTTTCTGACGAAATTTTCTAGTTGAATAAAATTTTTTAATTTTTATAGGAAATTTTCTATTAAAACGCAATTTTGAAGAAATTTTTTAAAAAAAATAAATTTTGACGAAATTTTCCAGAAAAATTCAATTTCGATAAAATCTTTTAGAAAAATTTTGGCAAAATTTTTTGAAAAATAGAATTTGGCAAATTTTGTAGTAAAATGGAATTTTGAAGAAATTGCCCCGCAAATTTTTGTAGAAAAAATAATTTTGACGGAATTTTTTGAAAAAAAAAAAATAAAATTCTAGAAAAATTCAATTTGGCATTGTTTTCTAGCAAATTATAAGTTTTGAAAAAAATTCTAGAAAAAATGGGATTTTGATGAAATGTTTTTACAAAAATATATTTTTGACAAAATATTCACAAAAATTGATTAATTTTGACAAAATTTTAAAGTGCAATTTTGACGAAATGTTCTAGACGAATGGAATTGTTACATTTTCTAGAAAAATAGAATTTTTATGAAATTTTTAGAAAATTTTAAATTTGACATCTTTTAGAAAAATTAATTTGTTACATTTTCTAGAAAAATTAAATTTTTACGAATTTTTTAGAAAATTTTAAATTTTACAAGATTTTTAGAAAAAAAGGAAAATTAGAGTTTTAAAAACAAAACCCTTTTTGATGAAATTTTCAAGTTGAATGATATTTTCTAGTAAAATAAAATTTTGACATTTCTTAACGAAATTTTCTATTAAAATGTAATTTTGAAGACATTTTCTAAAAAAAATAAATTTTGACGAAATTTTCTAGAAAAATTCAATTTTTATAAAATCTTTTAGAAAAATTTGCTAGAAAAATAAAATTTGCCGAAATTTTGTAGTGAAATGGAATTTTGAGGAAATTGTCTTGCAAAATTTGAATAAATATTTGTAGAATTTTTTGAAAAAAAAAATAAAATTTTGACAAAATTTTCAAGAAAAAATCAATTTTGTAAAAATGCATTTTTGTAGAAATTTTCTATAAATTTTCATAACTGACGTTCCTGCAGATAAGAGACTAAATTACAAAAACGACACTGACAAATGTTCTCAAATGTATAGACATACACCCATGGTAATAAATATACTTCCGAATAAAAAAAGGACAATGTAATTTTGTTTTTATTTTTTGGAAAAACTTTTTATTGGAAGATTGTTCTTAAACGATTTGTTAAGCAAAATATGTGTTGACATTTCAATTTATAAAAACTATCCGAATTTTAAAAGAAAAATGAAAAGTACTTCGTTGGTAAAAAATATACTTCCAAATTAATTTAGAATAAACAATTTCGAAACAAAACATTTTTTAGAAAACATAATTTGTCTTATAATGAGTATTAGCGCCAGACACCCTAATTACTTCTTTAAGTCATTATGACATGCAATCAATTAAGTTTGTAAGCAGTGATGTGGGTATTCCACTCCAAGCTTTATTTATCGCTGCTCGGTCTCTCAGATTGGAGAATTGCCGCCAATTGTCATAAATTTGATTTGCAATATTCCCCAGGATGTTTTCGATCGGATTTAGATCTATACTTAACGCAGGCCATTGCAGCTGTGGTATATTTTTGGCGTTAAACCAGTCCGTCACAAATTTAGCTTTATGTTTTCGGGCTTAATCTTGTTGAAAAATAATCGACGACTCATAAATATCGTCCAAAAAGGAGATAAGAACATCATTCAAAAGTTCAATGTAACCGATGGAATTTATCTTGTTGGTAAATAAAGAAATATTAACAAACAATGTTGCATTTTTGCGCATAGGTGAGATTTTAGAACAACATTGACGTGTGGTAGTATATTTATTACCATGGCTGTATAGTAAGCAAGCACGGACAACATAAAGCTTAGTTGACGAATAACTTCCTAGAAGGCAGTCGAGCTTTTTAATTTGTGATAATTTTTATGTAAATATCAATGTTTTGTATTCGTGTTAACAACAAATGTAATTTGTGTGTATATTTTTAATAGATCCCTGAAGATGACTAAAGATTTTAGTCGAAATATTGGATAAAAATAAATAAATTAAAAATCGAAAATTAACGAGTTTTAATTTCCAACAAAGGACATTAAGCCGAACTATCCGAAAATCAAATAAAATTCTACATGTCTACAATAAATAATACCAACATTTTTAGAAAATTTTAAATTTTACATTTTTTAGAAAAATATGATTTCAACAGCTGTTGTTAAAATTGCATTTTTCTACTGAAGCTAGCTTTTAGATCAACTGATTTTGATGAAATTTTTGAAAAAAATATTATTTTGACTTTTCATTTTATACCTTAATGACATAGTAGATTGTATTAATTTTGATATATGCGTTCCGTACATATACGCTGATGATATACATCTTTTCTTCCGAGGCACCACTAAGGTACAATTGGAAAATAATATTAATTCTACAATGCGTGCAGTGTGTTGGTGGCTGCAGAATAACAATTTCACCATCAATGTATCTAAAACTAAATCAATGTTGTTTGGTCATTTGCGTCGAGTAGATCACACTCTTAATGTGTGTATAAATGATAGTACAATTGAGTTCGTTGATGAGATGAAATGCTTAGGAGTTATTCTTGATTATAAACTCGATTTTTCCAGTCATATTGACTCGCTATTTCCTAAAGTTATTTCTACCTTGCGCAAATTGTATTGTACGCATCTATATTTTCCTCATTTTGTAAGACGGAGGCTCGCATTTGCGTCATTGATGTCTGTAATCTGTTATTGCATTGAAGTTGTATCAGGCACAACGGATGAAAACTTGAGTAGAATTGAGAAGCTGTTCAACATGGTAGTCCGCTTTGTATATTCTTTAAATAGGCGTGATCACATTTCGGAACATGCTATTCAATTTTTAGGTGTCCCGTTTAAATTACTTGTAAAGCAGCGAATTTTGCTTTACTTCTATAGAACTATACGTACTGGATCACTTGTTTCTCTTCGCGAGAAATTTATTTTTTCTAGATCGATACGTAACCCTCAGATCCTTCTACCTCGTTTTTCACATTCTATCTTTGATCGATCATATCTTGTCCGTGTTGCACGAATCTGGAACAGGCTTCCTGTTTACTTGCGTGTTTTTTCATTCCCTGAACATGTGTTTGAGGGGAAGTATTTGGAGTTCGCTCTACATCAATCATAAATTGTTTGCTCTGACAATTAATTATACGTACGTATATATGACAATGTTTATGATGCAGTACATATATATGTATATTCAGGTGTAGTGTTTCTATATCTAGTCTATTCTTTGCTTTGCCTGTAGGCGTGTCAATTGTTTTAATGTGCATTTTTAGTTAAATCTCTTTCTGGCTGGGGGCCTTAAGTTGCATTAGTGTTTTATAGGATTTTTTATATAAATGTTATTAAATTTAAAGTTAAAAATAGTTTTAATTAAAATCTTAATATGTATTTACATCGTATAAATAAATGAAAAAATGAAATGAATTTTCTTGCAATTTTGACGAAATTTTTGTGAAAAATTTTAGGGTTTAATAAAATTTTTGTAAAATTCAATTTTGATAAAAATTTTGGGGACATATTATATTTTAACAAAAAAATGCAGTAGGAAAATGAAATTTTGACAAAGGTTTCTGAATTTTTGAGAAAAATATAATTTTGAAAAAATTTTGTTCTAGCAAAATGTAGTTTTTGTGAAAAAATTAAGATTTAAAAAAAATTTTGAGAGAAATGCAATTTTGAGAAATTTGAATTTTGAAAAACTTTCTGAAGTTTTCTAAAAAGTAAATTTTTGACGAAGTTTTCTAACAGAATGGAATTTTGATAATTTCACAAAAAAACAATTTCGACGAAATTTTAAAAAAAATAATTTTACTAAATTTCTAGAGAAACTTAATTTTGACTAAAAAATTCAATTTTAAAATGAAATTTCGACAAAAGTTTCATTTTGACAAATTTTTGGAAAATTAGACAACATTCTCTATTAGTTGTCGATTTTTGGAATAAAAATAGTTTTTTTGATAAAATTTCTGGAAAATTGAATTTTGATAAAATTTTCTAGAAAAATCCAATTTTAACTAAATTTCTAGAAAAATGGAATTTGACAAAATTTTCTAGAAAATCCAATTTTAAACGAAATTTTCTAGAACAAAACAACAATTTTGAAATACTTTTATGGAAAAATGAAATTTTGACAAAAAAAAATTAGAGAAATGAAGCGTGACGAAATTTTTGAAAAAAAAAAATAGTTTTAATGAAATTTTCTAGGAGTATGCATTTTAGACACAATTTCTGAAACGATTAAGATTTTAATAAATTTTCTACCATATCGATGATTTTTTTTCAAAAAAATCGATTTTGGGTCAAATTTAAAAAAATATTTGTGGAAATTATTTTACAAATGCATTTTAGAAAAATGTAATTTCAACGAAATTTTCTATAAAAATGTATTTCGACGAAGTTTTCGTTTATATTTTTTTTAAATTCCACGCATATTGATAGATATTTACCTTTAATTGGCATTACGGCTTTTTCATTTCATTTATTTAGTACAAACTTGTAATTCAAAGTCGTCTGGCCAATTAAACATAATTTACAAATCAATAAGAATAAAACGAAATGAATCGAGCGAAATATTCTAGAAATCTGTTATTGCGACAAAATTTTCTGTAAAAATAAGTTTTGAGGAACTTTTCTATAAAAATACATTTCCACGAAATTTTCTATAGAAACTCATTTCGACGATATTTTCTATAAAAATTCATTTCGACGAAATTTTCTATAGAAAATCAAAATGACAAAATTTTTTTGTACAAGAAGAAGAAAAAACATCACTATTTAAATTACAATAAAATTGAATTTCTTTATTGTTTATAAACTTAACTACAACTATGTTTATGTTAATTTCTCTCCTGTTTTCTCGATTATTTTCATTACATACTAATTTCTTTAATATGGTGTTGTATGTATGTATGCTGGTGTATATCATCATCATTATTATCTTATTTATTTATGTATATATATGGTGTATAATTTTTAAAAGATTCAGTTATAATTGTTATAATTATGTGTTTTCTTCTCTCTATCTCAATTGCAAAGGTATAAAAAATATGATTTTTATGGGAGTATTTTTTTTTCACAAAGTGGTGTCCGATTGTTTAGAGTTATTTTTGAAATATAACGTTTTATTTTAATTTTATTTTTGATGTATATAAATGTGTATATAGTTTTTTTTTGTTTCATTTCATTTAAAGTTACAATAATGAGACGTTATCGATTTGTATTGCTTTCTTATTACAAGGGAGGGAGGACAATATAGTTTGTATGTATGTATGGCTGAGTAAACGTTTCAAGATTAATACAAAAAAAAACGAAAGAAAACTGAAACGCTTAAGTGTGTTTTTTAATTAAGTTATAATTAGAAAAAGAGAAAATAACCGTGAAGCTTATGTTAATTTGGGTGTTTTGTTGGATTTCTTTGAGGTTTTATGTTCTTATTTCTGTGTGTTATTGTTTTTTTTTTATTTTTTGGTGGCAGGCATCTAAGATTTTTATTTTATTGTTTTACTTTGTTTTTTTTTTGCTTTAAAACTAAATTTCTCGTTTGAATTATTTTGAGCTGATATGATTTATTAAGTAATTAATAAGAAGTTACTATAAAAAATTTGCATTGTTTTTAATATTTTCTTTTCATTTTGTTTTAAATAAATAAATTTTATAAATTTATAAAAAATGTTGTTTTGTTATAAAGCTTTTTTTGTGTGTTATCTATCGTTCTCTCTTTTAGATTTACTTTATGAGCACATAATTTCATTATTAGGAGTCTTATTAATTTTTTTTACCTTAAAAAAATTTGGAGACCAATATTTCAACAAAATGAAATGATAAATTTCATAATAGCGCTGAATCTAATGGTAACATAACGCACCAATTGCTCGGCTTTAATAGTGAGGATTTTTAGATCGAAAGGTTTTTATAATATTTATTGAAAATGTTGAAACATCTGGAGTCAAATCACGGCATTCGATATTGAGAACTTCTCGATCGAAAAACCAATTTAATTTTTGTTAATAAGAAAAGTGAATATTGGATCTAATTAAAAACTATCCAGATAAGTTTAATAAGGGTTTATTGAAACAATTTACTTGAAATCGGCAGAAGTTTATACTACTTCAATGATAATAAAAATATATTTCGATCGTAAAGTACTCAATACCGAAAGCCGTGATTTGGCCCCTGATCAAGATTTCCAATAGACCATAATTCTACATTTCGAACTAAAGTATTATTCCCACAACAACAAAAAATCAATCGTAGGACTTTAAGAAAAGTAATGAAAGTGATTTGAGAAGAAGTAAATAAAATCTTTTTTAAAATGTCTGGAAAGGGCCCTTTTGTTTCTCAATGCCCTTTTTTATTTCTGAAGAATTAATAGGACATTTTATCTTTCTAAATCAGTTTTCTGTAAACCTTTAATATCTTTAAATAAATATTTAAATATGCTTCCACATATTTTTGCAATGATTATAAAACGTATCCACAGTTTTGATTTGGCCCTATATTTGAAAAAAAAAATTGTTTACCTTATTCATACAAGTTATGATAGATTTATGTGTACCGCTGATTTTTAAAATAAAAACCTACAATAAACCTTTTAGAAATATTTTAGAATAAGGTTCCTTCATGAAAAATTTTATTTTTTGCAGTTTTCTTTATAGTTTCTGAAAACTTTGGAAAAAATAAAATTCTACATTGAGAGCAAATACTATTCGTTCGTTATGTTATACATAAAAATCAGGGGTTTTTAAAGGTTTCGTTAAATTACACTAGTTTACAGACATTTTGGGCTCTAAAGATAATAATTAAAACCACATAATTTCAATGCGCTGTGTTGAATGGCTTTAACCGCTCTTTTTCTTTCACATTTTGTTTTTGCGACAAATGCTGGGAAATTGAGCAATGAATTTGAAGCAGAAAACTTCGAAATTTAGATAACTCTAGGGAAACTATTTTTCCTAAAGTACACGAACCGTTAAGTGATCCGTTCCCTTATTTGTTTGACATTTTGTTTTTGGGACAATAGTTGAAAAGTACAGCGATCAATTTGAAGAAGAAAACATTGATATACACTTTTCATGCCAGAGAAAGAAATTTAGAGGACTCTAGGGGAAATATTTTTCTTAAAGAACACAAACCGCAAACTTGCCCATTTACACCTAAAAATTATCTGTTACATATTTACATATTTCAATAGTCATAGAAATCATTGAATTTTTTAGCGGAAAAATTTAAAATAAACTTTTTATGTCTGAGAAAGAAATTTAGAGGACCCTAGGGAAGATATTTTTCCTCTAGAACTCGTTACCCATAAGATTTATACATCTTCTAATACATTATATTTTTAAAAACACTTTAGAGAGATAACGAGATCAGTTTATCCAATCAACAAATGCTTTCCCTAGCTTCTTCTAAGTTTCGTTCTCTGTGATGAAAAGTGTATTCGAGAAACATTTTTGTCGCAGATATCACCGACAACTTTTCACGATTTCTACGGCTTTTGATATATGATATTTTTGAAGGAGATTTTTATGAGTATTTTTTGGAACCATTGCTGAGAAATTCAGCAATGAATTTGAAGCTGAAAACTTTGAACTTACATGAAAATGTCAGAGAAAGAAATTTAGAAGACTAGGGAAAATATTTTTCTTAAAGGACGCAAATCATTAGCTTGCCCCACTACCCCTAAAAAAATATGAGTCACATATTAAAAGTCATAGAAATCGTTGAATTTTTTTACGGAAAGCTTTTATATACAGATAAAGAAATGTAGAGGATTCTAAGGAAAAGTCACATATAATCGCCAATCAAAACTCATATAAATTATTGAATTTTTTCGCAGAAAACTTTAATAAGCAGATAAAGAAATGTAGAGGATTCTAGGGAAACTATTTCTCTTATAGAACTCGTTATTTTTTAAGACAATACTGAGAGATAACGGGGTCAGTTATATATATCGTCATCAGAAACGAAAATGGGCGTAACAAGAAAAATGGCGAATTTATTAACGAAATACAAAAGGGCCTAACAACATATTATTTCTGTTTTCGTAGATACAAATTCCTACTTCAAACAATTTTCAAAAACAAGTTATAAATCATGTTTGTGGGAATTTATATATGCATCATTATGTTAAGGTAATTATCCTGAAAATCACGTTTTTCTAAGGACAACATTTTTCATTTATTCAGTTTTTTTGCTTCTCCTGTAAATTTTTCAAATATGATGATATGCCCTTTCTCGTTTCTGATGACGATATGTGTCTGATAAAAAAATGTTTTCCCTAGATTCTTCCAAGTTTCGTTCTAAGACATGAAAAGTCTACGCATTTTTCACAATTTCTACGACTTTAGATATACGATTTTTTTTGACGGAGATTTTTAGGAGTAAAGCGGGTCCAGTTTGAAAAAAATCGTGTTTTTAAAAAAAAATTTTTCCATAGGACCTTCGAAATTTCTTTCTCAGATTTTTTAAAAGTTTTTGAAAAAATTTAGACAATTGTTAAGAATTTAGCAATAAAGGTTTGACAGAAAACTCAACAAGTTGGTCCTAATGTTATTAGACGAACTGTAAAAATAAATAGTATTAAAAGATAGGGAAACGAATTTGATGGAAAACCTCGTCATAAAAGTTGTCTACATAAGCAAATGATCCGCTTTGATTATAAGCTCTCAGACCAACTTCAAATATAAATAGTGAAACTTCCGGAAAAACACTTATATTTTCAAAAAATTTTTAACAAGAAAATCCTTAAGCAACCAACTTCAAATATAGCCTAAATAGTGAAATTTCCGGAAAAAATACTTTTATTTTTTTCAACAAATTTCTAACAAGAAAATCCTTAAGCCCAAAATATGTGTGAACTAATGTGCATTAGGTGAAACATATTTTTTTTTTGTTTTTGTAATGAAAGAAAATCTTTTTTTACATTTCTATAAGTTACATGCAAAATTCCAACAAAATTTCCTTTAACGAAAAAAAAACAAACCTCCAATCTCTCTCTCTTTCGTCCACTACTCTCTCAGCGAATATACTTAATAATTCTCACTCTTATTAGATACAAAAATCTTATGAATATTTTCTAACTTGACTACCTCCTTTCGTGATAAGTTTGAAGAAAAACAGAAAATATATGTAGATACTTTGAAAAATGTTTAATTAGATACCAACAATTGTTCCTTCCTTCCTCTCTCTGTCGCTACAAACAACGATCGCAATCTCAGGCAGCTCACGTTTTTTGCCCCGCCGCACACACATTTTCTTTTACACTTCCACAACAACAACAACAATATGTTACTTTATTGGTAACGTTTTTGGGGGGGCGGAGAAGGGAGGGGAGTTTGATGTTCATGTCCGCTTTTCGATTTGTTTATTCTTTTGCTTTGTATTTGTTTCTTTGTTGTGTGTTTGGTTGATTGGTTGGTTGGTTAGCGTTTAACATTAAATTTTAATTAAATTATTATTAATATTCTGTTGACGTTTACGTTTGGCATTCATTGCATCCACAATCGGCTGGCGCTTGGCATTGTATTTCTTGTTGAGTTCTTCGATTTCTTTTTCCATTTCCGAATCGATATTGTTGAGGCGCTGATTTAAATCGTCAAAGGTAAGGAATTTCAAAAACTCAAACTCACCATCAACATACGAGTGCGATTGGGTGTGCAGATGATGATGAGCAGGTTGCGGTTGCTGCTGCTGTTGTTGTTGCTGGGAGTAGGCAGGTGGTGGTGCTTGCATAATTGGTTGCTGTTGTTGGTTTAAAGCTAATATATGTTGTTGTTGTTCAGTGACCATGGGATTACAGCCATAATAAAATTGTTGCTGATGTTGTTGCAGTTGTTGTTGCTGCAAGTGTTGCTGATGCTGCTGCAGGCCATACTGATTGATGGCTGAGATTTGCTGAAAGTGTTTTTCCATATTATTTTCCCAATTTGAATCATTGGAATTGGCATTGGAGAGTTGTGCATGTTGAGATGGCGATTGGTTATTGAGATTGTTGAGATTATTTACATGAGCCTGCGCCTGTGTGTTAACAGCGGCAGCCGCCAAAGCGGCCACAGCAGCCGGTGAGTATTCAGAGGCTTTGTCGTCAACTACAGAACGTATTTCGGGATTTTTACGTTCGAAATGATCGAGGAACTGTGGACGATAGCGTGGTTTGGCACAGTCATTGCGTTTGGCCGTGGACGAATCATCCGAGTCGGAATTTATGACCATGGTACCTGAAAGGAGAAAAGAGAAACAATAAAAATGGGCAAAAATAAATTTGTACTACAATTTATTCAATTAAAAAGGTTATTCAGTCATTATAGAAGATAAAATATACGAAAGAACATGGGTCCTTAAGATTCATCAGCTATACTGTAGAAAATAAGACCTTAAGGCTCATCAACTATTCTATAGAAAATGAGTCCCTAAGGCAGAACATTTATTCTATAGAAAATCAGTGGGACGAAATAATGAGTCCTCAAAGACTAATCATTTATGCAATAGAAAAAGTAAACTGTTAGGACTCATCATCTATTCTCGTATGAGAAGTATTATGAAATGTTGACTTACCCAAATTCGATTCCAATTCCACCATTGTACCACTATCAACTGCTGTCATATCACCCACATCCTGTGATTTATTCGCTGACATTCCACCCTTTCCGGGGCACAATGTTCCCACATCCTCGGGATGGGCAATCATTGTGGCATCTGAGGCATTTGAGGTTTGTTGATATTCCCCGAATTTTTCCGGGACCAAAGTGCCAGGATCATCAATGAACGTCTTCACAGTTTCCAATGGGAATTCGCCATGTTCCTCTTCTGGCAGCATATCATCTTGCTGTTGGGTGGCCAAACTTTTAGCTTGACTCATACCCTGCACCGAACCGCCCGCACACCTAGAATTTCTTTGCTGTTCTCTTATGGCACATGTTTCTTCAATCATAGGCTTTAAAATGCCACGATGTTTGGCATTACGGATGAATTCGTGTTCCAGCAAATCGGAGGCAGTGGCACGTTCCTCGGGATTCTTAACCAAGCAAAGACTGACAAAATCTATAAATTCGGTGCTCCAACGGTCGGGCTCACGGAAAGATGGTGGCGGCTTTTGGGGGATCATGAATATAGCACGCATTGGATGAATGTCTCCATATGGGGGCTTCCCTTCGGCCATCTCCAAAGCTGTTATGCCCAAAGACCATATATCAGCCACACAATCGTAACCTATTTCCTCAATCACCTCTGGAGCCATCCAGAAGGGAGTACCAATCACAGTGTTCCGTTTGGCCATGGTATCGGTCAATTGACCGGCCACACCGAAATCGGCCAATTTGGCATAACCCTCAGTGTTGAGCAAAATATTACCAGCCTTTATGTCACGATGTATCTTTCGTCTCAAATGTAAATAAACCAAACCCTTTAAAGTGTCCGATAAAATTGTCGAGATTTCATCTTCGGTCAGCGTCTTCTTCCGCAGCCTCATTATATCCGATACACTACCAGCACCACAGTATTCCATGCAGATCCAAAGATCTTTAATAAACAAAGAAATGTATTATCATATCATTTAGGAAATCCATACCTTTATTACCATATTGTTTGAAGTAAGAACCATAGTAGCGCACCACATACGGAGAGTCACATTGTTGCATTATCGATATCTCCTTAATGATATCATGAAGATCCGACTCCACCGGCACCAGTTTGATGGCCACAATACTACTGCTCTCCTTGTGCAAGGCCTTATAGACCGATCCATAGCTACCCTCTCCCAATTTACATATTATATCGAAGACCTTTTCTGGCGGCTGTAGCAGCGATTCCTCCGATAATTTTTTAAGTTCACTTTTGGAAGACATTTTTATCGCATTACACTCTATTTTTAATTTTTTTTTGTTCGTCGTCGTCGCTGTTGCAGCAAAATAACACCATTAAGTTTTGCCGTCCAGGAGCAGTAGTGTGCTATGCGGCTTGGCCTGTGTATTCAAGTCTATTTCGTTGGCTCGTCGTTGGCCATAAATTCTTTCTGTTAATTTATTTATTTATATTTAGTTTTTAATCTTCTATATAATATAATAATATAACTCTTTCGATTTTCTTGCTTGTCAAACACAAAAGAAATTATGCGTGAGAGGAGAAAAAAGTCGCTGCTCGAAATGTCAAAACTATTGGTTTGAAGGAATGTCACCTGCGGATACACATAGAAAAAAATTTGTTTGTGCTGATTCACACAAAGCAATTTTTTCCAAGCAAGTGCCAAAGTTTGTATTAGAGAGAGGCACTCGACTCGGAAAGAGCTCTCTTGGAGGCTTCCTTGAAAACAATTGCCTCGTCTGAATCAGAACTTTATAGTGCTTCTATAAGTGC
The DNA here is from genome assembly GCA_963930755.1 of Eudasyphora cyanicolor. Classification (NCBI taxonomy): domain Eukaryota; kingdom Metazoa; phylum Arthropoda; class Insecta; order Diptera; family Muscidae; genus Eudasyphora; species Eudasyphora cyanicolor. The sequence goes on from OZ005738.1 coordinate 21,706,204, forward strand.
TTCTATTCCTATGAGCTGCTTCACACTCAGCCGTTTTTTCCAAGCAAGTGTCAAAGATTGTAGGAGAGAGAAGCAGAGAGTCGTTCCGCCAGCCTCCCACTACAACAAACTTTGACTCTTGCTTGGAAAAAAAATTGCCAAGCGTGAATCAGTACTACCATGTTGGTTTGCACAAATTGATATCGACATAAATCAATTTTATTATTCCAATGATATAATTTTCCCCCGCGGTCCGGCTCTGTTCTCGAGATATAGGTATTGAAAGTTGGAATATATAGGACGGTCTGTAACCGGTTTTTATTATTCGATTCTTATATGAGATTTATGACTTTATTGAAACAGTATTTAATTAAGTAAATAATTATTGAAAAATATTGAACCGTTTGTTAACTGGACCAAAAATACAATCTTTGAAATAAGTTTTTTAAAAAAGTTTTTATTTAAAAAAAATAACACATTGCGACAAAGTAAACTCAAGTTGAAAAGCAAATGAATCGATATTATTATTTTCCTGTAGGTCTTGTCGAGTAAAACGAGAATCTTTTTTGAAATTGCCTGGACAACAAGAAGAGACTAGTCCTTTAGAAAGATATTTATTTTGTTTATTTAACAATTTAGGAATATATGTGTATTTGTTCTACAAACACATTTTTCTACATTTTCTAGTTCAGGCAATTATTATGTGAGATAACCACACGATTAATTGATTCACATATATAGTATATTCTGTAAGGAAAAAAATGCAACCTCTTAAGTCTCTTAAAAATCCGTTTGCAGTTGACTGAGTTAATTGACGGCTAATAATTACCATAGTTATTGGCGTTTAAGTGCAAAAAGGCAAGAAAATCGTGGTTTTACCCGGAATTCCTGATTTTGGGGGCGTCCGGCAAATTTCACAGAACAAACGTTGTTTTACTCCCTAAGACATACACGAAAAATAGTATCCGTTCATGAACCGAAAAATAGTATCCCGATTTATTTATATTATTATCCGTTTATGAACCGGTTCAAAAATAATTTTTTCTTTAGTTTTCATTATTTTTTAGTTGGAAGCATCTTCAATTAGCTTTCTGTGATATATAAAAAATTTGGATCGAATCATAAAATCCGGTTATAGACCGACCAATATATCCGATTCCGGTTCATAAACAGTTCAGAGTTTTTTCATAAAAAGTTCAGTTAATTCATAAACATTTCAGAGTTTTCTAAATAACTCATACAAATCGGGTTTTGCATCATACGTATTAAAATAAAAGATCTCATCAAAAATGTTTTAAAAAATTGGTTTGGTATAAATTCTACGACACGTAATCTCCGAATGCTTCATCACTAATTTGATTCCCAATTGTTAGCAAATTTGGTATCTCTCCTATACATACCATCTGGTAACATTCAACTACATATCTAAAATGCAGGCGTCCAATTTGCAAAAACCCGTCGACTTTGAACTCTAAAGAAGAAGAAGGAAAAAATCCAGCTCGTGAAAATTATTAAAGCAAATACAATTATTTAATGCTTGAACAAATCGAAGAAATAGTACAAATGACGAGATATTTGGAAAGTCGAGAACAGCGTGAATTACAGAAAATTACATTGTTCCATGAGCGAAAAAGAGTGATGTAAAAAAATACAATTTGTCAATGTCCAATTTTTCGTGTAGTATATGTATGGCTAATAGTCCACAGTGAATGCGCGTTGCTTTGTTGCACAGACATACATTTCAACAACCACACTATTGTGAATGAACAATTTTCTCGTCACGTACACCAACCAATCTCTTTGGTGTGTTTTATTTCGCAAAATAGTGAAAAATTTGTTAAACAATATTAAAAATAAAACAAATTACTAGAAACCATGCATATTTGTGTTAATTTAACGGCGAAATAAAAGAAGACATGTATTTGGTCATAAAGTGTTCTGTTGTGCAAGTTGTGTGTTATAATAAAAGTTAACGTTGGCCACAAAAAGAAAAAACTAGTTCTGCTGCAGAAGTTGCTTGCTTGGGGCTTGGGGTAAGTACACATAGTATGTTGCAAATATGAAAATTTTATGTTTTATGACCCCCTGCACCACGAAGTTGTTGGTGGGGATTAAAACAATTACTATCTATCTATATTGTTATAGAGATCAAACGAAATTTGTTCTGTAATTTTTCGTGAAAAGCTATTTAGCAAAAAAAATAAATAAAGTGGTTAGGGGAAAATCGATGATTTCTGGTCATTACAGAAAAGTGAATATAAAACCAGCGATTGGGTTTCCTGTAAAGCTGATTGAATTTAATTTTAAGTTCGCCGTTCTTTTTTTGTTTCAAGTTTCTTGGCGTTTACTTTGTTACATATTTCTTGTGTTGTTTTTTTATGGATTTTATTTTGTTGCATTTTTCTGCTTCAAATTAATCTCATTATAGATGTGTTTTTATGGTCGGTGTGTTTTTTTTTCTCATACGCTTTCTTATTGGATCGTTCGCTCGTTTATGCTTCCCTCCTTGCATCTCTTGTGTCATTTGTGTCAACCCTCTCGTTGGCCATCACTTACCACTTACCTCTTAACGATTACTTATATCGGCTTGTACTTATTTGTGAATCGTGTCCCTCCTCCGCCCCTCTTCGTACCCTTTAATTTGGTTAGTTGCTTGGATATGTTTCACCTTTTGCAATTTATATAAAGGACGCCTGTAATGCCATATTTTTGGAAATTTTCAAAAATCCTATTTATGTATTGCCAACCACTTTAGTGCTACAGTGAAAAAAAATCTTGAATTAATTTGGAGATAAATAGGTCATTCGTTTGATTTAATTGGGCTCTTGATGTAATCAGAACACGAATTTAAATAATTTATTCTTTAATCACCGTGATTTATTAAAACTTCCAATATATATAGTTGTCTACTGACACTGACAGATACAACCCGGTGTTTGCCCCAAAGTGCTGCAGCTACATTTGTAAATTATTGTGAATGATGTGCAATTAGCAAAAACATATTTTGTTAGGAACAACATAAAAAAGATTGTTTACCCTTAATAGTTCCTTAATAGCTCATAAAGAAAATATGGTACGACCTATTTACGCTTTTCTAATAATTGTGAAGAAAAATTGCCGTTAACCTAAAGGCGAATCAGGAGATCATTGACTCCATTGCATTATTGTAAGTGGAAATCATTCACAATGGTTTACACATAAAGCAAAATTGCAGTATTTGACATATAAAGTTTACAATTATTTAAATTATTTTCTGTTAGTGTAGCGGTGACACAATATATATTCTTATAACAACTTAACTATTTGTGTTGTTTATTATTGTTCGATTTTGCCTAGATAATATTGACCATTCACAAATCATTTTAACTCGGTCTTTGTTTGTATACAAAGAACAGCTGTTACGCCAGTCGTGGTCGAGTGTTTTCTGTTTATTTACATTTACTAGTGTTGTTGTTTCTTTTAGCTTTAGCGCCATCTATCACTTTGTCAGATTAAGTTGTGTTTGTACATTTGCTTATTTTAATTCATTTTTCCGATCAAATAATCAGGAAATTCGTATATTCTTATTGTGTTTTATCTTATTGGCATATGTATCAGGTATAATAAATCCAATACACCTAAATAAAGCATCTGTCCAAACTTCATTTAAAATTTTTTTTTGACACACGAACATGCACACGCGGACTTTTAGCATATTCGCTCGACGCTAAAAAACTACTGTTTTGTATGGCAGTGTCTACCCATTTGATTAAATAATGGGTTGAAATGTTGCATTTTTGCACAGTGCGAGTGCGACATTTTTTACAAACGAAAAGTCCTGATTCACGCAATACTTTTTTTTATCAAATTATCGCCTAATTCTCTTTAAACTTGTTGGGTTGACACGAAGTATTTTTTTAAATACTTATTTCATTGTTGCTTCCTCTGTCATTCTAACATTCTGCCACTTTAAAAGTATGAATTTAGTCGAGAAATTATTATTGTTTTTATTTCATTAATAAATATTTTACTAATATTAAAATTATTATTTTTTTCCTTTGCTAGTACAACCGAATCGAACACAAAATAAAGAATATTACATAAAACGAAATATCAAAATGTCAAAATAAACTTCACTGCGAATGAAGAACGTTGAGTATGATAAGTTCCAGTTTCCAGTTTGTCCCCCTATTCACACGATACTTTTTTTAAGTAACTTATCGACTTATTCTTTTTTTAACTTGTGTTTACGTTCACACGTACTTTTTCGGCTTTTCCAGTGTGAATTTTTGTTGTTTTCAAGTGCGAATGAAAAACACAAAACATTGAGTACGACAAGTACGAGTACGGCATACTTCCCCCCCATTTCCGACAGCCTCTATCGCTCACAAAACGCCGATAAGTACACTTAATACTTAAAAAAAAGTATCATGTAAATGGTGGAAATTCACCATTTACATGATACTTTTTGATAAAAAAAAACTTTGTAAAATATTTCTATAAAAAACTTTGTAAAAGTTTTCTACACAAATAACTTTTTGTAAAAGTTTTCTACACAAAAAACTTTGTAAAAGTTTTCTACACAAAAAACTTTGTAAAAGTTTTCTACAAAAAAATTGGAAAAGTTTTGTGTTAAAAACAAAAAGACAAAGTTTTCTATAAAAAAAATTTGCAAAAGTAAACAAAAAAACAAAGTTTTTTATAAAAAACTTTTGTAAAAGTTTTGTATTAAAAACTTTGTAAAAGTTTTCTATTAAAAACTTTGTCAAAGATTTCTACAAAATGCAGTAAATGTTTACTATAAAAAAACTTTGTAAAAGTTTTCTATAAAAAACTTTGTAAAAGATTTCTGTACAAAACTGCAAAAGTTTTCTATAAAAAAACTGCAAAAGTTTTCTATAAAAAACTGCAAAAGATTTCTATAACAAAACTTTGTAAAAGTTTTGTATAAAAAGCTGTAAGGTTTATATAAAAAAACTATGTAAATGCTTTCTAAAAAATAACTGTAAAAATCTACTATAAAAGAATTTTGTAAAAGTTTTCTATAAAAGAACATGGCAAAACTTTTGTATAAAAGAACTTTGTAAAAGTTTTCTATAAAAGAACTTTGTAAAAGTCTTAGATTTTTCTATATAAAACTCTTTTATAAAAAGCTTTGTACACATATTCTATAAAAACAAGTAAGAAAGATTTAGTCGGGTAAACCGACTAAGGTATACCCTCACTTTGTGAGTAATGTAATATTGAATATTACTCGAATTATTCTGTCAATTTCTGTGGGAGGTACCGGAAGGGGTTTATCAAATACACCTATTTTTCGCTGAACATTAGATACTTTAAATTCATTGCACTGTGCCGAATTATAAGCATTTATGTGCACTGGGAAAAACGTTATGAGATATTAAATTGTGGTATGATTTGGGCATTTTGTGTGGGAGGTACAAAAAGGGGCGTGGCGATAACGCCCATTTTTCACAGGGCTATAGACACTATAAAAACATTACACTGTACAAAATTTCAAGTATTTTTATACACTGGTTTTAATGTTATAAGCTGTTAACTTTTGGTGCAAAAAGGTACCTTTGTGTGTGGCAACAACGCCAATTTTTCCCTTGACTGTAGGCAATATAAAAGCATAATACTGTACAAAATTTCAAGTTTTTTTATACACTTTTATTAATGTTATAAGCTGTTAACTTTTGGTGCAAAACGGTGCATTTGTGTGGGAGGTACCAAAAGGGACGTGGCAACTTCGCCCATTTTTCTCGAGTAGATAGCGACTAATAAGCTAATACTATGTGTGGAATTTCAGAAGATTCGAATAAATAGTATAGCAGTTATTAAAGAATCAATTTTTCACAACATTTTAACCCTTTGTGGGGGAGGTACTAGAAGGAGTGGACCAATATGGCCCATCTTCGAACTTAGCCGGAGATAGAAAAAATATTACCACATACCAAATTTGAAGTCAATCGGTTACTCCTTTCGAGAGTTATCGTGCGCACCAGCCAGCATACAGACAGACAGACGGACATTGCTCATTCGACTTAAAGTGACCCAAAACGGTTTTTCTCCGAACATACTTGGGGTCTTAGGTCACTCCTTCGATGTGTTACACTTTTTTCCGTAGCAAATGATATATACCCTCGTCACACTAAAGTGAGGGTATAAAAAAGTTTGTTATAAAAAATATTGAAATTTTCTATAAAAAATATTCTGTAATTGTTTTCTATAAAAAACTTTGTAAAAGTTTTCTATAAAAAAATTCTAAATTTGTAGGTTTTCTATAAAAAAACTTTGCAAAAGTTTTCTATTAAAAAGCTGTAAACGTTTTTATATAAAAAACTATGTAAAAGTTTTCTAAAAAAACTAAAAGTTTTCTAAAAAACTTTGTAAAAGTTTCTATAAATAAACAAAACAAGCTGAAAGTTTTTTATAAAAAATGTTTTTTTAAAGTTTTGTAAAAGTTTTGTATTAAAAACTTTGTAAAAGTTTTCTATTAAAAACTTTGTAAAAGATTTCTATAAAAAATCTTTGTAAAAGCTTTCTATAAAAGAACTTTGTAAAAGTTTTCTATAAAAGAACTGCGTAGAAGTTTTCTATATAAAACTCTTTTATAAAAAGCTTTGTACACATTTTCTATAAAAAAAGTTTGTAAAAGCTTTCTACGAAAAACTTTGGAAAAGTTTTTTATAAAAAATATTGTAATTTTCAATAAAAAATATTGTAATTTTCAATACAAAATATTGTAATTTTATATAAAAAAAAATTCTGTAATTGTTTTCTATAAAAAACTTTGTAAAAGTTTTCTATAAAAAAAATAGAATAGAATCACTTATTTAGTGGAATTAGTCATGAAAATGTGATGAATTTCTTTAGGAAAATTCCCCATCTAAAGGTCCCACCCGATGTCATTTTTGATGCTCTGAAGAACGCATTTTCCCATTGATCTGGCTGAAATTTAAGCATTTATTCTCTATATTGCACATAATCCGCCCTAGTAAAAACCGGTTCATGTTTCGATATGGCCCGCCATATAAAGATCCCTTTCGACTTGACGCTCTAGGGAACGCATTTTGTAACAGATCATGCTGAAATTTAAGCATTTTTACTTTTTATTGCACTAAATCGTATACAGTGAAAATTGGACAACTTGCTCCATGTCTTGATGAAGCCTCAAATGGAGTTCAAAGACGAATTTGACTTCTTAGCGGTGTTGATCCTGCATTTTTTATCTTATGTGCCTGTAATTTAGAAATTTTCTCCATTTTACCTGCAACAACTCATAGCAATAACGGATTAACATGGCCCCTAAATATTTATCCGGTCATAGTTTGGCAAACAATGGTGGATGGTGTTGTACCGTCGGCCACGCTCGACTTTAGCCTTTCCTTACTGGTTAAAATTAAAAAACTTTCATATTGTCACAGGAATTCCAGAATAAGTACATATGATCAAATTAGAGATACTTTTTTCAATAGCCTTTTTTGACAAATCACGTGTGAGTCGTGTCATGCTGTCATGTTATTTGTTAAGTATTGTTTGGCATTTCATCATGGAAAGACTTACGCCTGAACAACGTTTTCAAATTATTCAGTTTTATTATCAAAATAATCGTTCGCCAATTACGCTAAGTCCAATGATAACCGACTATTTGATGCTTAAAATTGAAGCTAGTGATCTCGACTACATTTGGTTTCAACAAGACGGCGCTACTTCCCACACATCGCATCAATCAATGGATTTATTGAGAGAACACTTCAGTGAGCAGATAATTTCGATTGGCCACCAAGATCATGTGATATCACACCGTTACACTTTTTCCTGTGGGGATATATAAAGTCTAAAGTTTATGCGGACAACCCCGCTTCGATTCAGGCCTTGGAGCACAACATCACGCGTGTCATTCGCCAGTTAGGAGTGGAAATGCTCGAACGAGTCATCGAAAATTGCACTCAACGGATGGACCATCGGAGACGTAGCCGCGGCCAAAAATTGATATGTCCATCATCTTCAAAAAATTAACGCCAAAGAATGTTCTTTCAAATGGTAATAAACATTCCCCATTCAATTTTAATTTTCTGTGTTTTTTTATTTAAAAAAGTAGGGAACCTCGAAATGGATCACGCTATATTTAAAATTTCAATGAGAAGAAATTGATAGTAAAAACTCATGAATGATTATTGTTATGAATTCGAGAAGAACACTATCGGAAACTATCATCGCTTGGCGCTCCATCCAAATTAAACGATTTTGGTGTAACAAAAAAAACGCCTAATGTGTAGTTCACAAATTTCAGAACTTACCTCGTATTATGAATTTTGTTTAAGTTTTCCCTGCATTTTGACCATTTTTGGAATTCAAAAAGCAGTACTCCACGGTTCTGTGTTCCGATAGCGTTTCGTGCCCGAATTTCTTCTTCAGAAACTTGTCGTCTTGCGGTCTTTAGAAGATTATCTGTAAATTATTATTATTCATTTTAGCATTCAAAGCTAATTTAATACAGCAATTCCTTGCGGAGAATTTCCATTTCAGCCACATACATACGGTGTCTAGAACAAGGATGCTTATACTTTTAATCTCATGACTTACATTTAAATCCTTAATGACCAATAATTTTGAGTTTTCGCTTAAAAATTTGTAGTTTTCATTTTAATTTCATTCGAAGGCAATGTTTTTTTGTGAAAAAATATTTTTTGAAATGTAAACAAAAAATTTTCAACGCCTACTGGAGTTCTGTCTCCATGATAACGCACAGAGGGGTTGATTGCAAAAGTGTGATTATAAATCTAGGGACATTATTCATAAAAAGTCATTGAAGGTTCCCAAAAAATGTTAACATTAAAAATCAGTTCAATAAACCTTCCATAACTTTTTTTAAATAAGGCCCTATTTCTTTGGACAAGTCGTTTTTCAATGTTCTGCAAATTATTTTTAGGAGAGGAGTTAGGCTTCCAGATTCTGTTAGTCAAATAGGCTATTGTATAGCTTCTATAAATGTATAACAATAATTTATTTCCATTTTTAAAAGAGCTCTAAAAGGTTTCGAGTAACAAAATCAATAATCTCCTAGAATAACTGTCAAGCTGTCCATGGCCCTTAACATAATCTCTCCTTTTATTTTGTTTAAATTTTCCAAAAAAAATCAATTGCTCCTTTTGTCTATGTTCTGTGGGAAAAATGTCCTCAGGCCATCCATTCATTTGCATAACATATTTATGAGGATTCAAAACGTATTTGTGGGAAAATGTATGTATGCACATCACAAAGGCCCATCAACACATTTTATGTAGTGCAGCAGACAGTTAGACATTTCGAAAGGATCTTCTTTCTTATATTTAATTTAGCCAAAGGTAAACAGAGATTGGTTTTTGTTTGTATAAACCTTTTTCGTTGAGTAAATCACGACGGGACGATGACATCTCACACATTTTTCACGTTACAGCCGACTCTGATATTGGTGAAACCGTTAAAACTACCCTTAAACTATAGGCGCACACTCGTGCTAAACTTAAAAAAACTAAAGATAAAATGATTCACTTTCAAAGGACACCTCTGAGCACAATGAACGGACGGAACGACGGAATGAATGAAGACAATAGCAATAACTCTTTTGGAAAACAATGAAAATTACACCTTTGTTGGTATAGTACAATGTGTCCCGTTTGGTCGGTTAATGCCTGACCTACGATATGCTACATAAAAGGTAAAATGGACAACTGTTTATCTGTCGGTCCGTCTGTTTGTCGTCCTTATGTTCCAGCATAAGGAAACTTTAAGGCATTCAATATAAGAATATGTTTGATTTCTTCGAATGTTGTTGTGGATCGTTAATGACTTCATTAAATTAAATGTTTAATGAAATAACATCTGTCTTAAATAAACAAACATATGGACTTAACTATATGCACTTCTTTTTATTTTTTTGATATTTTACCTGTCAAACAAACAAAAAATAAACTTAAGGGGGAGAGAACGGTGTCTTATTTCATAGATCATTAACTATGACTTTTTAAGATCAATAGTCATATAAACAAACATTCTAATGGAAATAAAAAGCAGCTATTTAATTTCAACTTAAAAAATTTCTACTGAATAATAAGCAATATCTATTGAATTCTGGAATTAATAACCCTAGAAAACAAACCATTCGAAGAAGCGAGTGACTTCAACTAACTCGTTAGCATATTAACTGCCTCTGGTGCATCAGAAGTGGACATTGGTAACCGACTGAATAAAGCGAGGCAAGCATTTGGATCCCGACGATCTAAAATTCGTATATTGTATTTGAATGTGACCCATGGATAAACATGGAATACCTGTATAAAAACTATTGGTATAATTCAAGCCTGCGGCCTTCATTGTTGATATATCGGGGCACACATCCCGAAGGTCTTCTATTGATTCCTCCTCCTCTTCGTCTACACACAACTTCTGCAAAGTTATTAAGCAAGACCCTCAATCTCTCTGCTTGACGTCAAATAAGGCAGTGAACTGTTGTGACATGCACAATAAGTGAAACATCTGCTCTGGATAAAGATAGCTGGGTGTTATGGCATTTGGAGTTTCGGCAGGGCCACATCAGCCTGGAATGTATACGGTGCCTATCTAGTGACCACCTCTCAATTGTTGCCATAGCAGCTCTCAAGAAAAGTATTTTAGCAATGGATAGTTCAAGTTCCTTAGGAAAGACACAATGGTCAATTGGTTGTTGAGTTTAGAAACGTCTGAATAGAAATTCGGGAAGCTCTTATTTTCTGCGATGCGACCATTCCATTCTGATCTATCTGTTATAAGAGTGAGATAATTCTTCTCAAATGTGGTTTAGAAAAGACGCCGAAGCCCACACGCTTGTTGAGTTTAGAACCATTTGTATAGAAGTTAGCGAATTTCTTATGTCCTGGGATAGGACACATACATTCTGATCTATCAGGTATGAGAGTGAGATTCTTCTTGTCAAAAAGTGGTTCAGTCAAAAATGTCCAGAAGGTCTCAGGCATTGTGTTTAGAATGACGTCATGTCCGTAGCCATTTTTTGACCATAGTGACAGTTCTTCCCTAACAGACAGTCTTATCGCAGTACTTGCGGCATATTGCACTGCTATAAGGTCTAGAGGCATTAAATGTAGTAGGTATAACATTCAGTGCCGCGGTTGGTGTCGTTCTCAGCGCATCAGTGATACATTTAGTAGTCATTCACTGAACTTTGTTTAGGATCGCGCAGAAGGTGAATTTCTGCAGAGTTTCTATAATGCTGTCCACCAGACAATGCCGTACAGCATTATAGGTCTGACTTCTGTCGTATACAATCAATAAATTATATGCGATTTCAGACCCCAGCGTTTCCCACTGCACTTCTCCAGACTTATTGCGCTACAAAAGCCTTCTTTGCTCTTTCCAGAATGTTGAATTAGATGTTCAACTTCCTGTTTAGTAAAATTCGTAGGAGATGGAAATTCTCCTGATGAAAATAACTATGTAGTTCAGTCTTGGTCGGGTTAACAAGAAGCCCATTTTGCGGTTGTGTGAAACGCTAATCATCTCCAGAGATAGTAGAGGAGAAAGAACACCCCCTTGGGGCGTTTCCCTGCAGAGTTATGTTATTATTCTTAACAGAAAGATATCCTTCAAAAAAGCTGACTAGATAGTGCAGTACGGTTTCAGTGGACTTGAGATATAGAATGGCTCCAGAGTCTTCGGCTTAGACCCTTCGACCTACATACTGACAGTTGAGAAGCTCGGTTCAAACCTTAAACAATGAGATGTACAGCGTTTTCCAACAAGAGATGCTATTTTGAATCACCCGGTATTTCGGTAGTTGTCACTTGACATTTGACATTTGACATTTGAATTTCCATTTCAGCCACATACATACGGTGTCTAGAACAAGGATGCTTATACTTTTAATCTCATGACTTACATTTAAATCCTTAATGACCAATAATTTTGAGTTTTCGCTTAAAAATTTGTAGTTTTCATTTTAATTTCATTCGAAGGCAATGTTTTTTTGTGAAAAAATATTTTTTGAAATGTAAACAAAAAATTTTCAACGCCTACTGGAGTTCTGTCTCCATGATAACGCACAGAGGGGTTGATTGCAAAAGTGTGATTATAAATCTAGGGACATTATTCATAAAAAGTCATTGAAGGTTCCCAAAAAATGTTAACATTAAAAATCAGTTCAATAAACCTTCCATAACTTTTTTTAAATAAGGCCCTATTTCTTTGGACAAGTCGTTTTTCAATGTTCTGCAAATTATTTTTAGGAGAGGAGTTAGGCTTCCAGATTCTGTTAGTCAAATAGGCTATTGTATAGCTTCTATAAATGTATAACAATAATTTATTTCCATTTTTAAAAGAGCTCTAAAAGGTTTCGAGTAACAAAATCAATAATCTCCTAGAATAACTGTCAAGCTGTCCATGGCCCTTAACATAATCTCTCCTTTTATTTTGTTTAAATTTTCCAAAAAAAATCAATTGCTCCTTTTGTCTATGTTCTGTGGGAAAAATGTCCTCAGGCCATCCATTCATTTGCATAACATATTTATGAGGATTCAAAACGTATTTGTGGGAAAATGTATGTATGCACATCACAAAGGCCCATCAACACATTTTATGTAGTGCAGCAGACAGTTAGACATTTCGAAAGGATCTTCTTTCTTATATTTAATTTAGCCAAAGGTAAACAGAGATTGGTTTTTGTTTGTATAAACCTTTTTCGTTGAGTAAATCACGACGGGACGATGACATCTCACACATTTTTCACGTTACAGCCGACTCTGATATTGGTGAAACCGTTAAAACTACCCTTAAACTATAGGCGCACACTCGTGCTAAACTTAAAAAAACTAAAGATAAAATGATTCACTTTCAAAGGACACCTCTGAGCACAATGAACGGACGGAACGACGGAATGAATGAAGACAATAGCAATAACTCTTTTGGAAAACAATGAAAATTACACCTTTGTTGGTATAGTACAATGTGTCCCGTTTGGTCGGTTAATGCCTGACCTACGATATGCTACATAAAAGGTAAAATGGACAACTGTTTATCTGTCGGTCCGTCTGTTTGTCGTCCTTATGTTCCAGCATAAGGAAACTTTAAGGCATTCAATATAAGAATATGTTTGATTTCTTCGAATGTTGTTGTGGATCGTTAATGACTTCATTAAATTAAATGTTTAATGAAATAACATCTGTCTTAAATAAACAAACATATGGACTTAACTATATGCACTTCTTTTTATTTTTTTGATATTTTACCTGTCAAACAAACAAAAAATAAACTTAAGGGGGAGAGAACGGTGTCTTATTTCATAGATCATTAACTATGACTTTTTAAGATCAATAGTCATATAAACAAACATTCTAATGGAAATAAAAAGCAGCTATTTAATTTCAACTTAAAAAATTTCTACTGAATAATAAGCAATATCTATTGAATTCTGGAATTAATAACCCTAGAAAACAAACCATTCGAAGAAGCGAGTGACTTCAACTAACTCGTTAGCATATTAACTGCCTCTGGTGCATCAGAAGTGGACATTGGTAACCGACTGAATAAAGCGAGGCAAGCATTTGGATCCCGACGATCTAAAATTCGTATATTGTATTTGAATGTGACCCATGGATAAACATGGAATACCTGTATAAAAACTATTGGTATAATTCAAGCCTGCGGCCTTCATTGTTGATATATCGGGGCACACATCCCGAAGGTCTTCTATTGATTCCTCCTCCTCTTCGTCTACACACAACTTCTGCAAAGTTATTAAGCAAGACCCTCAATCTCTCTGCTTGACGTCAAATAAGGCAGTGAACTGTTGTGACATGCACAATAAGTGAAACATCTGCTCTGGATAAAGATAGCTGGGTGTTATGGCATTTGGAGTTTCGGCAGGGCCACATCAGCCTGGAATGTATACGGTGCCTATCTAGTGACCACCTCTCAATTGTTGCCATAGCAGCTCTCAAGAAAAGTATTTTAGCAATGGATAGTTCAAGTTCCTTAGGAAAGACACAATGGTCAATTGGTTGTTGAGTTTAGAAACGTCTGAATAGAAATTCGGGAAGCTCTTATTTTCTGCGATGCGACCATTCCATTCTGATCTATCTGTTATAAGAGTGAGATAATTCTTCTCAAATGTGGTTTAGAAAAGACGCCGAAGCCCACACGCTTGTTGAGTTTAGAACCATTTGTATAGAAGTTAGCGAATTTCTTATGTCCTGGGATAGGACACATACATTCTGATCTATCAGGTATGAGAGTGAGATTCTTCTTGTCAAAAAGTGGTTCAGTCAAAAATGTCCAGAAGGTCTCAGGCATTGTGTTTAGAATGACGTCATGTCCGTAGCCATTTTTTGACCATAGTGACAGTTCTTCCCTAACAGACAGTCTTATCGCAGTACTTGCGGCATATTGCACTGCTATAAGGTCTAGAGGCATTAAATGTAGTAGGTATAACATTCAGTGCCGCGGTTGGTGTCGTTCTCAGCGCATCAGTGATACATTTAGTAGTCATTCACTGAACTTTGTTTAGGATCGCGCAGAAGGTGAATTTCTGCAGAGTTTCTATAATGCTGTCCACCAGACAATGCCGTACAGCATTATAGGTCTGACTTCTGTCGTATACAATCAATAAATTATATGCGATTTCAGACCCCAGCGTTTCCCACTGCACTTCTCCAGACTTATTGCGCTACAAAAGCCTTCTTTGCTCTTTCCAGAATGTTGAATTAGATGTTCAACTTCCTGTTTAGTAAAATTCGTAGGAGATGGAAATTCTCCTGATGAAAATAACTATGTAGTTCAGTCTTGTTCGGGTTAACAAGAAGCCCATTTTGCGGTTGTGTGAAACGCTAATCATCTCCAGAGATAGTAGAGGAGAAAGAACACCCCCTTGGGGCGTTTCCCTGCAGAGTTATGTTATTATTCTTAACAGAAAGATATCCTTCAAAAAAGCTGACTAGATAGTGCAGTACGGTTTCAGTGGACTTGAGATATAGAATGGCTCCAGAGTCTTCGGCTTAGACCCTTCGACCTACATACTGACAGTTGAGAAGCTCGGTTCAAACCTTAAACAATGAGATGTACAGCGTTTTCCAACAAGAGATGCTATTTTGAATCACCCGGTATTTCGGTAGTTGTCACTTGACATTTGACATTTGACAAGTAGAAACTACGCCATTACTAAAAATGGATCGATACACGATTCAACAAGGCATTGAAATTATAAAAATTCGAAAATCATCGAAAAATCATCTTGACTGATGAGGCCCATTTCCACCTCGGTGGCTACGTCAACAAGCAAAATTGTCGCATCTGGGGCTCGGAAAACCCAAGAGTTATTGTTGAGAAGCCTCTCCATCCTCAACGTGTGACTGTTTGGTGCGGTTTATGGCCCGGCGGGGTCATTGGACCTTACTTTTTCGAAAATGAGGTTGGATCAACAGTTACGGTGAATGGATTGCGCTATCGAGAGATGATTAGTGATTTTTTATGGTCGGAGTTGGATGGTATTGATCTGGACAACGTTTACTTTCAACAAGACGGCGCTACGTGCCACACAAGCAATGAAACCATTGCTCTGGTACGGGAAAAGTTTCCGGACCGTGTTATCTCTCAAGAGGTGATCACAATTGGCCACCGAGATGTTGTGATTTAACACCTTGCGACTTCTTCCTTTGGGGCCACGTGAATGATAAGGTCTACGCCAACAGCCTAGCGCCGATTCGTGAGGCTATTGAGGACATAGGGCAGCCACTTTGCGATTTGGTTATGGTGGTCATTTGGCTGATGTTGTTTTTCATTATTGAGGGCATACCTTCCTCTTTATTATGAAATAAACATCCGATCATTTATCTCAAAAAATGGAATTTTTCTTTGAATACCAAAATAACACCTCTTGTTGGAAAACCCTTTATAATGTCTCCAGAGCTTCTGGATTCGAACCCACGAATATCTCAAGAGCCACTGGAGTCGAACCCACGATCTATACACTGATAGTTACAAAGAGAAAGCCACATAACACAGTTCCCGAGTATTATTAGAAGATAAAGCTATACCTCATTAAAATATATAGGGATATTATCATAAAAAACTATTTTCTGCCCTGCTGTATTGATATGTAGAATAGTTTCAGAGCCTCTGGTTTCAAACCTACGACCTGCATGCTGATAGTTGCTAAAAAAGTCTTCCTAGCTGCGATCCTGAATGTTCATAAAATAAAAAGCTATCGGTAACCAAAATATGTAGATATATTCTCATTAACAACCTCGGTTCTGCCCTCCAACAATGGTATTCAGAGCCACTAGTTTCGACCCTCCGACCTGCACACTTATAGTTTAGAACAGAAAGCCTTTGTAACACAGATCCTGGGTATTGTTAGACGATAAAGCTATGGGTCTCTAAAATCTGTCGATATACATATTATCACAAGGAACCGAGGTTCTGTCCTGCAATAATGAGATGTAGGATGACTTCCGAGCCTCTCGATCCAAATCCACGACCTGCACACTGATGGTTAAGAAAATATAGCCTTTATAGTATCGATTCCAGGTATAATTAGAAGATAAAGCTATCGGTCACTAGAATTCTCATTAGGAACCTCGGCTCTGCCCTGTGATCAATTTTAGTCCTAAGGTAATTGTCTAATTATCTCTCCTGAATTTTTAAGGAGAAATTATGATAGACTGATTGGCCTGAAATCCTTAGCTAACGAATGGGATGGTTTTCCCGCTTTTGGGTTGAAAAGAACCTTGGTTTCTCTACATTTTGTTGGTAGGTAGGCCTAATTGATAAAACATGTGTAGAGATCTCTGAGCCAGGCAGCAATTGTATCAGCTCCGCCGGCGAGACATTTTGGTGTCCTGGCGTCTTAAAAGGTTTAAAGCTTTTGACGGCCCAAAGAATCTCTCTGGCGACGTCTGATAGCGGAATCGCCAATTATTTAAAATTTAAAACTTTAAATGACATTTTTAAATTTCAAATGAATCTAGAATATCTATCTCCATACTTCTACAATCCGCTGTAAGGTTCATTGAACTATCACTTGGATGATCGCTCCATTAGCTGAAATTAAAACAAAATAAACAAACAAAAGAACGCGTAGCCACATAAACCATATTTTCAAATTGAAATCCAGCTGTGTGTGAGTGTTTTCTCTATTAAGTATTCCTTTAGCAAGAAAACACACACAACTACGGCGATGTCCCTTTTAAGGGATCTCTCCAATTTCTGTTTGCTTTCACAGGCAACGGAAAAGCATAACTAATGAAATTTTATATCTTGTCAGTTTGCTTTGCTGTGAGTTCTGCTACGGAATCTTCTGTTCTCCTGTCTCCTCCCCTGTTTAGTATCCTGAAATTCCCAAAGTTCTTTCTTGCCTTTGTTGTGCCTTTTAAGTCGTTTGTTAAAGTAAGGAAATCTTACAATGTTTTTTCGTTCGTTTCTTTTTGTTACGAAGATATTGAGTTGCTTTGTCAAGTCACGCAAAATTAATTTTACCTTTCGATCATGGCATAACACAACACAAAAACACTTCCTGTCTCAACTTCCAAAGTGTGGAGATGATGAAGTGACATATAAGGCTCTGTCATGATTGTCCCTATCACTCATCGATCGTTTCTCGTTTCCTTCATTATTGATTTCCTTTTGGAGAAACTGGTCTTTTTGTCATTCACACTTTTTGCTGTCAGACAGACTGCCACCGACTGGGCTAAGGCATTTGTAGAGCATGGGATTTTTTTCATAGGAACTCCCTCCCCTCGTTTTTTATTTTGGAATAATATCAGTGTATAGTCTGGTGTCCTATAATGTGAAATATCTGATTTCACACAATTTTGTATTGGCAATATTTCACTTTATCTCTACCGTTTTTAGTTTCCGTTCCTTGAGAATTTTTTAAGTATTTCTTCTACAGACTGTGTATTTGTTGTCCTTTTAAGGTTTTTGGCTACCCACCTGCTTTAATGTAATTAAGAAATAATCAAAAATCTTCGGCTAAGCTCTCGGAAGTGGAAATAGTGCAACCAAAGTAAATTATAGAAAAAATAATTTAAAATATACAATTCTCATAAAATAAAAATTAATAGAGTACTCATGCTCTATTACTGCTTATTTTGTGAGCCTTGGCAACTCTAACCGCTTTCCAATACCTTATTAAGACCATAACCTCACTAAGAAAGTGTTGTGAAGGTTCTGAAGGAGCATCATAATAAGCCTAAGCCAAGTCCTTCCCCTAAAAACCTATTCGGTAATGAAAATACCGATAAACAGCCGAAGAAAGGGACGACTTCAGCTAGCAAGATCGTTATTAGGTGCAGATCCTTGGAAATAATAATTGGGGTACAGCCTATTGATCTATATATATTAAGGAGACCGCAATACACTCTTTTGGAAAACAATGAAAATTACACCATTGTTGGTGTTGTACAATGTGTCCCGTTTGCTCGGTTAGTCCCTGACCTACGATATGCTACATAAAATGTGAAATGGACAACTGTTTATCTGTCGGTCCGTCTGTCTGTCGTCTTTATGTTCCAGCATAAGGAAACTTTGAGGTATTCAATATACGAATATGTTTGATGTCTTCGAATGTTGTTTTGGATCATTAATGACTTCATTAATGATCCAAAACGCGGTTCCGATTAGCGCATCTACACTTACATGTTTTTGGGGACCTTCCATTAATATTTACTCGAATGGATTATATTAGCCAAGACCTAGTTGAAAGCTGTCTTCTCGATCCCCACGGAAAATTGGGCTCGTACAAAAGCACTCTAGCGATAGGTGCATTAAAAACAGGGATCGATTCGCATATTGTCCCACAAGAGGTATCTTCAAAATGACTTTGTCAGTTGAAGTGGTGACCCTTCAATGTTAGACAGGATAAGTTTGATACATTTGAAACCAATTAACTGTTTTCGGTTTAATCAGAAATTGGTACCAATTGGTCATCATATAGGGAGTATATAACCCAATTTTCCGTCAACTAAGATGTAGATAACCCAACTAACCCTCTACTTGGGAGTAGATAAGACAACTGGTCGTCTACAGAATATTATATAACTCAAATGCATCTCAACTAAAGAGTAAATTACCCAATTTGTGGTCAACTAAGTCGAAGATAACCCAACTAAAGAGTAGATAACCTAACTAATAACTTACTACGTAGTAGATAACTCAGATGGCTGTCTATTAAGTAGTAGATAACTCAACTGTATCTCTACTAAGGCGTAGATAACCCACATTTTCGTCAACTAAGGCGTAGATAGCCCAACTATCAACGAGGGTTCTGCTAAGTAGTATATTACACAAACTCGTCCTCTACTAGGGAGCAGATAACCCAATTCCTAGTCAACTAAGAGGTAGATAACCCAACTACCCCTCTAATAATGAGTAGATAAGCAGAACGAGGGTTCTGCTAAGTAGTAGATTACAGAAACTAGTCCTCTACTAGGGAGCAGATAAGCCAATTTCTAGTCAGCTAAGAGGTAGATAACACAACTACCCCTTTAATAATGAGTAGATAAGCCTAACTGCTTGTTTACTATGTAGTAGATAACTCAACAGTATTTCTACTAAGAAGTAGATAACCCAATTTTTCGTCAACTACCCAACTGGTATTTTTCTAAGTAGTAGATAACACATCTGGTCTTCTACTATGGAGTAGATAACCCAACTGGTGGTCAACCAATGAATAGATAAGCCAACTGTTATTTTACTGAGGTGTAGATAAACCTAGCAGATTTTAATAATTATTAGATAACCAAACTGGTCGTCAACTAAGAAGTAGATAAACCACATGGTATTTTACTAAGTAATAGATAAACGAACTGGTCCTCTTTTCGGGAGTAGATACAAAAGATTATATAACTCAGCTGTATTTCTACTTAAGAGTATATAAACCAATTTGTAGTTATCGTACGTAGATAACCCAACTAGTCCTCTACTAAAGAATAAATAACCCACCAGTTTGTCTACTAAGTAGTGGATAACCCAACTGGCTGTCTACTAAGTAGTAGATACATGAACTGCATATTCACTAATGCGTGGGTAACCCAATTTTACGTCAACTAAGGCGTAGATAACCCAACACCTATTTTAAATAGAAGAAGAACCATCATCTACTAAAGAGCAGATAACTTAATTTGTAGTCAACAAAGAGGTAGATAGCTCAACTGGTATTTTACTATATAACCCAACTAGCCCTCTACTAAGGAGTAGGTAACCGAAATGGTTTTGTACTAAATAGTATATAACTTAATTTTATCTCTACTAAGGAGTAGATAACCCATATTTTCCTCAACTAGGGCGAAGATAGTCCAACTGGTATTTTGCAAAGTAGTAAATTACCCAAGTGGTCCTCTACCAGGCAGAAGATAACTCAATTTGTTAGTCAACTAAGAGGTAGATAACCCTGCTAGCATTCTAATAATGAGTTGATAATCCTACCTGCTTGTTAATAAGTAGTAGATAATTGAACTGTATCTCTACTAAGAAGTACTTATATTTAACCAAATTTTTCGACAACTAAGGCGGATTTAAGACACCTAGTATTTTACTAAGTAGTAGATAACTCAACTGGTCCTTTGGATAACCCAACTGGTTGTCAATCTATGAATAGATAAGGCAACTGGTATTTTACTAAGGTGTAGATAAAACATCTTGTATTTTATTAAGTAGTAGATAATCCAATTGGTTGTCAACAAAGGGGTAGATAAATCAAGTGGTATTAGTATAAACCAACGGGTAATTTACTAAGTAGTCCTCCACTATTGGCCCTTTCCTAGATAGTAGATAAACCATCTTATCGGATACTAAGTAGTAGATAAACCAAACGTTTCTCTAGGGAAACGTCAACTAAGGAGTAGATAACAAAGTAGTAGTATTTTACTAAGTAGAACATAACTCATATGGACATCTACTACGGTGTAGATAAGCCAACTCGTCGTCTACAAAAGATTATAAACATAACTCAGCTGTATCTCTTCTAAACAGTAGATAACTCAATTTGTATTCAACTAAAACGTAGATAACACAACTAGCCTTATACTAAGAACCCAACCCAACTGGTTGTCTACTAAGTAGTAGATAACACAACTCGTCGAAAAGGAGCACAATCCATCGATACCTCCATTCCAAAACATGCTAAGTGCAAAAAGATAGTTTTTCAGGAGAGGCGATCAACGTTTTTGAATATTGAGAATTTAAAAATTAAATGTCCCTGAAGATATGATAAGACGACTTTGCCAATGTTTGGATGAAGGTATCGATCGAAGGGCGGCAACCCTGTGTTAAGATGTTAGAAAAAGTGCGAAAACGTTTAGAAATATATGTACGAGTATGTATGTGGTTCAGGAATTGACTAATTGCAATACTTCTTACCAGGTCCTCAAAAGCCAGGGTAGGCATTTTCTAATGAAATTACCTTTCTTTTTCACCTCTTACATCAAATCAAATATTCCGGAAACTTCAGATGTTTAGAGATAATTGACATTTGACAGACGTTTGGAGCCGTGATAACATCTGCTAATGAAAGCATTATTCTTATCAAAATTAAAGAATACCTACCAAAATATCTTTGCTCAAAAGAATTCTGTGTTCGTGAAATTTTGACAGGTTTATCAGCTCCAAAGCCCCATAAATATGTATACAAACATGTTTTCAATAATCCCGGTTTTTTGTTGTTGTTGAGAAACCTTAACAAAGCCATAGTCAGCCTGCCTTTCTTACCTACTATAATCGCTAGAATGACAGATGTTTGTCATGACACCGGTGAGTGAGTATGTATGTGTGATGTACATCGTATCATATCATTACTAATGTCAGAAACACCTTTCATTCCTTAACAGCAAAAAAAAGAATTCCCTGAATATTCCTTTCCATTGCATTCTTGGCTAGGATATGATAGGATAGGTACGATAGCCTAAGCAACAGCTGATGTTGGTCTTCGTTGGCTGTCAGGGCGGTCAAAAGAAGGTTTGACCGACCACCAACCGATGCTAACAATAATGACAACATAAAACTACGAACAACGGCGACGAGACGAATACTGCCAGAACTCAATTGTTAACTGATGGCTATTAAAACCGCCTAGATCATAAGCATGCAACATGGCGCAAATGCGGCCTATACACCTCTACGGCTCATGACCCATAGAGCATTTGTAGTAATTGTTGTTGTTGTTTGTTTTCTTCATTTATACATTTTCTCAATTCATCATTCATAGCCATGTGCCGGGAGTTTTGTTCAAGACACAGATGTCTTTGGAAAGACAAAATACACACAGCGGTTTTTTGTAAGATCCTAATTGGATTTTTTGTGGTTCATTTTTTATGTTCCACGTTTTACTATTTATTTTCCGGCTCTAAAATTTTGAATTTCTCTACAAATATCCTTCTAGGACGACTAGTTTATCATTTCACAGTGGGACTGATTGCAAAAAAGTGGTCTAGACTGTGGTACAGATCGTTCCGCAATGTTCCATACATGTTCTTTCGGAAAATGATTATTTGCACTACCCTGTTGCAAGGGATGCTTGTTACACCTGGTGTCAAAATAAACCGCTTTTGTTATTTTGAATATTCTAATGCCAGTAACTTCTACACCATTTTCAACAGTAATTGAGAAATTTTTACTTGAAATTGAGATTTTACATTTGAAATCGACAAAATTTCAATTGAAATTGAGATTTTACATTTGAAATTGGCAACATTTCATTTGAAATTGAGATCTTCCATTTGAAACTGACTAAATGTCAATTGAAATTGTGATCTTCCATTTGAAATTTACTAAATATCAATTGAAATTGAGATTTTCCATTTAAAAATGTCTAAATTTCATTTTAAGTTAGGATATTTCCATTTTAAATTGAGAAAATTCCGTTTGATATTAGGATATTTTGTTTTTAAATTGAGAACTTTTTATTTATAATTGAGAAATTATAATACAGTTCTTGTAATACGAATAATTATTATAAATCAACTAACAAACGTGGAACCATTTCGAGTTTATATAAATAATATATAGCCCATTTGTTTGTAGATGCTGCAGTGGATGACCCTCTACGCCGATCCAATTGTATGACTCCGAATATTCCTATTGCACCTATCAAATGCACATTTGGACTACGCGAGGAAGTTACCACTGGTCCCAAGCGGAAACCCGGCAACAAACGGTTAACGATTCCACGGGTCATATTTATCAAGAAAATAGCGCATTTATCCTTCAACTCCAGCTTTTAACATGTATTTCAAAATCAAAGTTATTTTCATCATTTCTCAATTTCAAATAGAAATATTCTAATTTCAAACAGAATTTTCTGAATTTCAAATGGAAATATCTAATATAATAATAATACCTAATTTCAAACGAAATTTAGACAATTTCATATAGAAAATCTCAATTTCAATTGAAATTTAGTCAATTCCAAATGGAAAATATCAATTTCAAATGAAATTTAGCCAATTTCAAATGGAAAATCTCAATTTCAATTGGAATTTTGTCAATTTAAAATGTAAAATCTCTATTTCAAGTGAAATTTTCTCAATTACAATGGGAAACTTCTCAATTACTGTTGAAAATGGTGTAGTTTTCTATATAATTCCCGACATTTTTCGATTACCGAGAATCGGGAATAATTATTTTTTTATTTTTATTTATATTATATGATCAATAAAAACAAAACATCTTAGTCTATTAGTTGTATAGCGTGATCCATTTCGAGGTTCCCTACTTTTTTAAAGAAAAAACACAGAAAATTAAAATTGAATGAGGAAAGTTTATTATCATTTGAAAGAACATCCTTTGGCATTTATTTTTTTGAAGATTATTAACACCCTGGACGTTATGACATATCGCCAAAGAAAAGACAAATGGAGAATTATTTCTCTGTCTTAGTCAATCCACATACATATAAATTTTCTTTTGAGGCACCCTGTACGAGCATGCCAAATTGATGTGAACAAAAATACTTTCGACTTGGAATATTAAACAAATTCTTGTACTGACTGTCGGAAATCAGCTGGAAATCAATGTAAACATTCTTTTGAGGCACCCTGTACGATCAAGTCAAACGGATGCTAATAACAAGTAAAAGCGTTAAGTTCGGCCATGCCGAATCTTATATACCCTCCACCATGGATAACATGTGACCTCACAAAATAACTCAAAACTGAATAAAATAACACCGAAAATATAGTAGATGAGAACAGTAGGAAACATATAGTAGATGAGAACAGTAGGAATCACAGCAAGTTAGATGATATATATGGGGGCTATATCAAAACATTGACCGATATGGCCCATTTGCAATCCCAAACAGCCTGCAACTATAAGAAATATTTATACCAAATTTGATCAACCTAGCTCTATTATTGCGGACTGTTGCGTGATTACCACAGACGGACGGACGGACGGACAGACGGACATGGCTAAATCGTCTTAGAATTTTACGACGATTTAGAATATACATATATACTTTATGGGGTCTCAGACCAATATTTATAGGTGTTACAAACGGAGTGACAAAATGAATATACCCCCCATCCTATGGTGGAGGGCATAAAAATTCTCTCGATTTGGAATATTAAACAAATTCTTGTACTGACTGTCATTGTGAGGGAAATAGCTGATCAATAATGTTAACCTAAAACTTGGCCGTAAATTCTCAATTTATGCTCACTTGATTACAATCTAGACACTGTTTCTCCATCTTTCGTTGCTAGAGGAAAACTCTGCTGAATGAATGAAGTACGGATCTGTAATTCCCATTAAATCTTGTGGCAAAAAGTTCAATAGCTGAAACAAACCTCTCTTGTTTAGTTTCTTTTTTATTTCTCTTTAATGTGTTTTCTTTCACATTTGTATTGGACTACTTGGAATTCAATTTTTGTTGTTTGTAGCTCCTGTCATCTTTGTTATCCTTTAAACAGCAGTTGTGTGTTGTATTGGATTCTTGGAGAGCTCTTCTTAAAAATTCAATGTACTGTCATGCCCATACATTCATCCAGCCATCCATCCATCCATCCATCGAGCGGGCGAGTCGAGTACATCTGAATTATTTTTAAACATCTGGCCATTTGTTCAGTGACGATCGTTTCCTTCAGCAGGATATCTCACTGCGGCTGGGACTATGTCTGTGTCCGTCCGTCCGTCTGTCCGCCTGCTTGCCTGAGTTTTATAGTGTAGTATATGTGATGGCAACAAAAGCCGAGGACAACGCCTGCCACTGGCAGTGCCGTATGGTTGGGTTTTTGTTCGGCTTGTGTGTCGTTTTGCTACATGAACATTTTTAGGTCGCTGACATTATTACTTTGACTGGGTTTCGTTGTTGCCTTGCTGTTCGCGTCTATATGTGTGAGTGTGTGCCTGTTTTGGTGTATGAATGTGTCCCTCTGTCAGCTTTATGTTCATTGTATTAAATTCCGAGCCCGGTGCACTTTATATCTTTCTCTTTAAAATTTCATTTCATTACACATTTCCTTTTGCTTCTCGTTCTTCTCATAGGCTCTTGTGTGGTGTTGTTCCTTTTTTGTATTTTCCTTTGGAAACAGCTTGCCACATTTGTGTCTGTCAAAGGATCTACTGCTGTCGGTTGTTGAACTGCAATTGAAAGAATGGTACATGTAAAACCTTTTTATTCCTGCTTTCCTTTACGGATAATAGAGAGTAGAAAAACTACAACTAGTTTTAGGTTCGTTTTTTTCTTTTTATTTCTCTTTACAGCTGTTTGCTTTGGAATATGCGTGTTTAGAGGTGCCACATGCAATAATTTCTGGCAGGTGTTGAGTTGGGTTATTTTAGCTATTATTTTTTTTCTCCCTCTCTGTTCATTGTCTTGCTATTGGTTTAATGTTTAGTTTTATTGATATATTTTTTCTTTTTGTTCAGCAATTTGTCCCATAACAGCTGATTGATGTTTTATTTGGCTATCTAACAATCAGCTGATTTTTAATGAGGTATCACATACAAGATGAGGATTTTTTTATGAAGAAGAGATGGAAATTATGACTTAGTTTTTAGACAGATGTGGAATAAGAAAATGTTTGTACGTATAGAAAAATGGCTTATAAAATTGGACTAAAATTTTAACATTACAAAAACATATTTTTTCTTTATATAAAATGTTTTTGCTTAAACTTAAAAAGGTAAGCAAATTCCCCTTTTTTCAATTTATTATTTTTTTGTTTTCTTTCGAAATTTGGGGGATTTTCAAATCGCTTAAAGACTTAGAATCTTATTCATAGTAATTTAAAGAAGGTTTGAGGAACGTTTTAGCAATGCTAAACAGGAAAAAAGCATTATTGCTAAAAATTAATTATTCTGCATATATTTGGGTAAAGAGCTTTTTGTCGTTAACAGCTTTTCATATATAAATATAACAAAAACAACTGAAAATACCATATTTGGCAATTTTTTAAATAATTTTTGAGAATTCCGGGATTTTATTTCGATTATTCTTATTTATGGGGGTTTTTAGGCACTCCTTGCAAAGCAATCAAAGCTGAGTTTCAGCAAATGAGAAATAAATAAAGGTTTTCCAAAATCTATCAACTCTCAAAAATATTTTAAAAATCCCCAAAAGTGTTGTTTCTCCCGTTTCCTTTGACACTTTCACGTATAGATAAATATGTGAATATATATTCTTATTTTCTTCAAGTTTTTAAAAACTGAAAGTTAAATTTTTGGGGAATATTTTAAATATTTTTCTGGAATTTTGAGATTGTATCTCCATGCATATTATTTTTTAGAGTTTTTAGGCACTCCCTTGCAAAGCAATCAAGGTAGAGTTTAAGCAATTTTTTTTTCGCTACATTTAAATTTCACATACTGATATCTCGGGAACTATATACGAGTACAATCTGCGATGGCGATCCCAAAACTAGACGACCTGACATATAGATGGCGGTAGTAGTTTAAAAAAATTACTTTCTTGAAAAGTGGCAACCTTCTAAAGCATATATTTTAAGTTCCAAGGCGCCATGTTGTTTATTTTTTTGAGCACTCAAAAGTAAACGATCTCAGTGAATTTGTAAACAACGAAAAATTTTTTCACCGATATCTAATACATTTCCAACAAGAGGTGTTATTTTGAATCACCCGCTATTTCAGTAGATGTCACTTTTGAAGCTTTTAGTCTTTGACATTTGACAAGTAGAATCTACGCCATTACTAAAAATGGAAAGATACCCGATCATCGAACGATACAAAACGATCAAAAAACGGTCGAACAAAAAAACGATACAAAATCATCTTGACTGATGGGGCCCATTTCCACCTCAGAGGCTACGTCAACAAGCAATTTTGTCGCATCTGGGGCTCGGAAAACCAAGGTGTTACCATGCTCAACGTGTGTGTGACTGTTTGGTGCGGTTTATGGTCCGGCGGGGTCATTGGACCTTGCTTTTTCGAAAACTGTTGATCGAGGTTGGATCAACAGTTACGGTGAATGGATTGCGCTATCGAGAGATGATTAATGATTTGTTATGGTCGGAGTTGGATGATATTGATCTGGACAACGTTTACTTTCAACAATCCGGCGCTACGTGCCACACATGTAACGAAACGATTGCTCTGTTACGGGTAAAGTTTCCGGTGTTATCTCTCGAAGAGGTGATCACAACTGGCCACCGAGATCTTGTGATTTAACACCTTGCGACCTCTTCCTTTGGGACCACGTGAAAGATAAGGTCTACACCAACAGCCCATCGTTGAATCAAGACCTCAAAGATATAATTCGTGAGGATATCTAGGACATAGGGCAGCCACTTTGCGATTTGGTTATGGACAATTTCATGAAAAGGATATGGTCCTGTAAGCGTGATCGTGGTGGCCATTTGGCTGATGTTGTTTTTCATTATTAACGGCATACATTCCTCTTTATTATGAAATAAACATCCGATAATTTATCTCAAAAAATGGAATTTTTCTTTGAATACCAAAATAACACCTCTTGTTGGAAAACCCTTTACAATACATTATTTTAAAAGGTCTTAATCCAACAAGTATTAAAACCGTGCTAATTATACTTCGCCGGAGTCAGCTCCTTCGTATACAACTATAAAATATTGGGTGGCAGAGTTTAAACGGGGCCATACAAGCTGCCAAAACGAACACCGTAGAGGTCAACCAATTGCGGTGCCCACGCCAGAAATGGTTAAAAAAATCCACAAAATGGTATTGTATGACCGTCGTTTGGAGCGCTGCCAGTTTAGGGGATTTATCCCCAATTTGGGGATTTTTCTTTGTAAATGGGGATATATTTTTTGGTTTGGTGATCCGGGGAATTGGTGGGGATTGCAATTTTACATTATTACATGTCTTCATTTATGTTAAAATTTGTATTTTCTGTTAAAAATTGTATCAAAAGTTCGTACATAAAGAATCTTTGACTAACGCTCTTGCAGTGTATTAGAGTATGACTTAAATAGACTACACAGAAAAAACTAAATTGTTAATTCAACAATAATTTTCAAAAACTCAAATACAAAATTTTTCAAAATTCCTGTGATAAAGAAAATTTAAGTTTCATCAACGAAAATTGTGACTCGTTCATTGAATATTTTTTCCTTTTTTACTCAACAAACATATTTTCATTTCAACGACAATATCTGTAATTTGTTTGTTAAAAATAATTTTGATTTTTCCAAACAAATATATTTTCAAATCATTTATTGAAAATCTGTTGCCTTAAAATACAATAAATATATTGTCATATTAACAACCAAATTTGTTATTTTCTCTGGAAATTAATGGATTTTATACAATTTTATAATATAATTTTAATAATGCTTATTATACGATTATGTACTTATTTAAAATCGTAATGGCATCTTCCTCATTAACATTTAGGCGAAGTGGGAACAGAGTCTGCAGATTCCACAATAAAGTTGCTCTAAAGAAAATTTTAGACAAAAGTACAAAAAAAAATAAAACATTATGTTAATGATAGATATTATTCGACGGAATTACTTACATTCGTCTCTGTTTTTGAGTAAATTAAATACAAAAATCTTTGCCTCATAAAGATGTTATGCGGTACAGCTTAATTTGTTTCAGCACTTCCTCCAAAACAGGTCCACTTCATTTGCTCTAATATTTTTGGAACGCAAATACTTTACTGCTTCCACTTAATATATCTCTGGAATTGAGCAAACGAATTTGAATTACAAACCAGTAAGGACGTGCTAAATATACCCTATTACCCTTAAATACCTATTACCCTTATAGCGCTTAGATTCAAAATCGGAATGTAGGAAGGTATATAAATACGCGACTATATCGTAATCTGGATAAATGTTCTCACAATTAGACAACGTTCGTCTTTGGTTTAATAAACCGTTATCTGTTAAGTCTTTTAAAGATCTGCTAAGAAATGCCGATTAGATGCAAAATCGGGATATACGTATTTGCGTGGCTATATCTAAATCTGGAAAGATTTTCTTCAAATCCGTCCGTGGGTTTAACAAATTCACTCTCCCAAATTTCGGGGGAGAGTGAATATGTTTGCTGAGAGGCAAATCGGAAGCAACATGAATAAGTGGGCTAGAGGTATCTCTGTTTGGTCCAAAAGTTTTCTTTGGGTCGATTTTTAGACACCATGCGCTTAGATGCCAAATCGGAAGTATATATATATGGGGACTTATTCTAAATCTGAACCGATTTTGACAGTTATTTGTGCAAAATTTCATCAAGGTCGGAGTGAAATTCCGACTTGTTCTTTTCGAACACTTTAAGATGGAGAGACGGACGGACATTGTTAAATCGAATCAGCTACTGATTCCTAGCAGATGTGCACGAAACAAACGAGTAATACCCTGTACCACAGTGTCACACTTAATTTCACTATTGTTATGTTGCCACTTATCACTTGTCTTTTCATATAGGCACTCCTTTTATTCCTTTAATGTAAATTAAAACGCGTTTGTTTGCGATGGTAAGGGTACGAAAGGGTGCGACAATCAATTTTTATTTTGAAATTTATAATGACATTTTTTATGTATATCTTGTGTGTATAAATTTGAACAACAAACTCAAAATACGAAAAATATTACGAGAAATAAGTAAGAGTTTGACAAATTTATCATTTGATTAGATTCGGAATAATTTTGAAAATTATTTTCCAAATTTCATTAATAATATTTGTTGAATTTCAAAAATATTAACATACAGATACATTTGTTGAAATTTTTAAACTGTCTGTTTTTTCTGTGTACCTGTAGTAATTGCAATACGTATTTCTATAGATATTTATAAATCTCAATGGAAACAATTTACTCGTAAGCTCATTTTCTATTAAAGTTTACTTGTATCAGGATTATGATGGTCCAACTCAATTTTTAAGAACTGGCATCGCTAGTATTAACCTTTTTGCCAATTAGTTAGTCCATTGGCAGAAATTATAAAACTTTTAATACCAGAACGTCTCATGTCCATGGCTTAAGTGTATGTCCATGGACATGAGACGTTTAAACGTCTCCTCTCTTCAACCTAACCCAATACCAGAAAGATGTACAAACAATTCGATGATGTAGATGAGATGGAAGAGTTTGTATCAGATATATTTGATATAATGAATATTTAAAACGTACGTTTTCTACAAACAACGAATTTTACTACAAAATACATTGAATTTTAAAATACTTCATTCACATGAGTTAAAATAGTATCTGGGGATTTTTTTGGGGATGAGAAATCTTTTTTTGTGGCTTTAGGGGATAAAAAATAAAAATTTGGGGATTCGGCACTAAACAAAGCCTGGTCGTTTGCAGGTTCGTAATCTGAAGTCATAGGCATTTCAAAAAGTGCTATACATCGCATATTGACGGAAAATTTGATGATGAGAAAGCTATGCGCAAGATGGGTGCCGCGTTTGCACACAATCAAGACAATGCCCAAAATCAAGGAATTAAAGTTCGAATTGCTTTAGCACGCACCTTATTCGCCAGATTTAGCTCCCTCGGATTATTTTTTGTTTCCAACAGTAAAAAAGTAGTACAGTCTAACCTTTTTACTGTTTTCTGATTTTACTGCACGCAAAGAAAAAATTCGTTTCTGCGAAACGAAATATTAGACAACTACAATTATCGTTTACGACGACTGAAATTCTTTTGGTCAGAACAAACAATTGCTTACGCGAAATAAGTTTCTGTCGCAATAAACGAAATTTTCGGTTCCGACAAACGAGAATTGTAGTTGTCTAATATTTCGTTTCGTTTTCTTTGCGTGTGACATTGTAACCTCTATTTTAATTACGAGTAGCTATTTGTAAATGCCACTAAAAGGTTCAGCCCAAAAAAATCAGCAGGTATTTTCGCTCTATGTGAGCTACGTTTCTGGGTAATATTTTTCACAGATTCCAACATAAGGCAGAATTGATCAGCTGATAGGTTACGCTATGACAACGTTACATATACGCATAGCTAATTCAGCCTTTAGACTGAGCAACATAAATGTTTCAAAATTTCACACAACACCACAGAAAACAGATGAAGTCAACTCCTAAACTTTCTTGAGCAAAAAACTTGTAGGTAATCGGCAGAATGACATCGCAGTTAATTTTTTTATTCTCTTTCGATAAATTAATTTATTTCTTTGAAAACTACATCAATGTTTCATTTAATAAAAATAAATAATTATTAAAATTGCGAATCTACATAGAAAAAATGTTGCATATATTTCAAGATTGTCGCCAAATATGTCCCTATTCTTTAAAAATAGTACATTTACTAACTTACTTAAAATATAGATAAGTTCGTACATATTAGATATAAATGAATTTAAGTAAAAAATGTACTTATTTTATAGTTTGGGGGATTTTTGTCGCCAATCTTGACAAACAATTGTCTGTGTGCTCTAGGGCTTTTTTGAAAATCTGATAGATATTCTTCCCCATTCGTTGGCGTCTAAATATCAAAGTATTACTTTATAGTTTTCATTTATATCGTATACATTATTCTAAACTTTAAAGAGGAGCAATTGTTGTATTTCTTCTCTCAACCCTTTATATTATTTAAAAAAACAGCTGATTTTCTACTACTTCCCACGCCGCCAAACAGCTGATGGCGGGCGGATTGTGATGTTGTGTGGTGCTTTTTTGCACTGTTTGTTTATTATTGCATATTTGTTGGCCGAAACATATTATTTATTTTGTTAATTTACTGCGCCAACGTCAATAACCGAAGTACTACTACTACGGGTTGGAATAACCAACCACCACCATTAGTTCTATAGTTGATATTTGTGCTTAAGTCTCTGACTTGGAACTCTTGAGCTCTTCATCCACCATGCATGCGAATTAAGGAGCCAGTCAGCC
This sequence comes from Eudasyphora cyanicolor, assembly GCA_963930755.1. Taxonomy (NCBI): domain Eukaryota; kingdom Metazoa; phylum Arthropoda; class Insecta; order Diptera; family Muscidae; genus Eudasyphora; species Eudasyphora cyanicolor. The sequence continues at coordinate 21,738,482 of OZ005738.1, forward strand.
AGCCAGCCAGTCAAGTTCTCAATGTGTCGTCATCACCGACATCATCCACCATGGCGTGCTGTTCTCTGGTGGAGATTTCAGGCACTTGCTCCAAACCACCACCACCGGTGGCAGTGCCAGCTCCACTCTGAGCTAACCGTTGTAGTAGTACGTACGGTTTGTTGTATTTGAAAAATATTGTTTTTGTCGGCCAGTAATGGTATGTATGGGTTTTGGGGCTGGCTGGCGGAGGTGGTTGGACGGTGGTGTGGTGGTTTCACGGCTCAATTCAGATAGAGCGCCTACAATGACGACAACGACGACGACGTCCAACAAAGGGGTGGAAAAGTAACACGCATGTTTTCTAGGTGCAAGGACGTCTGGCGGCCTTGAACCACTTGTTCCTTTAAGCTAGACGACGACGGTGGCACAAATTTTTCATCCACCATTAGCCAACTGTCCTACCCGGCCGGCTTTCAATCTGGCTGCAGGCACCACCAACCACTTTATTTTCCTCGGAAAGAAAAAAACACATACATGGTTCCGTCCCCCCTTTTTTGCCTCATCAGAAAATCATTCATAAACAAGGGAAAACATCCACTTTTCGAGTATGTCGCACTTTATTGTGTGCATTTTGAGAGTTTTTCCTTTCCTTTCCCGAAACGGAGGAAGCCCATGTCCTTGACATTACAATTACCACCTTTCTGTGGTGCCATTTGACAAGAGGCATAGGAGGCAGCACATGCATCATTTCCAAGTACTTGTACTCGTACTTGTTGTTACTTGTGGAAACGCTTCCGAAATGTTCTAATTATTAGGGGTTTGTTTATATCTTTTGGCTCGGGCAAAAATGTCTTAGGTTGTTTGGTGGTTACCCTCTTTATCGGTGGTGTCACTGTCGCCGCCACCACCACCATTTTCATATACGTCATGTACGTCTCCGCGAGTACTATTGCAATTTCCATTCATGAATTCTCCACAAAACAAAACTTAGGGTTAAAATTCTTATTCTCATTGTCTGGTGGAATGTATTGCTGATGGTCAGGTCGGTGGATCAGGTGTTTGACCTTGTTTTTTCCATCAGGGTTCAATGTCGCTAACGACTAGGGGTAGATTTTCGCGATATTCCAGCAACAAGTGTTGATTTTAGGGGATGGCCTTTATGGTGTGGAGGGGGAGGGGAAGGAAATATAGTTAAGAAAATGACTATACTACATATTGAGCTGTCCTTTAAAGACCATTGCATTAGTCACTTACATCTTCACTTCTATCCCATGTGTTGTTTTCAATGACCTAGGATTCAGAATCGGTGTTAGTACAAAGTAAAATGTTCACTGTCCTTAATATCAATGTAATTTATGCTAAATATGCGCTAATCTTTAAAAATAAGTACACCAAAACAAATCGCGATATGAAAATATAATAAATATGACATTTTCCCAAAGAATATACTATCATATTTAAGTTTTCAAGTCATTGCTTAGATTAAATTAGGTTAGGTTTAAAGTGTCAATCGGCACACGGGGCAAAATCGCCTTTTTTGATATGTTTGAATCGAAAGAAAATATATTTGGAACACAAATTTTTAAATATTTTATATTTCTTAGCAAATAAATTTTATTTGAAAATCAATAAAATATATTTGGAACGCATATATTACTATATTACAACAAATTATATTTGCAAACTAAATTTCTCAAATAAAATATGTGTTTAAATACAAATAAAATTATTATTTAGGAATTTTTCCAAATATATTTTATTTAAAAAAGATTTCCAAAACTTTTGCTGAGTTTTTCAAATTTCAGTTTCAATTTTTCCTTGGTTTCGAATTGTACCTCCCAGTTACGATACCATATGCAGCATTACCTTCTGTTTTAAATCAATCATTTAAAATTTCTGAGTATTCCAAGCCATCATGAGTTGTCAATTCTCTAAGTACTTTATATTGACCCAAGATTATATGATTTCAATTATTATTTTTTTTATGAACATTAAAAATTTCTAAAAATTTAACTTTGAATTACTGAAAAATTTGACACAATTTATGTATTTTATGAATATTTAAATGCAAATAAATATTTGTTTCACAAATAGCAGTCAGATTGGGATGTAAACAAATATTTGTTTAGAACAACATCTTCCTAAATACACAATTTTTGTATGTACCAAATATTACATGCTTAGAGTCTACCCTAACAAGTTTCAAGCCGAATATGTTTGGGACAATATACTACAGAATGGATTTTTTTCAGCGTGCATGTCATGTTACTTTAGACTATGTAGCCCATTTTAATATCAGAGGACGTTTTTCCTATCGCCTTCCGGGGAACAGACGCAGTAGGTGTTTCTATTGATCCATCCGCTTCATCGTTACATCAGCTTCTGCAGTAGTCACGTCGCAAGAACTTCAGTTTTCCTGCATGCCGTCTAATAAGCCGGAGACCCGTCATGACAAACGTGATAATTAAGACGTTCCGTGACGTTCGGATAACGACAGCAGGAGGTTGATGCGTTTGGAGATTTTGCATGGTTGTACCAGCTTAGAATGTATGCAGTTCCTGACTAGTGACAATTAGACATTTGTTGTCCTTTATTACGAAGAACTCGCAGGTTGCTAGTGGCATATCCTATGTAGGCGTGTAAGGTAGTTCCTAAACTTGCAAGTTATTCTGATCTATAGGTTCCTCTTATGCCCCTGTAGCCCTGCACACAAATCAGGGGAATATCGACCGACTCACCTATCTCGTTTAAAGATTTACGACCGTAGAGGGCAGTTCTTGAATTCCGGGTGACGGTTTCCAGGGATTCTATAGCAGCCTGACTATCAGACAAAATATTCATATAGACTTTAGTCAGAAAATTCCTGTAATTTCTAGTCATTGTGGTTGCCTTGCAATGCGCCTGTGACCCGTCATGACAGCCATAATAAGTAAAACGTTCGGTGTCGATAACGATTGAAGTGCAGGGCGTTGATGCGTTTGGACCATATCAGTTCGGAATGTATACCGTTCCTGACTAGTGAACAAGTGTCATTTGTTGACATAAAGGAACTATCTCTCAAGAATAGCTTGCACTAGAGGTATGTAAGGTAGTTCCTAGTCTTGCAAGTTAATCTACTCTGCAGGTAAGTCCCTTTAGCCCTGCAAACAAATCAGATGAATATTGAACGATTCAGCCATTTTATTTAAAGATCTGCGACCGTCAAGGGCAGTTCGTGAATTCAGGAAAATGGTTTCAGAGTATTTACATCAGCCTGACTATCAGAGAATATATCCATACCTACGTCAGAAAATTTCTGTAATTTCAACGATAGACCTTTAGTCCAATAAGGCAGTGACCCGTCATGACAGATATTGTAATTGAGACGTCGGGTCCTAAGGGAACTACATATGCCTCAAGATGAGACATAGAAGAGACATGTAAAGTATTTTCTGGTCTTGCAAGTTAATCTGCACTATAGTTCCCTGTTATGTCCCTGTGGCCTTACATGCAAATCAGATGAATGTTGAACGATTCAACCGTCTCGTTAAAAGATCTGCGACCGTACAGGGAATTTCTTGAATTCATGAAGACGGTTTCCAGGGATTTTTTCGCAGTCTGAATATCAGAGAAAATATTCATACCGACTTTCATCAGAAAGTTCCAGTAATTTCTAAGATAGACCTTTAGTCTATCTACCTGCCGTCCAATGAGACAGTGACATGATAAGTGAGATATCCGGTCTCGATAACGACTCCAGGGCGTTGGTGCGTTTGGAAGTTAGGCAAGTTCCTCACTAGTGAGCACCTGCCTCTTGCTACCATAAGTATAGTGAATTTCTCAAAAACATCTTGCAGGTCGATAGAGACATGTCATATGACATGTCATATGTACCCACATGTAAGGTAGTTCCTGGTCTTGCAACTTAATCTGCTCTATAGTTCTGTACCCGCGGTCCTGCACCCAAATCAGATGAATGTTGAACGATTCAGCCATTTCGTCTAAAGATCTGCGAGTGAGAGCAGTCGTTGAATGCAGGAAGACAGTCTCGAGGGTATTTATAGCAATATGACTATCAGAGGAATCTCTGACTACAGACTTTAGTCATGTAATTTAATATAGATTTTCAGGTTCCGTGCATGTCGTCCTATAATGCAGTGACCTCTCATAACAGACATAATAAGTGAGACGTCCGATGCAAATCAGATGAATATTGAACGATTCAGCCATATCGTTAAAAGATCTGCAAAAATTCAGAACAGTTCTTGAATTTACTTGATTGTTACGTTTGGAACTGTCTGTATAGAAGATCTCGAATCTCCTATGTTCTGAATTACGACCATTCCATTCTGATCTGTCAGGTATAAGTGTGAAATACTTTTTGTCAATGTATAGCGGCATTAAATGTTGTATAACATTTAGTTCCTCAGTTGGCATTGTTCTCATCACATTTAGGATCGGGCAGAAGATGGATTTGTGTAGAGCCCACTGTAGAATATCTCTAAGAGTACTCGGAAACTTTCCTTTAACCGCTATTGATCACACATTTGTATAGGCAAAAATACCCAAGTATTTTGGGCTTTCAAAGAAGGGAATTTCAACAATACCTCTGGTGATTCCTTATGTGAGATTCCACAGCAGAGAAGACAGAATGCTAGCCTTGAGGCTTTCATTTTCTGACAAGTCTATGAGGGTCAGATGACCCTAAGCTGGATTTTGTAGTTTATTAAGTCGTATGTATATAATTTATATGTTTATTACTTCATATCTATAGTTGGGACACGATTAGTCCTTTATTATTAGTATTACAGACCAGCCTCATGTGTCCATAAGTTATTACGTTCGAAATCCAATAAATGTTCCAATTAGATTTCAGTCATAAATCATACAAACAAAATTTGAGATAGAAAAAAGTTCCTCCTTCTTTCTCTATGGGTATCAATTCATCATCAATTCTAATAGAAACAAAAAACTTCACAAAATGGCGTCTTCCAACGATTCACAGATGTGCACCAACACATGTGTACCGGAGGATACATAAGGAGAGAGAGACGAAACTGAAACAGAAACAACTTTTATACCGTTCAATTGTACAGGAAAAAAGCATTAATAACAACAACAATAACATACTAAGAGCAGCAGCGACAAGTATGATAAGTTGTTATACCTACAACAACAAAACCAACAAAAAGACCCATCATAGTCAGCAGCAGAAAAGCCGAACGTAAAAAAGGAATAAATAACAAATGAACATAAATTTTATTTCGTAGCCGCCGCCGTCATAGGTTTCACAGGCTCGCAAAGCAAAGGAACGAACGGATGGACGAACGTAAAGACGAGGAGCAGTGAGCACATGACTAAACTGTGTTCAACATACACCGAAATAAACTGTTATTCCCATCTTTATTGTTATCATCATCGTGATTGTCCTCCTCCTCCTCCTCCCATTCCCAATCCCATCCACATCCTCCTCCCAAACCAGACCAAATTGTACTCCTCTTTGTCATTGTTATTATTATTATTGCAGTTTTTGTTATTGTCATTTTTAGTTGCTACTCGATTTACGCAACATATTTCTCTTTCTGTCTTTCGCTCTCATCTCGTGCCATCTTTGTCATACACTTTGTATGCTATGTATATACTATTCGTGTGTGTTTGTGAGTTTGTGTTGCACACAAAGGATATTTAGAGTTTGCGCTCTAAAGCACTGCGAACAAAGTCTCATCGTACCGTGTGCCGTATGCTCATTGTGACGTGACTTCTATGTGTACTCATACGCGCACTCTCTCTCACATACACACACACATCCTCTCATATCCCACTATGCTCTATCCTGCGGTACTTCCTCTTCTCTTCATGTGCTGCCACACACAAAATAGTAACAAAATAACAAAACCAGAGTTTCTGAGTTGCCGCATCCGCAGCATAGCGTATACACAGAGTACACAATAAAAACATTCGAATGCGGCGGAAACTGTAAAAAGGGGACGCACATTTTGTTGCTTTTCCACCGCTTTTCTCCCTTTGCTAGCTTTTTATTTCTAAATGTTTTTTTCGATTTTTCGTAGTTCTAGCAGAGTTTCAATTATGTATTTTTGTTACATACATATGTATGAAGGTTTATGCACTATGCTTCTGTGCGTATCCAACTAGAGCAAATTTTGAACGCGAGTGTGTGTGAGTGCAAGACAAGTTAGTACTTTTGTAAATTTTGTAATGTTGTTGTTATAGCTGCCTGCTGTTACTGGCTTGTGGCTTTGTTATTCTTGTCTGGTCGGGCGTTTTGACGAGAACCAACAACCAACCAACCATCGGACCATAGCAAAAAGGATAAATGAGTAATGGAAAAATATTATCGCAGTTTCACAATAGTTACACTCGAAGAAGAGTTTAGTTCTAATCGGTTTACTCAAGAAATCACAGTTTTTTTACTTAGGTCGTTCAGGTTCGAATGCTGCAGAGAGAGAAAAATATATACTTATTTAAAGATTAAAGCCAAAGAATAACTACATTGCATACTTTATATTTTGGAATTACATACAAATATGAAGAAAATGTACATATAAAGAGTTTTCCAACAAGAGATGTTATTTTGGTATTCAAAGAAAAATGCAATTTTTTGAGATAAATCATCGGATGTTTATTTCATAATAAAGAGGAAGGTATGCCGTTAATAATGAAAAACAACATCAGCCAAATGGCCACCACGACAATATCCTCTTCATGAAATTTTCCATAACCAAATCGCAAAGTGGCTGCCCTATGTCCCCGATAGCCTCACGAATTCTATCTTTGAGGTCTTGAATCGACGCTGGGCTGTTGGCGTAGCCATTATCTTTCACGTGGCCCCAAAGGAAGAAGTCCAATTGTGGCCAATTGTGATCACCTCTTCGAGAGATAACACGGTCCGGAAACTTTTCCCGTAACAAAGCAATGGTTTCGTTGCTTGTGTGGCACGTAGCGCCGTCTTGTTGAAAGTAAACGCTGTCCAGATCAATACCATCCAACTCCGACCATAAATAATCATTAATCATCTCTCGATAGCGCAATCCATTCACCGTAACTGTTGATCCAACCTCATTTTCGAAAAAGTAAGGTCCAATGACCCAGTCGGACCATAAACCGCACCAAACAGTCACACCTTGAGGATGGAGAGGCTTCTCAACAATAACCCTTGGGTTTTCCGAGCCCCAGATGCGACAATTTTGCTTGTTAACGTAGCCACCGAGGTGGAAATGGGCCTCATCAGTCAAGATGATTTTTCGAATTTTAATAATTTCAGTGCGTTGTTGAATGGTGTATCGTCATTTTTAGAAATGGCGTAGTTTCTACTTGTCAAATGTCAAAGAATAAAAGCTTCAAAAGTGACAGCTACCGAAATACCGAGTGATTCAAAATAACACCTCTTGATGGAAAACCCTGTGTTTCACGTCGACGGGGTAACCTTTTTCCAGAAACGAAAACCTAGTGATCATGACGTCTTTTTGCAATGGTAGTCGTAGTTTTACTTCCTGTCTACTAATATACCTAAGAAACAGGAGTTCCTGCTAAACTAGTTCTGGCTAGGCTGTCTTGGTTGGGCTCGCAGCATGACCATGTTCGGTCCATCTTGCGGTAGAGATATTCTGTACAAAAGTCCTGTTTTCGGGAAAAGGGCAATGAAAATGTTCCACTTTTTTTTGCAAAAACGAAATTGCCCAAAGAGTTCTTTAAAATTTCCCTCTAACCGCTATTTTTGTACCCATTTTCTTCAGAGAAAGCTCAATACTGTTTATGGTGAGATTAATAAACGGATTTCCTATTTAAGGTGGACTAGGATAGGTTAGGTTAGGTTGAAGAGAGGAGACGTTTAAACGTCTCATGTCCATGGACATACACTTAAGCCAGTGGTTCGGCCTGTTGTGCGCTCCTTATTTATGATCTTTTTATACCTCACGAGTTACAGAAAATCGGTACTAGACACGAATATTCTCAGTATCTTCCAGTCATATTCTCTGAGATGAGTCAAGTCTGGTAATATGTCGGACCCGAAATGTTGGGATCTTGCATGTGTGAAAGCCGGGCAGTGACACAGAAAATGTTCCATCGTTTCGATGTTTTCTCTGCATGCCCTGCATTCGTCGTTTCCTGCTAGTCCTATGCGATGAAGATAAGGTGGACTAAAACATAGCTGAAATGTGTCTATTAATCAGAAGGTTATGAATGAATCTTATATATTGTTTTGCGTGCTGAATGTACGTTATTGAAGGTTCTGCCTATGCCTAAAATAGCTACCATTGTATATTCCTTAACAGAGAAAGAGAAACTTCAATAAAGCTGACTAGGCCATGCAGAGTAGTTTCTGTGAATTTTTCATTGCTGTGTAGGTATGCATTTGGTTGGCCAGAAGCCTGTGTCTATTTTAGTATCAGGGTAATTGTCGATTAATCTCTCAAAGGGTTTAAGGAGAAATGACGATTGAGGATCGGTCGGAAATTCTTAGGTTCTGCAAGGGACGGATTTCTCGATTTGGAAATGATAGTATATTTGATAGTATACATTACCTGGTCCTTTTGTAGACCCAATAATAATTGATTCGGTTACAATCTCGCTGACGACCTCTCATGTATGCAGTTAGACGGATCGCAGAACTGAAGTATCCAACTACTCTTCTCAGTTACTCGGGAATGTGAGTCCAGGAGCACTATCATCCTTCTAGGAACTAGGTGTTGAGGCAAAACTTTTCTGTAGCCGTATTCAAGCCGTTGCCATAATGTTATATGTCTGAGCATTCTGCTACGTCCCTAAATGTTTGCCATTTCAGCCAGTTTACGAGCTACACTTAGCCCTACTATTAAGTTTGGAGCCATCAGTGTAGAGTCCACAGATCTCATTCGATGAATTTGATTTATCTATTATATTATTTTGAATATAACAGGTGGCGCAAAAGTAATCCTCCTATCAGAAAATGCTATAAATTTTGCGATTGGCCCCTAATGTCAGTTCTGTTTTGACATTTGTGTAGTAAACACATGCGAAATACACGTTAATAAACAATGTTACGCTACACTGCTCCAGAACGCGGAATATTGCTGACTATTTATCATCGAAAGGTTAACATTTAACATCGAAAGGTTACTTTTGCGCCACCTGTTATTATTAGGCACATCTTTAGAAACATTGTTGTTTGTTGATATTAATTTTGTTATCTTACCCGGTCATTAGAGTCCCTAAAAGTTTACCACAAAACTGCTTTATTTGCAATGCTGCATTTTTAAATAGATACAACTAACAGTTTTTCTTGGGTGAACACATGGCGTTTTTTCAACTATAATTCCGCTGACGCAACACCAAATCAAATTAATATTTATGCTCGCATTATTTATTCCGACGTACGTATATGAACTCACACAAATAAGTGTGTGTGTAGATCTGCTGATTCGTTCCTTAAAACAAGGAACAAAACATGGCAACATTTGATGTTGGTCGTGCTGGCCGTAGTGCAAAATTGTAGGAAAACCGTTTGTTCGCTCATACACATCGTTCATATCTCGTGCTCGAGGAACGTACTACTACGAACATTTATTTTGACGCAAATAGAGGGGACGCAGTTTATGTCACTTTTTCTATTGTTATTACGCTCTGCGTTACTTCCTAGTTGTCCTTCCTGTGGTAGACAGACGTTCGTACGTTGTATCATGTACATGAGAAAGAGCGGCCATCACACAAAAGGATAGAGAAAAAGGAGAGTAGTGCACAAATGGAGAACATAAATTTTAAAAATTCATTAGACCCTGGGTACAAATTAAATTTGTATGCTCTTGTACAATATTATCCTGTATGTGTCATTTTACACTTTCCGTTGTGTTTCCTCTTGTCCTTTATTCTTCCCTTCCTTGTTCTTTCGTTGCTACAGTTTTTGTTTTTTTTTGTTTCAATTGGGAGGGGGAATAATTCGTATTGTTGTTGTTGTGGTGTGGTATTGTCGAGTTCGAGTTGATTGGAACATTTGTCTCAGTCAATGACCACTTGCATTCGAAAACTTTTCGAGTTTTTCTGTTTCTTTCTATATTCCAATTGTTTTTTGTTTGTTTTGAATTTTCAGTTTTTATTGTTTTTTTCCTTCCTCTTCTGTATGTCGTCGTCCTCCGTTATGTGTATTTTGTGTAGCCAATGATCACAAACATTCAACGGGAACTTTGGCCAGAGGTGGTACATCTGAAAAAAGTTCTGTGAGGCGGCTTCTTTTTCAGTTTGCAAAAATCATCGAGGTTATGGGAATTTTGTACGTGGTTTGTTGCTTATATTTTGAGACATAGCCATAAAAATACAATTATTTTAATATTTAAACCGCTACGCAAACTTTTTGTGGTACACTTTTTCGGCCCTGAATGTCTTTCAATTATAATAAAATGTATAACAGTACAAAGCTCGATAGCCAAAAATTTGCAGAATAATAATTTTATTTTGAGACAACATTATAATATCTTAAAACCGCTATATTAAAACCGCTCCACACACTTTTTGTGGTACACTTTTTCGGCCCTGAATGTCTTTCAATTATAATAAAATGTATATCCATAGAAAGCTCAATTGCCAAAGATGTGCAAAATCGTAATTATACCCTCACTTTAGTGTGACGAGGGTATATATCATTTGCTACGGAAAAAAGTGTAACACATCGAAGGAGTGATCTAAGACCCTAAGTATGTTCGGAGGAAATCCGTTTTGGGTCATTTTAAGTCGAATGAGCAATGTCCGTCCGTCTGTCTGTCTGTCCGTCTGTCTGTCTGTCTGTGTGTCTGCTGGCTGGTGCGCACGATAACTCTCGAAAGGAGTAACCGATTGACCTCAAATTTGGTATGTGGTAATATTTTTTTCTATCTTTTTCTTTCACATCATACCACAATTTAATGTCTCATAACGTTTATACCAGTGCACATAAATGCTTATAAGTCGGCACAGTGCAATGAATTTAAAGTATCTAATGTTCAGCAAAAAAAAGGTGTATTTGATAAACCCCTGCTGGTACCTCCCACACAAATTGACAGAATAATTCGAGTAATATTCAATATTACATTACTCACAAAGTGAGGGTATACCTTAGTCGGTTTACCCGACTGAAACTTTCTTACTTGTTTTATTTTGTTTCGATAGATTATAAAAAATAGTTTACACTGTAAAAAATGAAATTATTTACAAAAGAACGCTGCCCAGATTTTTGTGGTACATTTTCCCGTCCTCTTTATATTGTCAAAGATGTGTAGAATCAAAACTTTTTTTGAGACAACATTATAATGTCTTTTTTTATATTAAAACCGCTGCACGCACTTTTTGTGGTACACCTTATCGGACCTGAATGTCTTTCAATTAGAATAAAATGTATATCTATAGAAAGCTCAATTGCCAAAGATATGCAAAATCATAATTTTATTTTGCTTATATTTTGAGACAACATCTTAATATCTTTTTTTATATTAAAACCACTGCACAGATTTTTGTGGTACACTTCTTTGGCCCTGTATATCTTTCAATTGTAATAAAATGTATATCAGTAGAAAGTTTCACTGACAAAGCTTTGCAGAACCATAATTTTATGTTGTTTTGATTAATTATACAAAAATAGCTTCGAAAAAATCAAATTAAAAAAAATACCGCTGCACAGATTTTTGTGGTACATTTTCCCGGCCCTGAATAGAAAGTTATATCGCCAAAGATGTGCAGAATCATAATTTAATATTAAACCAACATTATATAAAATTTTTATATTAAAACCGCTGCATACACTTTTTGTGGTACACTTTTTCGTCCCTGCATGTCTTTCAATTACAATAAAATGTATATCAACAAAAAGTTCTATTGCCTAAGATGTGCAGAACCGTAATTTTATTTTGATTTGTTGAATTATAAAAAAGTTTACCTCGAAAGTATATATCGAAAAAATCAAATTGTTTTATATTAAAAAACCGCTGCACAGATTTTTGAGTTACATTTTCCCACCTTTGAATTTCTTTCAATTATAATAAATGACCAATATAACCATTATTATGATTGACAAAATAATATAATTATTGTTTTTATTTTTATAAACATTACCTTATGCCTTACCTTGCGAGTATAAAGAATAGCTTCTGCGGGGCCAGCGAGTATTGCTGTAAATTAGATTCTAACTGATTTTGTGATAGACTTTTAGGAATGACCTTTTTGTATGAATGGCCTAAAATGGTAATTAATGTTTTAGTATGGGGAATCAGCTTTTCCATATAATTATATTTTCAATAGATTTTTTTTTTGCATTAACACTATAGGGTTTTTAACAAAGTAAATATTTTTAAAAATTTGCTTTTAATCTAATTTTGTGGTACACTTTTGGGGATAAGAATGAGTACAAATAGTAACAAAGTTTGTAGTATTCGAAAAGAGTTTATCTCAAGATGTGAAGAATATCAATTTCAATTAGTTTTTAAAGTATCTTTTTTTGACAAATAGAAAATATGTATATTTGTAAATATTTTTGAAAAAGACTAAACTGATTTTGTGGTACACTTTTGGGGTTATGAATAACCTCAAATGATGACAAAGTTTTTAGCATTGGAGAGCTGTTTTTCCAGAGATATGCAAAATAATAATTTTTATTAATTTTTTAAGTTTCTTAAAAAGTTTTCTGACTGCTTTAGTGCTACACTTTTGGGGTTATGAATGACATTAAATGGTAACATTTTTTTTTATCTGCTAAGAATGAGTACAAATAGTAACAAAGTTTGCAGTATTCGAAAAGAGTTTATCCCAAAATGTGCAGAATATTAATTTTAATTTGTTTTTTTAATTATCTTTTTTTGGCAAATAGAAAATAAACTTGTTAATATTTTTGAAAAAAAATTGTGGTACACTTTTAGGGTTATGGACAACCTCAAATGATGACAAATTGGAGAGCTGTTTTTCCAGAGATGTGCAGAATAATAATTTTTATTAATTTTTTAAGTTTCTTAAAAAGTTTTCTGACTGATTTAGTCCTACACTTTTGGGGTTATGAATGACATTAAATGGTAACAATTATTTTTTCTATATGAGAACCGTTTTTCCACAGTTGTGCAGAATAATAATTTTAATTGGTTTTTTACACTAAAATAATTTTTTGACAAAGAAAGTATTTTTGAAAATGCACTTCTAGACTGATTTTGTGGGCCACTTTTGGTGCTATGAATGAGCTCAAATAGTAATAAAGTTTGTAGTATCGTAAAAGTATTTATCAAGTTGTGCAGAATATTAATTGTAATTGATTTTTTAATTGCTTATTTTGAAGAAATAAATATTTTTTAAAATAGACTTCAGGACTGATTTTGTGGTACACTTTTGGGGTCATTCAAGAAGAAAAGAGTTTATCCAAAAAAAGAAAAAATACATAGACTATATTTTTTGTTTTAATTTGTTAACATAAGCCAATTTTTTTGATAAATATGCCCTAATGGAGTATTCACTAGCACATAAGTACCTTCCTTATATGTACTTAAGCGAAATATTGAGGATGATTCTAAATAAAATAATGCTATAAACAGAAATGTGCTCATAAAGAAATGCACGTTAACAAAAGATATTCTAATAAAAGCGAACCAACGTGAAAAAATATGTTCGCTTTTATGCGGGTAAAGACAAAAGGCATTTAAGTGCAATGCAGTTAAGTGAAAAATGCTGTAACATTATTTTTTGACAAAGAAAATATTTTTGACACTCTGGGAAAAATAAAGTGCTTATCCAAAAAAGAAAGACGACATATATTATATTTTTTGTTTTAATTTGTTAACATTAGCCAAATTTTTTGATAAATATGCCCCAATGCAGTCTGCACTAAGCTGCCCAAATGGGCGCTTATGCGAATGAGCACATAAGTACCTGCCTTATATGTACTTTAGCGAAATATTGATGCTGAATCTGAAAAAAAATAATGCTATAAACAGAAATGTGCTCATAAAGAAATGCACGTTAACAAATATTTTCCAATAAAAGCGAACCAACGTGGTAAAATAAATGTTCGCTTTTGTGCGGGTAAGGAAAAAGGCACTTAAGTGCAATGCAGTAAAGTGAAAAATGCGGTAACTTTATTTTTTTGACAAAGAAAATATTTTTGACACTCTGGGAAAAATTATAGTCATATTCGATAAGCATAATGTAGTGTCTATAATTTTTCTCTGCCTGCTGATTTTGACTCTCAAAATATTCGAAGCAACCTTCCATACATCGTACTATGCTTTTAACGGAAGTTTATTTTTAGTGTCTTTAATAGTTAGTAGTCAGCCAAGCCAGTCCTTTCATTCCTTCATCAGGTCTTTTGGTATTTCTTTTTTGTCTTCATTGTTGGTTTAGCTTCTTCTTTTGTAAGCTTCATCTCCCGGTGGTACCTTTTGTTAAATATTTCAAACCAAGCACCGGTTTCAATTATATTCCTACGTTAATGCCATTCATTTGAACAACCAGCCAGCCAGCCATCCAGCCCCCAGAAGCATTTTATGCTTGAGCGGCATTCGAGTACACAAAACAAGTTTGTGTCGGTTTATTTTTCAATTCCGTTTGGGTCGTCCTTTGGTTTCGTTTGTGTGTTCCCACTCATATACGAGTTCATTTGTGCCTATACTTACCATTGGCAGTCGAGGCTCTCTCTATTCGTTCTTTTTTTCTCAAAAACCGCTGATGTTGAAATGTAAATGATCCTTTTTTCCGTTTGACCATAGAGTGTTACTTCTCACATGTCCCCGCTTTCGTTACACAACCGTAGGAGTTCGTTGCGCTCTGTTTCATTTTATCTCTGTATTTGGTTGACCACAAATATGGAAAAAGTAGGCGTTAATTCATTTAATGACATGTCCCTCCTTTATGGCGACAATTCTTTTCCGCTTTCGTTGTGTCCGTTTGTCCGTCCGTCGGACGGTAGCCTTCTTTGTAAATGTGAGATATTTTTAGTTATTCGAAGCGTTTATAATTCCCCCGCCGCAAGGTGGACGAATAATTTTGACATATTTTTGTTTATGATTTTCTTTTTTTTAGTTGATTTTAAACAGCTGAGAAAAGTCCCCAATTATAAAGAAGCCTTTTAAGTGTAAAATTAGTCTTCCTTATGCGAGAAAGATTTCTGTAGAAAATCCATGAAACACATGTCCTGAGGATGCAAGGTAATTTTAGAAATTATATTGAATGGGCATCGTTTTAGAAATTGATCTTAATCTATTGGCGTAGCCATTCCATCGATGTCCCCGTTCACCTGTATGTCGGCGAAACATGAGGCCATTACGTCCGCCGTTTCCTCATCCGATATCACACTACTCTTCCTTCTATCGCCTCATCGATCTCCTCGATGTTGGCATTTCTGTCCCGCGGTAGCGAGCATAGAATACTCAGATCCATTAGAAAATCTTCTGCAATCGAATACAACAGAGTACCTTAGAATGTCTTCTGTTACAGAATACTTTCAGTACGTCGTTTGCTGTTAAAAACCCTATTGAAATATTTTACAATAAAAAAGTATAGCAAATATTCTAATTTTTAAAATAAATAGTAGGATTTTTTTATCGACTTCTGCTTAAGCCTATTTTTGAAAGTCTTCTGCATGACTTTAAGTAGGTATATTCTGTTGCTGAAAACCTAAATGAGGTATTCTACAATAAAAAAAGTATTGAGAATATTCTGATTTATAAGAACTTAAGAACAATCTTAAGTAGCATTCTGCCATAGAACTTCTAATGTAGGTTTTGTGTAGAGTGATCAAAACCGGTTTAAAATAAACCCGCCCACCGGTTTTTTGCTTCCACCGTCCCCTTTTTTTCTCAAAATCATGAATTTCGAACAACCGGTGCAACCGGTTTTTTTCGTTTGCTTCTACCGGTTTTCCGGTTTTTTTATTATCACTAAAATATTAAAAATTATTTACAACTTTATATACAAAATATCACAAATTAAGATAATAATATGAAAGATCTCCTTATATGGCCTAAAAAGACTCGGCAACTTTGCTAGAATACGAAGCCATTCACCAATTTCTATACAAATTACGCGCAGAAGTTATGTGAAAAGTAAACGCATTCTCACACTTCCAAACCGAAACAAAAACAAGTCAGATAATTTCAATTGGGTAAACCGACTAGTGTATACTCTTATATATTTATATACTCGTATATACCCACCTGCTCTAAAGTGTGTATATAAAATATATATGTATAAAGATTTAGTACCTCTATTAAGGGCCTGTTTCTGTAACTTTTTTTCGTTCGTCTACTGCGAACGATCAAAAATCACTCAATTATTCCGAGAAATCTATAAATCACAGAAGTTTATAATTCGTTGTGTCTGTAGGAAATCATGTAAAAAGCTTGTTCCTAAAATATTTCTAACCTGCGTTTTATAGAATTCAAGTAATAGCTGAGAGAATTTTGATCGTTCGCCATAGACGAACGAAAATAAGTTACAGAAACAGGCCCTAAATATTCTATTTAATACCCCGAAATATTAATATTTTCTTTACTGAACTACATAAGGGGAATTTCATGTCAAGTGGGTTAATTTTTAAAAGGGATGTCTTCTGTCGGGATGAAAATTGCACCAAGTAGCCCTATCAGCTAGTAGTTATGAGACACAATTCCAACGAGATCGGTTAAGGACTTTCCGAGTTGGATGGTATCAAATATTGACATTTTTATCAAACGGTTGTTTTTCCCATCTGAAATGCTAAAATGTTTGGTTGAACGTTAATTTTTTTTCAGAGGTTTATATTTATTTTGATAGATCAACAGGTCCCATCCCATTAATAGGTCACAAAGTTTTTAAAGGAAATTTTCTAAGCTTTCTTTTGAGCAAAAAAATCAAAAATGAAAACATAGGTTTTTACCAAAATTTCAAAAAAGTTTAATTTTGCAAAAAAGTAATGAAAATATATTTGCTAATTTTTTTTAAAGGTTGAAGAAAAGACTATCGATAACACTTTTGGAAAATGTTTCTAAATACAATAGCTAATTAGTTATAAGTATGAGATAAAAGGACCGTTTGACTCAAATGACAATATTCATCACAATCCAACTCGTAACTACTATCCAACAGGACTAAATTTGGTGCAAGATTCCTAATCAGAAGACATCGCTTTTAAAAATTTAATATTAAAAAATCGCCTTTTTTGTTATTAAAAAGAAAAATGTTTTTCAAATGGCAATTTTCATACTGTTTTGTTATGCAGAAAAAAGCCGGTTCTACCGGTTTCCCCGGTTTTCTTCGAAGAAAAAAACCGTCCACCGGTTTTTTTTATAACTTAAATAAACCATCTACCGGTTTTTTATTTTTTCAAAAAACCGGTTTTTTGATCACTCTAGTTTTGTGCTACAGAAGTCTTAAAAAAAGTATTTTCTACAAAATACCATTCTATTTTAGATGGTATTCTACACAATACTTTTCGATGGTCTTCTGCTATTAAAGAACTCAGACAAATTGTCTGCCATTGAAAATTTTACGAAGGTCTACTCTTACAGAGGACTTAAAGTAGGACTGTTAAAAACCTTAATTAAGACTTCTGCAATAAAAAAAGTATTGAGCGTAATATACTTTACAATACCCTAGGAGTGATTATAAGTAATAATTTTAAAATAGTGCACCTTACAACTTGTCTTCTGTTACAGAAGACGTTATGTAGGACTTCTGCTATTGAAAACCTTACTAAAGTCTCCTGCAATAAAAAAAGAATGGAAATATTCTACTTTACAAGAACTTAAGAATGAAAGAGTCATTTGCCATATATGTAGGTCATCTGATGCAGAAGACTTTAAAGTTTTTTCTACAGAAGACCCTAAATAGATCTTCTGCTATCGAATACATTGAGAATATCCTCTATTTTGAATGGTTTTCTTTATAAAATTCTTCGATAATCTTCTTCTATTGAAGATCTCAGGATAATTATGGGTATTAGAAATCTTACGGAAGTCTTCTGTTGCAGAAGACGTTATGTAGGTCTTTTTCTACAGAAGACCCAAAATAGATCTTTTGCTATGGAATACATTGAGAATATTCTTTATTTTGTATGGTTTTCTTTATAAAATTCTTCGATAATCTTCATCTATTGAAGACCTCAGGAAAATTATCTGCCATTGGGAAACTTCCGGGGGTCTTCTTTTGCAGAAGACTTTATGTAGGTATTTTACTGCTAAAACATTAATAAAGTATTCTGCAATAAAAAAAGTATTGATAATATTTTGCTTTAGAAAAACTTAGAAAGGATCTTTGGAAGTCGTCTGCCATATAAGTGCTAATATAGGTCTTCAGCTTCAGAAGTCTTTAAGTCGGCCTTCTTCTACAAAATACCCTAAATTGATTTTCTGCTATAGACAACCTTGAGAAGATCTTCTATTTTAGATGGTCTTTTCAACAACACTCTTCGAAAGTGTTTTGCTATTGAAGACCCCAAGAAAATTGTCTGTCATTGAAAATCATACGAATGGGTTTATCTACAGAAGACCTTAAATTGATTATCTACTAAGGAATACATTGAGAACATCCCACATTGGTTTTCTATAGTTTTCTCTATACAACTCTTCGATAATCTCCCTCTATTGAAGACCTCAGGAAAATTGTCTGCTATTGGAAATCTTCCGGAGGTATTCTGTTGCAGAAGACGTTATGTAGGTCTTTTTCTACAGAAGACCCAAAATAGATCTTTTGCTATGGAATACATTGAGAATATTCTCCATTTTGAATGGATTTCTTTATAAAATTCTTCTTCTATTGAAGTCCTCAGGAAAATTATCTGTCAATGGAAATCTTACAGAGGTCTTCTGTTGCAGAAAACGTTATGTACTGCTATAAACTTAATTAAGTATTCTGCAATAAAAAAAGGATTGATAATATGTTTCTCTAGAAGAACTTAGAAAGGATCTTTGGAAGTTGTCTGCCATATAAGTGCTAATATAGGTCTTCTGCTTCAGAAGTCTTTAAGTAGACCTTTTTCTACAAAAGACCCTAAATTGATTTTCTGCTATAGACTACATTGAGAAGATCTTCTATTTTAGATGGTCTTTTATACAACACTTCTCGAAAATATTTTGCTATTCAAGACCTCAGGAAAATTGTCTGTCATTGCAAATCATACGAATGTCTTTATCTACAGAAGACCCTAAATTGATTATATGCTATAGAATACATTGAGAACATCCCACATTGGTTTTCTATAGTTTTCTCTATACAACTCTTCGATAATCTTCCGCTATTGAAGACCTCCGGAAAATTGTCTGCCTTGGAAATCTTACGAAAGTCTTCAGTTGCAGAAGACGCAATGTAGTCTTCTGATGTTAAAGACTTAATGAAGTCTTCTGTAATAAAAAAAGTATTAATAAAAGTCCTTATATAGGTCTTCTGCTGCAGAAGCCGTTAAGTAGGCCTTCGTCTACAAAAGACCCTAAATTGATCTTTTTACTATGGACTACCTAGAGAAGATCTTCTATTTTAGATGGTCTTCTATAAAATACTCAAAAACAATAAGAAAATCTTCGGCAAGCGAAAACTTATATTTTTTATCGTCTTCTACATAAACGATGTTAAAGGTTCTCTGCAATATAGTTAGTACGTTAGAATGTCTTCTTTCACAGAAGATGCTAAGTAGGTCTTCTGCAATGAAAAAGTATTGAAAATTTTGTATAAAGTAGTTTTCTGATATAGAAGACATTAGATAGGTCTTCTTCTACAATTCTTGAGGCTACCTAAGGAATGTCTTTCAGTTTAGGTGGTCTTCTATAGAATACTCGGCTATCATAAGAAAATCTTCTGCAATCAAATACTATTCTGCTTTAAGAGCTAAGAAGTTCTTCAGCAATAGTGGGAATTTGTTTATTTGACTTCTTCTAAAGACGTCTTTTGAAGGTCTTCTGCAATCTTTTGTAAAATAAGTCGCTAAGTAAGTCTTATACTTTTAAAAACCTTAATGAAGCCTTCTACAATAAACAATATATTGAAAATATTCTACTTTATATGAACGTAGGAAGGAAAGATCTTATGTAGTCTTCTGTCATAGTGCTCCTAATGTAGGCATTCTGCTACCGAAAACTTTAAGTAGATCTCCCATACAAAAGACCCTAAATTAATCATCTAGATGTTATTCTATATTTAAAGGTTTCTGGCTAATAGCTTACGAGCTAGGAAATATTGCTGTCACCTTTTTAAGTAAAATCTTTTCAGCGGATTTTCTGCTGTCATTAAATGAAGTTTTTGAAATTAACCAAATGACCCTCTATGGCGCATATGTAGAGCACTTTCAGTAGTCACTTCTTATAGGATTATCGTTACATTTCTCCTTACATGGGTTAGGATTTACAAACATTTGTTCAAAGTATAATTATTAAGCCTACCAGGATGAAACTACTTCAGTACACTTTTCTCTGAAAAATCCTTACTAACACGTTAAGAAGTACTTAATATTCAAGAGATTACGAACAAGATTTTATATTGTCCTTTCCAGCAAACGGCCCTCCTCGCACACTCCTTGTCTTAGTACCTTATTCGTGCTCATTTCTCTAATGGCACATACTGACAATACGAGTAGAATAATTTGCATTATGTACATACCTACATATGTATATGCGTATCTACAATGTATGTCTGACGATGCTAAGAAGGTCCTTTTAATGTCCGTTTTTGTTATATGTAAATACATACTTTCAAAGATATAAGCAGGAGTGCAAAGCTTCATTATACTTTAGTGTAAAGACAGGCGGATGGACGGACGGACGGATAATAAACACAGGCAGACCGACAGAAGGATGGCCGGTATAGTAATTATAATTCAAAAACAACAACTACAATGGGCACACAAACAAATAATTCCCATACCTAGACACACCACAGTGGTAGTAGATTGAGCAAGATGATTTCCTATCATAATCGTGCCACAGAGGAGAAAGAAAGTAAATTACAATAAATCTACACACACGCACACGCACACGAAATCCAAAACGAACACCAACTGCTCTCGTTTTTAAGGATTTTCCATAGAACGACAGCAGACTAATGCAGCCGCCCCTCTGCCGCTGTAAATACATTATCCTTTAAACGTGCACATTCACACATACATCCTTAACGTTTCCACATGTACTTACTCTACATACACTCATACACTTAGACTTTGAGATAGAAGAAAGGATGTAAACTATGAGTCGTGTGTTGCAGAGAAACAGATGTGTGAGCGGCTCAAATAGATAGAACAAACACCGTTCTGTGGATGTAAAGACTAGGAATCCCAACTAATGCAGTGGAACAAGTATGAACGATGAGAATGTACACTCAGAAAAAAAACAAGGCAATGACAAGAAATTAACAAGAATTTGGGATTTCTGGAAAAACGCTCTGGTTTTCCAAATTAGTGAAATACATGAGATCTTCTACGAAGGAAATAGGGCGAAAGTATTTCTGTGAGATCTCAGAGACATTCCTAATTACCTTTCTCCAGCAGATTATTTTTTACACTTCAAATCGTCTTTTGAATGTATTCTGAAATAGAGTACTTTAGAATGTCTTCTATTACAAAAGAGGTTAGGTAATAAAGTAAATTTTACTTAAGAAGGATCTTAGGTAGTCTTCTGCCGTAGAACACCTAATGCAGGTCTTAAGCTACAAAAGACTAATGGCGATTTCGTTTCTGGAAAAAATTTTACCCGTCGACGTGAAATACTACAAAATATATGCACCTTCTAAGTCGAAATGTAACATAATTCAAATCTTCAAATTTCCAAAATGGGTTAGAAAAGTGGAGTTTTCTTTAAAAGGGCAAAGAAAATGCTGCACTTTTTCAGAATCGAATTCGCCATAAGTGGGTCTTATATACAAAAAGGAAATAAATTGATCTTCACCTTGAGATATTATGGGAAAATCTGCTATAGGACTTAAGAAGTCTTCAGCAATACCTTTGAATCTCTGCACAAGATGTTAGATATGTCTTCTTCTGTTAAAACTCTTAATGAAGTCTTCTGCTATAAAAAGTAACTTAGGAAGGATCTTAAGTAGTTTTCTGCCATAGAGCTCCTATTTGATGTATTTTGCTACAAAGACTTTAAGTAGCTTTTCTTCTACAAAAGACCATATATTGATCTTCTACCTTGGATATTATAAGAAAATTTGTTGTTCTGCTTTAGGACTTAAGAGTACATCAACAATAGTGGGATTTATTGCATATCGACAGTTTATATTCAATATCCTCTATCTTAAAAAACACAATTGTTCAGTAGAGCCAAAAACCGTTTAAATCCCTTATTTTAAAGAAAATTAAAATTGTTTGTTCTACAATGTTTATTACACCTAACTACGTGAACTACTAAATAATATTTTTTTCAATATTTGCACCACGAGCCATTTTATGGAACATAGAGGGTATTGCTATTCAAAAATTCTTCATGTATAAAAAAAGATAGAGGGTTTTGCATAGTAAAAAAAATTATTATATATGAATTCCACAATTTTTTTTTTATATATAATTATATATATATATTATATATATTATAATAAAAATAATAAATAATAATAACAATGAATTAATGATTAATTTTTTATTTAAGTATTATCTATTTCTTGGGGTTCATTTTTGAATCCATTTTAAAATTGTCATAGAAAAAATGGTATTCTTGTGGAATCACAGGTTAGATATAAAAATAGTCATAATTTGAAAACTAAAGCTTCGACTAAAAAAATTTAACCAAATTCGGGTTTAGCATACTCTTTTCACCAAAGAACCATCTTTTAGAAGAAAAAAAAAACAAAAAAAAAATAGTCCCAAATTATATGAAGAGATACAAAAATGACCATAAAATCTCAATTTTTGTTTTTTTTATTTCCAAATAAGTACCATAGATGCGCCTTATTTTACCGAATATTTTAACATAAAAATCTCATTTTTGCAAAAATTGAAGATAAGGGTTTTGAATATAAGCTCTCGATATATTGCTTAAGGTGATTGAAGGTCTTCGCTGTTAAAAACTTCTGCAATAAACAATTATTGAAAATATTCTGCTTTACAAGAACTTAGTAACTATCATAAGTAGTGTTATGTCATAGAACTCCTAATGTAGGTCTTCTGCTACAGAATACTTTAAGTAGATCTTCTGGAACATACCTTAAATTGATATTCTGCTCTGGAATGCCCAGATCTCCTATTTTAGATGATAGGCATTCCTGCTATAGAATGTCTTCTTCTGTTAAAACTCTTACTTAAGTCTTCTGCAATAAAAAATAACTTAGGAATGATCTTAAGTAGTCTTCTGCCATAGAGCTCCTATTTTATGTATTTTGCTACAAAGACTTTAAGTAGCTTTTCTTCTACAGAAGACCCTATATTGATCTTCTACCTTGGATATTGTAAGAAAATTTGTTATTCTGCTCTAGGACTTAAGAGTACATCAACAATAGTGGCATTTATTGCATATATTGCTTAAGATGATTGAAGGTCTTCTGTTACTGAAGACGCTAAGTAGGTCTCTGTCGCTGTTAAAAACTTCTGCAATAAAACAATTATTGAAAATATTCTGCCTTACAAGAACTTAGTAAGTATCTTAAGTAGTGTTATGTCATAGAACTCCTAATGTAGGTCTTCTGCTACAGAATACTTTAAGTAGATCTTTTGGAACAGAACTTAAATTGATATTCTGCACTGGAATGGCCAGATCTCCTATCTTAGATGATAGGTATTCCTGCTATAGAAGACTTTAAGTACAACTTATTATTAAGCAGACCTTCAGCAATAGCGGAATTTTTTTCGGCTTTAGCTTAAGTCGACTTTCAAAGGTATTCTGCAATGGAGTACTCCTGTTGTATTCTGCTACAGAAGACGTTAAATAGGTCTTCGGCTGTTAAAAACCTTAAAGAAAGAAGTATTCTGCAATATAAAATACTTAGGAAGGATCTGCAGTAGTCTTCTTCTTCTGCCACAGAGCTTCTAATGTTTTTATTCTGCTACAAGACTTTATGTAGGTCTGCTACAAAATACTCTAAATTGATCTTCTGTCAAGGAATACCTTGAGATGTCATAAGAAAATCTGAAATTATGCTTTAGGACAATTCCTTCAGCAACTGTGAGATTTTTTGGTTTCCTGCTTAAGATGGCTTTTAAGATCTTCTGCAATGGAGTACAATTAAAAATATTGAAAATATTCTGCTTTACAAGAACTTAGGAAGGATCTTAAGTAGTCTTATGCCATATAACACCTAATTTATGTCTTCTGCTACAGAATACTTTAAGTAGGCCTCCTCTAATAGTATACCTTAAAGTGATCTTCTGCTCTGGAATACGTAGATCTCCTATATCAGATGATAGGTCTTCTGCTACAGTAGACTTTAAGTAGAAGTTATTGCGTATCATATTTATATTAAGATGACTTTTAAAGGTATTCTACAACAGAGTATCATAGAATGTCTTATGTTACAGAAGACGTTAAATAGGTATTTTGCTGTTACAACCCTTAATGAAGTCTTCTGCAAGAAAAAATTACTTAAAAAGGATGTTAAGTAGTATTCTGTCATAGATCTAATGTATGGTCTTCTGCCATGGAATGCCTGAGATATTATAAGAAAATGTGTTATTCTACTTTTGGTCTTCTGCCATGGAATACCTTGGGATATTATAAGAAAGTGTGTTATTCTGCTTTAGGGCTAAAGTGTCCTTTAACAATAGTAAGATTTGTTACATATATTGCTTAAGATGACTTTTTATGGTCTTCTGCAATTTAGTACCTTTCAATGTATTATGTTAAACAAGACATTAAGCGGCTATTCTGCCGTAAAAAATCTTAATGATGTCTTCTGCATTAAAAATAATTGCAAATATTCTGGTTTAAAGAAATTTATAAAGGATCTTAATCTTTATCAGGCGTTTGCTTGTCCCTCTTCGGTGTCCTGTGGTAGAAAAACGAAGTTAATTTCATAAAGGCGACAGGAAGAGAATTAGGTATGCTAAGATTTTCCTCTGTACAGGAGTCGAGCACTGATATCTTCCTCTATACTATAGTTGAACACTCAGATCTTCCTCTATACTAGAGTCGACCACTGTAATCTTCCTCTACACTAGAGTCGATCACTAAGATCAGTCTCTATAGTAAAGTCGAATACTGAGTTCTTCCCGAATGTTAGAGTTGTTCAGTGAGATTTTTCTCCAGAGCCATCAGTGATATATTTCACTATACCCAGAGAGTCGAGCTCTGAGATGTTCTTCTGTACTAAAATCGAATTACTTCCTATATACTATAGTCGACCACTAGGGTCTTCGTCTATGCTAGAGCTGATCACTGAGGGTCTCCCCCAATACTAGAGCTGATCACTGAAGGTCTCCCCCAATGCTAGAGACAACTACTAAGGTCTTCTATACTAGAGTCTACCAATAATGCCTTTATCTACTGTAGATGCGACCACTGAGGTATTCTTCTATTCTACAGTCGACCAATAAGTTCTTCCTCTATACTACAGTCCACCACCAAGGTCTTTCTCTACACTAAAATCGACCACTGAGATCTTTCATGTGGTCGAAAGATCTCACCTTTGGCCATTATTTTTCGAGTGTATCCACAAATGTTGCCAACACGTGAAAACGTGAAAATCTTCTACGGCCCCGACCAGATGCTAACACACCGAGACGAAACACACACACGAACTTCGTCGATTCTTCTCATTGGCTGTGTAGTTGTATTTAAAAGCACTGCGGTGTATGTAGTGCGTAAGCAAGCCAAGGATTTTTGCCAGGACATAAAAGACAAAGAAGCAATGAAACAAATCAAATTAATCAGGTAGTCGACATATGCACAATGTTCATATTATTTTGATTAAAATGAATGTGTGCGTGCTCGTTTACGATGTTTTGTTTTCCTAAAGGAAAATATTTGCCACAGCAGAGAGATATCTGGCATTTAAGTTATCATTTCACAATACGATGGAATGATGATGAGTTTGCTAAATAAAATGTATCTTCTTAAACAGGAATATGATAAATATCATCAGCTTGCTTAATAACGACATTGCTACTCATAGAACTTTGTTCTATTATATTGTACTCCTATAGAACAGTTTTTCGATAAATAGCTAAGTTTTTTGAAGAAGTTTAGTCCTAATGTGATTTCCCAAACTCTAAAGGAATGGTACGAGTAGGTTCAGTTTGAAGAGAGGAGACGTTTCAACGTCTCATGTCCATGGTCATATCATACACTTAAGATAATGGTTCGGCCTGTTGTGTGCTCCTTATTTATGCTCTTTTAGTGAGATCTTCATAGAAGCTAAGGCCGACAACAGATAAATGCTAGAGCCGATCCCTGAGGTTTTGCTCTATACTAGAGTCAACCACAAAGTTATTCATCTTTACTAGAGCTTATCGGCAATACCTTACCCTATACCAGAGTCGACCACTAAGACCTTTCTCTATACACTGAGGATTTTCTTTATACTAGAGCCGAGCACTGATATCTTCATAACTTACAGGACGTCTACTAAAGAGTATGTATACTCGTAACGTAAACCAACTGCACCTCTACTAAGGAGTAAATAACCCAAGTTGTCGTCAACTTTTTGGGTCATATACTCCATAACAACTATACCTCTACCAAGGAGCAAATAACCCAATTTGTCGTCAATAAAGGCGTAGATAACTCAACTGGTCCTCTACAAAAGATGAGATAAACCAACTCGTCGTTTACTAAGGAGTAGATAACCCAATATTTGGTAAATTAAGCAGTAGATAACATAACTTGTCGTCTACTAAGGAGTACGAGTATATAACGCAACTGGTCGCCGAAAAACTCAACTGGAGTTGAGTTGTAGTTGACCCAACTGATCCTGTTTAAGCGCCTTTTGCTTAAACAATTGAAATAACGGGTGATCCAAGTAGATATACTTTTTTCAATAGCCTTTTTTGACAGATCACGTGTGAGTCGTGTCATGCTGTCATGTTATTTTTGTTAAGTATTGTTTGGCATTTCATCATGGAAAGACTTACGCCTGAACATCGTTTACAAATCGTTCAACTTTAGTCGATTCGGCGCCGTTCGCAGCAACTCGGACTGACGTATGGAACGACTTGGCGCATTTTACGTCGAGATCTTAAATTGAAAGCACACAAAATACAGCTTGAGCAAGAACTGAAGCCGCCCGACCTTCCCAAGCGACATCGCTTCGCTCTATGGGCTCTTGAAAAGATCCAAGAAGATCCGACGTCTTCGAGCCAAATTTTGTTCAGCCCATTTCTAGCTCAATGGGTATGTAAACAAGCGAAATTGGTGCATTTGGGACGAAGAGCAACTTGAAGAGATTCAAGAGCTGCCACTTCATCCAGAAAAAACAACGGTTTGGTGTGGTTTGTGGGCCGGTGGAATCATCGGTCCATATTTCTTCAAAAATGATGCCGGCGACCGTTATCGTGCCATGATAACCGACTATTTGATGCCTGAAATTGAAGCTCGTGATCTCGGCGACATTTGGTTTCAACAAGACGGCGCGGCGCCACTTCCCACACATAGCATCAATCAATGGATTTATTGAGAGAACACTTCGGTGAGCAGAAAATTGCACGTTTTGGGCCGGTCGATTGGCCACCAAGATCGTGTGATATCACACCGTTAGACTTTTTCCTGTGGGGATATGTAAAGTCTAAAGTTTATGCGGACAAACCCGCTTCAATTCAGAACTTGGAGCAAAACATAACGCGTTTCATTCGCCAGTTACCAGTCAAAATGCTCGAACGAGTCATCGAAAATTGGACTCAACGGATGGACCATCTGAGACGTAGCCGCGACCAACATTTGATAGACATAATCTTCAAAAAATAAATGCCAAAGAATGTTCTTTCAAATGATAATAAACATTCCCCATTCAAATTGAATTTTCTGTGTTTTTTTCTTTAAAAAAGTAGGGAACCTCAAAATGGATCACGCTTTATAAAAACCTGGTTTTCTATCTGGTGTAAGATCAACACTATAAACAGCTGGCGAACAACTCTGTCATTAGCTCTACTGTGAATGAACTTATAGATGTCATCTGTTTTTACAAACAGGTGATTATTAGAGTTACTCCTACTTTACTCACGTTTTTAACCCAACCGGACGTCTGCTTACGGATAGATTACTTGTTTAATCTTAATTAACTGATACCAATCATTCCATACATGATCAGATCACTAATAGGTCCCAATTTAAGCAATACTGGGATCAGTAGAGTCAGTTAAATTAACACACCATTTCCCATTCGGTTAATTTATGGTAGTGGCTTTGCTTTAGAATGCTATTGGTGACCGCGAAAATATCCATAATGAATTCAAGGAATGGCGAACAAGGGGAACAAAATATCCACGTAAGGATCAGTTTTAAGAATGTACTGAACGCTTTGCATATTCTATATGAAATTACAAGTTATGATGAAATAAATGAAATGAAATTAGATATTTACCAGAAATCGGATCCCCAACACATAACCCAGCCACTCGAAAGGTGGCGGATGAGCCGATTCCAAAGTGCGAAATGCTCATCACCACCGTGTGACTAGTTCCCTGGGCTACATTTTTCAAAAGAACATCCGTGAAATGTTGCATAAGCTCTCTAAGAAAAAATGTTATATAGCCCTTAAAATTCTGCTGAATGTTGTCATGATTCCCCTGGAATTTAAACTATGTATGTTTGAAAAATGATCTCAAAAGTTTTTAAATTGCCATTTTACGAGTATTGATGACAGTGTATTTTTTAACGAAATTTCAAAGACTTTATTGGCACAGAATTTCAGCTCCAGGACCTAAAAGAAATTCCTTTTAACGTTATTCGAAATGTTGTTTACCTCTCTTGACAAAACAAAAGGAAAAAACGTGTCATGTTTCAACGTTTTCCCAAGCAAATAAATAAAAATAAATACCAAAATATATTGTATGCTCAGCTAGCAAAGTCATCCTAGAAGCAGTAGTAGCTAGCCCCCCAAACGAAAACCAAATATTTACATGACTTCTGCTTCTATCAACATCATAGCGTCATTCACTCTACATATTTGCATCTTTGGTAGATTATTTCTTTAGTTGTTTTTTTTTCGTACACGTATGGTAAGATGTTTTATGAACAGTTGTTTTTATTCGTCAAGGACAGGGTTGCCAGAACTGGGGTTTTGACCCCAATACTGGGGTTTAGTCAATGCGAATTGGGATAAAAAAATATAATTTGGGGATGGGGTTTTTGTTAGGGGATTTTTGTAAATTTTGTTGGGGTTTCTTGGGGTTTATAAAATATTTTCTTAATCATTACGTTTTTAATAAAAAACTTAATAAATGCTGTAAGTTGCTAAGAATTTATACGAGTTAAAATCTTTTGGCTATTAAAAGTCCTTAGAAAACCAAACACTTTCTTGAAAATATATTGTTTTTGAACCATTTTTAACGAGTATTTTCTATAACTACTAAATCTGAACTTCCGATTTAAAAATAGTACGAGTCTTTCCACTATTAGGTATAAATTGCCATCAAATGAAATTCTAAAAAAAAATTATTTCAAAACCATTTACAATATATATGAGACTTGAGGTATTGATGGTGATGCTCATGTATATACACTTTTAAATGACTAAAATTTATTACTACATTGCAATGTATATATATGGCATGTATGATTATTTTAAATGTTTAGAAGTTATACCAGTCCGACCGACGAATCTAAAATTCTATATAAAGAAGTACAAGTACATTAAATATTATTTTAAGGTCAATCAAGCATAATTGATACTCTTCAAGGATTTTTTCTATATTCTGACCTCCTGTCACCACCAAAAGATACCTGAAGTGGTTAAGAAGATATTACAAATTTTAACAAGTGGTATTTAAAAAAAAAACCTGAGATCTGTACCATAAAAAATACAACGAAATTTTAAAATTAAAACTCTATTAAAATCAAATGGGGTAATTTTTAAAATGTGTGTTTTTTCATTCATTTCGATTCTGTAGTTTTTATATGTTTGACTTGTTTTCAATAAAAATAGTTTTAAGTGGGGTTAAGTTATGGATTTTCTTGTGATTATTTGGGGATAACAGCAATTTTTTTCTGGCAACCCTGGTCAAGGATTCAAATGTTCTCTCCTTAGTTTTTAGAGCAAGCGAGATACAGAGAGAGTGGAAGGAAAGGAATTACAATAAAAAGATTCGTACACACACAGATACTCAATCACAGAGGCTTAATTGCTTGTACATGTGTCACACTCTCAGAAACAGACCCATACAAACTCAGGCGTACACACACGTACTCATACATATATATATATATACAATTATACAAGATGGAATAAAAAGGATAATGACCATAAACGCACTTTGACTGTATGTATGTATGTATGGCTGTGACTGTGTGTGCATGTGTGTGTGTGTGTGTATGCTATGTGTGTTTAGTCCTTGTATTATTTTGTCTTGTATTCACATGACTAGGCTGGCAAACTTTTGAGAGAGCAAACATTTAAAGAGAGGATGCAGCTCTCTCTCCCCTCACGAAGGCGTTTATTTTAGTTCGTAGTTTGCCGCAGTGTGCGTTTGTCATATTTTCCTTTTTGCCTGGCCATTCGTGTTTCGAGTACGTGCCTTCGTGCATTGTTATATACATACATAGGTCTCTGTGTGTGTGTTCGAGAGAGCGGCTCTTCTTGCGGCTCTTGTAACTGTGACGCCAGGATTTTAAATTTCAGTTTACGCTCAGATCTCAGGCACGTAGCCTCGCTACAACACACGTAACGCATAAACTTTTTTAAGAGAAAAATAATTAATTAATTTAAAACTACAACACACACACCAAATATAACTTTAAAATACTACGAACAAAAACGTGTCTCGTTGATTTGATCTACTATTCCTACAAAGAAAAAAAGAGTGCGAAATCCTAGAATACACTAGCAACGATTTAAAAACACAAAAAACAAATCACCTACTCACACCACAAACAAGGATAATTAAGGATACAAGTTTTGTTTCAATTCAACAAATGTTGCAGGACAACATTAGAAAGGATTAGCAAAAAAAAAACAAACCCCCAATTTCAAAAATAATTTACAAATCCCAGTAAACCAAAGAGAAATTTCAATATTTGAAAATTATTTAACAAAACGAAAAAAAACCAAAAATTTAGTGAAAAAAGTTTATATTTTTATACAAACGAAAAACCCACACAGAGCCCGAAAAAAAACAAATAAAATATTGGTGCAATAAATCTAAAGCTAAAGACCTAAAAAATCATACAAGAAAACCTCGCCTACATACATACACATATTTCTGAAGCCCCACTCCCCCTCCTCTCGCCAACAGAGGAAATAACGGATAAATAAAAACACACAAAGGAAACTACGTCTACTTCACTCTCAACAAAAGGACTACATATTGTTTTTGCCAAAAATGGCGTTTACAAATCTTTTAAATTTGCAAACATGATCAAGAGGACGATGATGTAAAAAAAGAAGAGTGAAACGGAAAAAACACAACAACAACAACAGAAAATATAATGTGCAATAATATAATCGTTTCCACATCTGAAATTATATAAAAAAAATTAATTGAAGAAGCTGCATTAAGCATTTGCTCATATACCCACTCGCACGCATCATCATCATCACTCTCCAGTTTAAATCACCGTTATATGGAGTTTTTTTTGGTCTCCATACTGCTCACAACCTAACTCTCTGCTGCATATATTTTTCATACTCCAAAGGATATACCATATTTTTCTAAGTCCTGCTACTACTGCCAACAAAGTTGTGTGAGTGTTTTTTAATGATTTTATTTGCTATACAAACACTACTATACATTTTCTTCTTCTTCTTTATGCTATTTGTATGTATGTATTTTTGGTTTACTAACGGTTATTTTTGGTCCTTTTGTGCGCTCTCATTCTGTGTGTGTATGTCTCTCTCTTTCACCCTCTCTACATATATATGCAAGTTTCTGTGGGATGTGGAGTTGCCATATTTTTCCTTTATTCTTTCACGTTTCTTTTCATTTGCACAAGTTTTGCCATTTTATATTTTCAATGCAGAAATTCGAATTGGAATAGATTTTGAATAGTTTCTTGGGAAAGGAAATCAATAATAACTAAAAAAGTTTATATTAAAGAAAATTTCTATATTCCATCGTATTTTGTACTAGAATTTGTTCATTAATAGAAATAATTACTTCTTCGATTCAAAGAATGTATAATTTGTTCAGCCATTGAAACTCATTTGATTCAAAGAATGTTTCGTTTGAGAAGAATCTTCTTTATAGTTAAAATCTGTCAATCCTTGGATTTTTGTTACATAAATAAATTGCTTCAGGCTTTTATTTCGTACTCTAGGAAGGATTTTTGTAATATGTTTTATATAAACAATATCATTGTCTTAAACTATTTTCTATTAGGATAGCTCGACTTTCCTATATATTTTTTTTCTAATTTATATAAATTACAATACAAAGTAACTTTATAATCTAATTTTACGGTCGAGGGAAAAGCCAGATTACAAAGACCCAGTGGATAGATTTTTTTTGCAGCGAAAGGCCAGAGCCTCTGATGGGAATCGGACCCACAACTACCTATAAACCTACTGGGGCGTTCGATATTTAAAAAAAAAATGGAATGTCCCCAAGTAAACTTAAAATAGCTATGTATATCTCTTTAAATAAACGCCCTAGAGCAAAAAAGGACAAAAGTTTGTAATGACGTATTTTCTGGAGATAATTGAACAAACATAAAATGGTTATAGAAGGAAGCTTCTCCTAGATCGAAAAGGATGAACTTTTGTGATCACTTTTGAGCACTTAAAATGGCTATAACTTCTTAAATAAGCATCATTTAGCGTAAAGGACGAACATATTGGTTATTAATAAGCATCCAAGAACGAAAAGGACGACATTTTGTGGTAACTTTTTTTGTGTGAAAAATTTTGAATATCCCCAAAAGAACTTAAAATGGCTAGAACTTCTTAAATAAACACGCTAAAGCGAAAAGGACGAACTTATTATGAACTTTGTCTTAAAACTTTTTCTGTCGTGCAAATGGTAAATATTTCATATTCGAGATCTATAATTTGCAAAAAAATTCGGTAGAATTCGAAAAATACTAAATCACGTTCCGGTAATCTATACGTTTTTAGAAATTAGCAAGCTTTCTAAGAAGCATTGATTTGGTGCCAACTACAACAAAACATTAAAACAAGTCCCTTTTTAGCAATAATAATATCCTTTAGTTTAAGTATGAATAATCCTTATTTAACTGTTTTTTTACTTTGGCGCCACATCAGTGCAAATATCTAAGTACATATTTTGAATTCCAATCTATTACTGTATTTATTCTGTGATATATCACAGATCAGGTCCGGATTCGGTATAAGCATTGTACTATGATCCCACGCCAACGTGAAAATTTCGCTATAATTTGTCATTCTACACTGAAAAAAGTGTCATAATATTAATGAAAATTTAAGTCATTTGGCGACAAAGACAAAAAATCATTAATAGACCTCGATTTTTTGCATATTTTTATTTTTTGATCCGATTGAAACCTAACTTTGCAATTAAACGTTTTATCGTTTAAAAATAGAAACTTTTAGTGCATATCGAAAATATGGAAAAAATATATTTCAAAATATCCAAATGCAAAGTATGCTTCCAATAGGATGAAGCACATTATGCAAAAATCCGAGGTCTAATAATTAATTAAGGGCATTTCACACTGAATGCAAGGAAACACTAAATATAAGTACCCAAATGGGCTATTTTGTTTGTTTTACTGTCTTTGGCGCCAAATCAATGACAAAGATTTTTCAGTGTATATTTGTTCAGCTTTAATTTTAAGGTAGAATAATATCATCATTACCAAGGATGACAAATTCTTGAGAAATGGAACACAGTATATACATATATGTATGTAGGTGCGTTTATGTTAACTTCCAAAAATTTCTGGTAGGGCAGATAAGTTCATTTGTAGATAAATATATTCTGCTAAAAATTGGATTGTTTTTTTTAATAAAAAGGTTTTAAATATAAAGTGTTTTCCCTCAAAAGAATTTTTTCATAATTTGCAAGTGCAATTTTAGCAATACCACATTTAGCACACACACACGACATATATACAAAACAAGATGGCAACACTCATTGTTTGTACAACTCTCTCTCTCTCTCTTCCCAATTGCTCATAAACTGAGGTTTTGCTTTCGCTCTTTTGTCTATTTTCCTTTTATTTTGCATCAAAGGTTTTCTTCTTGCATTTCCTTCTCTTTTACTCCTGCTGCGTTTGGTTTTCTTTGGTATGCGAATTTATTTCATGTTCTGCTTTGTTTTTCTCTTCATCATCGTCGTCGTCGTGCAAAGGAAAAACTTTGTTGTTTGCCGTTACACGAAAGAGGACGAAAACGAGCCAGTGACTGAGTGAGCGAACGATTGTACGACAGACCGCCGGGTGGTTGGGTACAGTTTTCTGCGTAGCAAATTATCCTTATTATTCTTTGTGCTATACACAGTTATACTTATGTATCAATGTATGTATGTACATTTATATAGACGTACGGTAGTGTACATATAAATGTATGCGTATTGTGTCTGTATATATGTATTTATTTTTATAAATTTGTTTTATGTCCTTTGTGTTGTTGTTTTTTTCCTTTTTATATATGTTTATACTTACAGACATATATTTGTATATATTTAACGATTATAAATAGTAAACTTTCCTCCATTTTCTTAAACTTTTTTGTCATTTTTCTTTGGCTTCTTGAAGATGACGCTTTTCTGTTGAATAATTCTTCTTATTTAGGTTGTGCGGGTGTTTGTCAGTATATGTATGCGATGTGATTACTTGCGTTGTTGCTTTCTAAGGATGATTTATTACCTTGCCCCTTCCTCGTTGTATGATTCATGGTTTATTATCGTCGTCGTATTTCTATCCTTTTATTTCGCGTTTTTTTTCTCTTCATTTATTGGACCATTTGAAACCAAATTATTTAGTTTTAATATGTCTCAGTGTGTGTGTTTGTCTAATTAATCGCACTTTGTACAACCAAAGTACAAAGTTGGTGAGTCACTCGTCGCCTGTATTCAAAATGCTGTGGTGTAGTGTAGATTCTGCAAAATGATTACAGAGTTTGATTACACAGAGAAAATAACAATAACGACTGATGAATAAGTCGGATTCTCACGTCTGGTTTTGGAAACTGATCTTGTTGAGCGGTCTTTTATCTATTTTCTTGTTTTAAACAGATATTTTAGGCTATGTTTGTAATGAATGATACACGATATCAGCTGATCTCGCTGATGTGATATCTGTCAAATTAGCAATAATTCACAATTATACTTAGCCTAGACAATTACACCTGCTGTAACTATTTATCTATTTGGGTACTACTTAATTAAATGATGTACAGTGTCGACATCTGTCAATTTCACTATATTGTTTTGTTTCTATACCTGCAACGACACTTTGACAGACGTCGTTAGTTTGATTATATGGTTATAGAATGATTATATGGAAATAGTAAATCTAATAATTTAATTTCTAATGCAAAAGCATAAAATCATAAAAAGCAGTAATTTTTGTGTAAATAGATATAAAGTTCTTCGCTTTTTTGTCTTTTTGTTTACAATATCTTTGCTATAAAAATCTAAATAAATTTCTGGAACAAAAAATAATATATAAACATGCGAATTTTTTAGGCCAAATACGAATATATTGAAGATAAAATTTAAAATATGAAATATAAAATTTTAAATAAATAAAAATATTGTCTAACAATTTTCAATTATTTTGGAAAAAATAACCACATCTTTGAAAAAAAAAATCTAAAAATATATTTCTTCACATTTCTGTGAAATGAACTTTCCATTGATATTTTTCCACAGCTTTTGGCAAGATTAAGGATCTTTATATTATAAATTTTAGTTTACATTTTTTATTTTTTATATTAAAATCAAATATAAAAATATATGTCTGTAATCTCTATGAAATTAGCTCTTCATTGATAGTCATTTTCTTAAAATTTGGCTAGATTAAATATCTTAAAAGTTTACCACAGAAATTGGTGCAGGTCGTTTAGGATATCTGTATATTTTTGTTATTAAACTCTAACATAAAATAGAAAATATGTTATTGCCAGAGATGTGAATTTAGCTATTCATTTATATTTATTTTCTTAAAATTTGGTTAGATTTAAGATCTTAAAAGTGTACCACAAATCTAGATGTGACTTTTATTATGATACAACTTTTACAACAACACACCTCTGGGAATTGAAGTTTCCATTTATATTTTTTTCTTAAAATTTGGCTGGATTAAAGTTCCTAAAAGTGGACCAGAAATATCTGTTTAGACATTTTATAATAGTTTTTATTTTTATATTAAAATCTAATAAAAGAAATATGTGTCTGCACATCTCTGGAAGCTTTCTATTGATATTTATTTTCTTAAAATTTGGCAAGATTTAAGAACTTAAAAGTGTACCACTAAAATCTGAGTGGACCTTTAAGGCTTAAATTATATTAAAATCGAATAGAAAATATGTTTCTGCATAAGTGTGGTAATTTAGCTTTCCACTGATATTTATTTTCTTAAAATTTGACAAGATTAAAGAACATAAAAGAACATAAAGGAGCACATCAATTGATAGACATTTTGTTACCACTCGGTGACATAAAACATCTTAAAATTGTACCACTAAATAAAAAATAAATTTCCAAAACCTTAAAACAATGTACAATTCTTAGATGAATTTATTGTATATTTCATTTCTATTGTATTTCGTATCCATATCTACATGGAAAAACTGTAAATTTTCCCATCCATCTTTTGCAACGGTGCGAAAAAGGTCTGTTAGTGTTGTTATTGTGAATGGTTATTTTAAGATTTTTTTCAATATAGGGGTTTAGTACAAATTGTGACAGTTGTCAAAAACATTGTAATTTCTGCATTTTTTTGCATTGATAAATCTGTCTTATCTTTGTTTTAAAAGAAAAAAACGCTTCTAACGAAAATTTTCCAATACCTGAAACCAATAACAAACACCTTTTCCTAAGTGCACTACACTCTCCTATTTAAACCATTGTTTGATCCGTCCTAATCCCTTTTTTGATGTTGTTGTATTTACAAAAACCCAAAAACAACAAGCACGAACATCGACTCTGGACACAATCAACCAACACGAACCTTTGTTTGTCTAGTAATCCACTAGCTTGGATCTGACGTCGTCGTTGCCTTTGTTGTACAAGAACAAAAACGGAAAAAGATCGTTAACGAGGAACAGCTGCTCATGTTCCGCTTTGTAGTTCCATTTCTCTGTGGACCTCCTCACAGGAGGCGGAGTAAATGTTAATGGGGAAAAAGAATGAAACACAACTGCACGATCATGACATAGCAGCAGCTGTCGCTTGATGAGAAATAAAATTAAATTACACGCTGTGTAAATGTTTTGAAAAATTAGATAATATAGCTCCGTACTTTGAAGTAGAAATTGAAATGAAAACAAATGTTAAACGTAAAGAAATGTCCATCTACCTGAAAACCACTGAAATAATAATTGGTAATTTCTAAAACATGAAAATATCCTTAAATGAATAATTGAAAGAACAAAATTACAGAACAACAAATTTCGTTTGATCCACATTAGCTATAAAAATAAGAAAAACGATACCCATCAATTTCTATATGAATTGTTTGTTTTCTCCATTCTCTTTTTCTCACCTACAGATACATATTTATAGAAAAATATAGTTAATTGAAATTCGAACCTTCTTTTAATGAAAGGATAAACTTCGTTTTTTACTTTTTAAAGTAAAAAAATACACAAAAAACGAAAAACATACACACACTCCACACAAAATGTCCTCAGCCGAACTACCGCGTATTATGGTCTTTCGACCCACCTGGGAAGAATTCAAAGATTTCCCAAAATACGTAGCCTATATGGAATCTCAAGGTGCTCACAAAGCCGGTTTGGCCAAAGTGGTGCCACCGCCCGAATGGGTGCCACGCAGATCGGGTTACGAAGATTTAGACGCTTTGAAAATTACCATACCGGCACCCATCTGTCAGGTGGTAACGGGTAAACAGGGTCTTTATCAACAAATCAATATACAAAAGAAACCGTTGACGGTTAAGCAGTTCTGCGATTTGGCGAATACCGAACGTTATTGTGCCCCCAAACATTTCGATTATGAAGATTTGGAGAGAAAATATTGGAAAAATATTACCTATGTAGCACCGATATATGGTGCCGATGTTAGTGGGAGTATAACTGATCCAGATCAAGATGTAAGTTATTCGAGAGAGATTCGTTTCATTTTGAAAATTTGAAAATAAAAAAAAAACGAAAGAGAGAGGTGCTGATCTGATAACAACGAAAGTTGGAGCAAGAAATTGGAGAGACAGGGATTCCTTCCTTTTCTACACGAAAAAATCATCTTTGATGACATTCCCATACAAAAAGCTAATCGTTGATGAATTTTCTTTAAGAAAACTTAATCGTTGATGAATTTTCTTTCAGAGAACCTAATCGAAGATGAATTTTCTTTAAGAAAAAATATCGTTGGTTTCTTTTCTTGAAGAAAATATAATCGTTGATGACTTTTCTTTAAGAAATTATAATCGTTGATGACTTTACTTTAAGAAAATATAATCATTGATGACTTTTCTTTAAGAAAAGAACATCGTTTATGACTTTTCTTTAAGAAAAGATCATCGTTGATGACTTTTAGAGTTATGATTATTATAATTGAATTATTAAATTTTAAATCTCTCCACTTTCTCCATTTTCGGCATCACTCTCAGCACATTCTCTCGCCGCCGCCTAAACAATTCACAATGATTTCTCATTGTTTTTTTCCTTTTCGCCCCCATTTTTTTCCATTCATTAGAGTTGGAACATAAATCGTTTGGGCACCATACTCGACTTTGTCAATGAAGACTATGGCATCCAGATCGATGGCGTCAATACCGCTTATTTATATTTTGGCATGTGGAAGACCACATTTGCTTGGCACACCGAAGATATGGATTTATATTCCATAAATTATTTGCACTTTGGTGCTCCCAAAACGTGGTATGTGGTACCGCCCGAGCATGGACGTAAATTGGAAAAAGTGGCCAATCAGTATTTCCCAGCCAGTTATAAGAATTGTAATGCCTATCTCAGGCATAAAATGACATTGATAAGTCCACAAATATTAAAGCAACACGATGTGCCGGTAAATAAGGTGAGCCAGCCCCAAAAAAGGGGGAACGAAGAAACTCCCTTCTACTCTTTCGTAAAACGTAATATTGACGTATGTTGTATTTGTTTGTTATTTGTTTAGATAACCCAAGAGAAGGGTGAAATAATGATAACATTTCCATTTGGTTATCATGCTGGTTTCAATCATGGCTTTAATTGTGCCGAATCGACAAACTTTGCCATGGAACGTTGGATTGAATATGGCAAACGGGCCGTACAGTGTACCTGCAGGTTAG
Organism: Eudasyphora cyanicolor; assembly: GCA_963930755.1. Classification (NCBI taxonomy): domain Eukaryota; kingdom Metazoa; phylum Arthropoda; class Insecta; order Diptera; family Muscidae; genus Eudasyphora; species Eudasyphora cyanicolor. Next base: position 21,777,868 of record OZ005738.1, read on the forward strand.
GATTTTTCTGTTTGTTTTTGTTTTACCTCGGCAATTAACTTCCTTTAATGTTATAGCAATGATATGGTAAAAATTTCCATGGATACTTTTGTCAAACGTTTTCAACCGGACCGTTATCAGGCCTGGCTTGAGGGCACCGATTATGGTCTGCATCCCGAGGATCCACCTAATGCCATAGTCCCTGCGCCTTTGCCAAGTCACTTGGATGTTATGTGCAATAAAAAGTAGGTTATCTATTTTAATTTTCTGCGGTCTTGCATAGGAAAAAATATCCAAATTGAAAAAAAAAATGATTGAAATGCTATCTTTAATCTATCGCCTTCTATTAAATTTATGATAGATCAAATATATTTTTAAAGAGAAGTTAATAGTTTTGATGAGTTTTCTTGAAGAAAAGCTAGTCGCTGATCACTTTTATTGAAGAATAGTTCATTGCTGATGACTTTTCTTGAAGAAAAGTTAGACGCTGATGATTTTTATTGAAGAAAAGTTCATCGTTGATGGCTTTTCTTGAAGAAAAGTTCATCTTTGATGACTTTTATTGAAGAAAAGTTCATCTTTGATGACTTTTATTGAAGAAAAGTTCGTCTTTGATGACTTTTTTTGAAGAAAAGTTCATCGTTGATGACTTTTCTTCAAGAAATGTTCGTCGTTGATGACTTTCCTTTAAGAAAAGTTCATTGTTGATGACTGTCCTTTAAGAAAGTTCATCGTTGATGACTTTTCTTTGGGAAAAGTTCATCGTTGATGACTTTTCTTTAAGAAAAGTTCATCGTTGATGGCTTTTCTTTAAGAAAAGTTCATCGCTGATGACTTTTCTTTAAGATCGCTTTTCTTTAAGAAAAGTTCATCGTTGATGACTTTTCTTTAAGAAAAGTTCATCGTTGATGACTTTTCTTTAAGAAAAGTTCATCGTTGATTACTTTTCTTTAAGAAAAGTTCATCGTTGATGACTTTTCTTTAAGAAATGTTCTAGGAAATGTTCATTGTTGACGACTTTTCTTTAATAAAAGTTCAACATTGATAATTTTTCCTTAAGAAACTGTCATTGTTGATGACTTTTCTTTAAGAAATGATCCTCGTTGATGTATTCTTTTTAAGAAAGATTCATTGTTGATGACTTTTCCTTAAGAAAAGTTCTATGATGATGACTAAGAAAAAATCTTCATTAACGACTTTTTCATGAGAAAAAAAATTCTACAAAATGTTCAATCATTTTTTTTATAAAAAGAATTTTCGCAATATTTTTTCTGTGCGCCAAAACAAAAAACGTTGCTAACTTTTTGTTTGTTTTTCTCTGCCCTCCTCGTGTACACGGTGCCCCCTTTAGTAATGGGGGTACTGACGATGATTTACCTATACATCTCTTACAAAGAATGAAAAAACAATGCAATCCCACAAAAACAAAATCGTTTAAAGAGCGTAATCCCGACTTGGATTTGGATGAAATACAACAGAATCCCAATATACCCGATGATATTAAGGCCGTCCTGAAGGAAAGTGTTTTAACCCTGGACGCTGAAGAAGAAGAGCCGGCCATTGTGGGCGATGAACATGAAACGATTATACAAAGTCCGGCGCATTTTAAAACGAAAAAGGAACTTTTAGCTTATATAGATGATGGTAGGCCTAGGACTTTCTAGTTTTTGTTAGTTAGAGTGTGTGTTGACAAGCAACGTTTTGTTTTGTTTTGTTTCTTAGATGAGGATGATGAGGAAGAACGTAATTTCAAGAAACGTAAGAATAAACGTAAAACCGATGCTGATTATGATGATGATTGGTTGGCCTCGAAACGTCGCACCTCCACTTCACGCAATAGTAGCAAGGGACGCAGCCCACGCGGCAAAGATAAATCTAAAGACGATCGTTCAATATCGCCAGCCTCATCCACATCATCGTCGACAACCACCACTGTTAGGGGTGGTGGTGGACCAGGAGCAGGAGCTGGACGTAGTCGTACAAATTCGAAAACGGAAAAAACCACCACCACACCGGGCAAATCGCCACGCAAAACACCAGTGAAGAGAAAGAAAAATGAGGACAAAGCCGCCTCATCATCGTCCTCCACAAGTCCTATATCCTTTAATGCATCATTCAATGGATCACCGGCGACGACGGCGATGACTTTTGGAAAATGTGAAACAATAACAACAGCAGCAGCATGTGGTAATGGCCTCGGAGGAGGTGAGAGCTTATTGAAAGCCTCAGAATGATAGTGTGAATTGGGTCTCTGTGTTTTTGTGTGTGTGTGCGTGGTTTAAGAAACCGCAGTTTCACGGTTTAAGAAACTCTCTAACATGATCGTTTTCCACTATAACCAATCACTGCGTCATAACTACCCAACCACCCAATCACCACTACCATCGATCGAACCACCACCTCCAAAACCCATCCAACCACCCACTCACCCAACAACACATCCATTTCATTAGCCACATTTGTACAAATCGAAAAAAGAAAATCCTAAGAAAAGTTTCTTCAACTACTCCACTCCACTACTCCACATTCCGTGTAATTAAAATATTAACCAATTTTAATATTAACCAAAATATAGTTAATTACACATTCACACACACACACATTTAACCACCACCACTACTACTACTACTTCTACTTATCTTCCCGTGTATGTCTGCTTTTCATAAATTTCTCTGAAATTCATTAGTTGTTAGTTGTGTACATTTTAAGTTTTTTTATTTTTCAGTTTTTTTTTTATTTTAACATACCACATTGTGGTTACTTTAATCCAGAAAGGGTGTAAAGGAATTTTTTTCAAAATTTCGTTTTTTTACAAATTCTCTAAAAAATGCGATTTTGAAAAAATTCCAGTTACCTCTCTTTCTGGATTAAGGTAACACTGTACTGTCTGTCTAGTCCAAATTGTTATTTATTAGATTTTTTTCATTTCTGCATTTATTTTAAAAACATTTTTAAGCTAATATTTTATTCTTTTTTTTATTTTTTAATTGTTTTTGTATGTTTTCTTTTTCCTAAGCCCAAAATTTGATAGGTGTGAATAATTCTTTCTCTTTGTAAGCTGGAAATTTAAGAAATTCCGACTCGTACTTTTTTTTTATAGATTAACAGATTTTACTTTATGTTCGCTATTACGAATTCAATATCTTTGGGATTCAAATATTTTAAAATCATGGGGCGAAATTCTGATTTAGTCGTGCAATTTTTGTCGTTTTTCCCCCCTTATCTGCACATATATGTACATTGTAGAATACTTACCTAGCCCAAAGTATTGAAGCTTCAATACTTTGAAGGATTAAGGAATTTTTTTGAGAGACGGCAGCACTTTTTGTATGCTGATTAGTTTTAATCGTCAATCTTAAAATTAATTTGAAAGAAAAGGTTTTATAGAAATGAGGTATTCTTATAAACTTTTTGGATTAAGGACTTTTTGTGGTCTATATCTTTATATTTTCCAGTTGTTTATCCATATGACAGTACTTTTGTACGTTTGGAATACTAAGGCCCATTAACAATAAATAAATAAACTGGTGTTAAGAGCTAACTACCGATTATAGCTGTCAAATTCCATACCATTTAACTATCGTTAGCTCTAACGCTCGGTTGTTGGTGTTAATGGGGGTTAATCGATTTATTAGTTTTAATCGACAATCATCAAATTGAATTAAAACAAAATGTTTTATTAAAATGAGGTACTCGTATACTATTTTTGGACATTTTGTGGTCTTGAGATTCAGCTAGATTCTAGTGTTATTAAGTTTAATCGGCCATCTTCAAATTGATTTAAAAGCAAAGGTGTTATAAAAATTACGTATTCTTATAATCTTTTTTGGATTAAGGACATTTTGAGGTCTTGTGTTATTAGGTTTAATCGACCACCTTCAAATTGATTTAAAAGCAAAACTGTTATAGAAATTACGTATTCTTATAATCTTTTTTGGATTAAGGACATTTTGAGGTTTTGAGGTCCGGTCCAGCTTAGACTGAAACGCTGATCTTTTTCATTTATCTATATGTTCAAGTAGTTGTTTTGTAAAAATTTTACTTTTATCAAATTTCGCCTGCAAACGCCAATCTTCATATTCGAATTTGGAACGAAAGGCCTTATACAAAATAGGTATTCTTATAGTGTTTTAGGATTAGGGACATTTTGAGGTCGTGGGATACGATTAGAGTGCAGCACAGTTTTCAAAATAAGTATTCTTTTTATAATTAACGTATGTCTTGCGATTTCAGGACTTGTATTTATTTGTTTACTCTTCTAAATTTCAGCGTCCTATAAAGCTCAGAAATTGAATCATCTAGATCCGTGTTTCTTAAGTGGTTTCTCCTCTTACTTGTGAATTATGCTTATGTATCGTCTATTAATCTCCTGTTATAATTGCGTTATTTTAGAAGACTCGTTTGTCTCAGACGAATTGATTTAGTTTATATGTATATAATTGCGTGATTTTAGAAGACTCGTTTGTCTCAGACGAATTAATTTAGGTTAGAATAAAGAACAGTTTCCAAAATAAGCTTTCTTATCATATTTTTTAGATTTTTATAGATATAGGTCCTCCGTGTACATAATAATTTTAAAAATTTGAGGAACGTTTTAATAATGATAAAACGTTGCTCAAACCGCCATTAAATTATTATGAATAATTCCATTAGATTACAAATAATTTATAAAGGAAAATATATATTATATTATATCAAAATATTTAATTGTAATTTTCTGAATTGGACGTAGGGCTTCAAACTTTATCTGAGTAAATAAAAAATGAATCATACTGTAATGATTGACATTCTAATAGAATTATTTGCAGTTTGTACTGTAGGAAACAAGTACGTATTCCTAAAAAACGAATTATGGAGAAAGGATGTCAAAGTTAAGCGTTCTTTAAATAATTCATTGTATTTCTTTTTGGCAATTTATGAACTTATTTTTCCTTAGAAATGGTTTAAACTAAACATTTTAAAATGGACACGATAAACTGTGCTAATGTTTTTCTACTTGTGTAGACTTCACTCCTTTATAGGTTTTGCTTAACAATTTTTTTTTTGCTATTTTACTGTAAATTCCCTGAAAGCAAATTCTATGATTACAATTAGGCGTTCTTATAATAATTCATTTATTTTTTTCATCTTATATATTTATTTATTTATTTTTGAAATTAAACTTATAGTAAATATAAGATAAATTATATGATCTAGCAATTGGCTACTGTGACCATCAGCTAATACATTTTTATGAAATGTAGATTAGTTTCACATTCGTTAGTAATAGTTTAAACTAACATTTTTAAAATAGACTTCGTTCCTCCTTGTCTAGACTTTGTTCTTTATAGGTTTGGCTGTTAAATCCCAATAAAAATGTTTACTATTATTCGTTAGGGAATCAATTATTATTTCTTGAAAGCATTGACCGATTTTGTTCTATAGGTTAAATCGTTTTGTTTTTATTTAATTCTTCTTTGCTGTTTATCTTTAATATGCATGCATCATTTAATCAAATTTTTCTTCCCACACACACTCTTTTATATATTCTGCCTATTAATTATGACTAACCAATATTTTGTGTTTCTTTTCTTTCTTAAATTTTGCATTTTTTCATTTGTTTTTTTATTTTTCACCAAAATGTAATGTTTTTTTGTTTAATAGAACTCTTTCGAAACGTTATTACAGAAAAATCACAAACGACAATAACATCTAACGACCATCCTTCATTACAATTTATGCAACAGCAACGTAAATTCGAAGGAAAAATACCAAAAATCAATCATCATCAGCAACAGCAGCAACAACAGCCACCACAAAGCCCACAAACACCAATGAGCGCAGTGGAGACAACAGCAATAACAACAACATCATCAGCATCTGCATTCACAGTAGCTGCTGCAATAAATAAACACACTATTATTGATTCAAATACAATAATAGTAAAAAGCGAAAATTCTAGTCAAGAAGAGGAAGTAAAAGCCGAAGAAGAAATCCAAGCAAAAGTTAAAGAAGAACCCAACAACACTATTATCTACACCACCAGCAACATGTTACCAGCTGTGACCACTCTCAATGGCATTCCATCCCATCATCAGCCTCAGTACATTACCATGCAGGCGCCCACAACGACTTTAAGTCCCTCAACAACACATACCACAACTAGTCCCATGTCGGTCACAGCCACCAGCACTGATGGTGCTGTTTATCAGTATAAATCTGAGATCATATGTGATAGCCAGACGTATCAGCAGCAGCAGCCGCAACACACTAGCGCCGCCTCGCATGAAGTCTCACAACAAGGTAAGTTCTAACTTTTCTAAATACTCATAAAATTTTGATTAAATAATAATTGATCTCAAAAAAAAAGAAAAGAAGTTTTGTTGTTTGAATTCAGTTTTGTGTTTAATCTTTGTTTTGTTTTTTTATTTATTTATTATAATTTTGCTTGTAAAGTCTTTTATTATTATTTTTTTTTGTTAATAAACATTTAATAAAAATGAATCTGTTGCAAGTTGTATTACTTCTTTGTTTTTGTTGGTACTAATAATTTCTGTGTCACTCATCATAAACCATCATTAATTACTAATATTACAATGAGTTTTTTTATTTTATCTGTTTTGTTTTAACATTACTAACCTTTTTATAGTATTTGTTTGTTACTAATTTCCTTTTTGTTTTACTAACATATTTGTGCCTAATGGTTTTAAACTATTCGAGAGAGAAAAAAAAAACAAAAAATAACCACAACAACACCAAAAGACCGCCCACAAAGACCTATTAATCAAATCAATCATCTAAACAAAACAAAAATAATATTGACGTTTTCGTGCTAATCTCTGTTTTAACCTCTGCTGGACATCATTGGACTTTAAAATCAAAGTAACATTTTATTTACTCATCACACTCTACTTCATGTCACATACAACATAAAATATTGCATTTGCATACTTTGACCCCATCCTCCAACTCCCCAGCCCCAAAGTCTCTTTGCTCAGAAAAAAGTGAGTCAATAAAATGTCGCAATTAGATTGACATTTTTAAAAATCTTCAATTAAAAAATAGTTTATTTAATAATTTTTTTTAACAATCTTCAAAAATTATTGATTACCTTTTTTTTTAATAAATTAATTTATTTAAATAATTTATTATAACTATTACTTTAATCACTTTTTTTATTGAGATTTGAATATAAAAATGTGCAATTATATTGCTTAATTGGAAATTCCTGAACGCAATTTCTTCTGTGCAAAGTCCTTTTAGTAAAGCTCTTCTTGTTTGTCGTATTTTTTATAGACTTGTGTTGTTTTTCTTCTTCTTCATTTTAATGTGTATTGTTGTTTTCTTAATTTTCATATACATAAATTTTATATTTTTTCTTTTTTTTATTATTTCTTTTACATTCAAATAGTTTTTTTTGTTGTTTCTTTGCATTCAATCAAATAGAGTGTTAACAGAAAGCAAAGCAGCTTATTTAAGGCCAAAGAAAGTGTTGCAAATCCAATCAACATTGAAATTTAATTTAGAAAAAAATAATCCCCAAAAAGCGAAGGCAAATGCGCGAAAAACCCCAAAGAAATCTCAACTCTTTTTTTTAATAAAATGCACAAAATTATTATGAAACTTAAAATAGATAACATTAATAATAAAAAAAAAAGCGAAAAAATCAACTTAAAGTTATACACAAAAGTCGTCTTGTGTTTGAAACCTGAAAACTACGGACCATCAATGGGAGTTGTAAAATTTTGTTTAATCTAAAACAAAGGCAAACATTTTTATTTTATTTATTTATTTTTTGTAATTTTAAGTTTTTTTCTTTTAGTTTTTCTCTAACATGTACTTTTTTTTAAATATACATATTTTTATGTATCTCATTATTATTTTATTTCTTTACTTTTGCTAGAGTATTGGCTAAACCGAAATGAATATTTAAATTAAAATAATTCTAAATATTTTTGTAGAATTTTTCTTTTTTTAGATTTGTATTTTTTTTATAATATTTATTATTTTTTTTGTAGTTAAATTTTTAGATCATTAAAATGAAAAAGACCTCAAGTTTATTTGCCCCAATAAGGAGTTAGAAGAGCGGAATAAATAAATGTTGAATTAAAAGAGGAGATGGCAGAAAAGACAATGACCTTTAGGCAGATGGATGAGCGGTTGCCATCCCCAGCCACTTCAGGCAACCTTGAGCCTTACTTCTTAGAGAGAAATGTCTAATTACTGAAAGAAATTTGATTTAGAGAGCAAAAAAGGGAAACCCCTCTTCTTTATTGTTACTCTTACAAATCTATTTTCTCTCTGTTCTTCAATTTACTATTGTAATCAAAGTACAGAATCGTAACTATTGATTAGCGGAACGTAAAGGCTTATTTTATACTTTACACTCCTGAGAGGGGAATAGCGCTACCCCCAAGCTTCTAGTCAGAAATGAAACTTCCTTTCGGACTATTTTGTTTTTCTAATCTTCTAAACAGATCAAATATAAATTTGTTTTGTTTAAAGTTATATACGGTATTCATCAGTCCCTCCTCTATAACTTGACTTAAAGAGGTCTAGTAAGCCCATTGACCAATTGCTCGCGTTAAAAAGTCTTTATGAGGCCCAAAAACTACCCACACACACAGTACATTTTTTAATTATTGTATCAGTGTTCTTCTATCCTTCCGTAAACCGCAAACTAGGAAATTGTCTTCAGTTTGAAATCCATAACTTTACTTCTATCTGTCTGTATGTCCGTCCATCTCTGTTTATGTAATCAAAGATAATTTCCATTCCACTCCACATGTACACTGACTTTTTAAATCATTGTATGCGTGTACTTCTATCAGTCCGTCCATTTTTGCTTCTACGAGTATAATCGAAGTATATGTAGTCAAGAAGCTAGAAAATTGTCTTCAGTTTAAAATGGCTTGATAATGTCCATAAATTGCATAAACTCTCCATAACTTTCCTGATCCAATATATCGGTGTTCCTCTGCCAGTCTGTCCGTCCATCTCTGCTTCTGTTATCAAAGTCCATTTCCATTCCACTCCACACATACACTGACTTTTTTATTCCTTGTATTCGCAATTAACCTAAAATTGGATCCTAAGTTTTGACATATATCTGGCATTTAGGTTGAGTTTAGAGTTTTGGTGTCTTCAGAGACTTATAGTAAAATTTTATGGCAAATATTTTTGTAGAACATTTTGACAAGCTATACACCTCTTTTAGGGGTAATTTTTACCCTTCTCCACAAAAGGTACCAAAAAAGACCCAATATTCAAGAGCTAGATGGTTAAAATGCTTGTCATAAAATTCTACTATAAGTCTCTGAAGAAACGAAAACTCTAACTTCAATCTAAATACCAGAAATTATCAAAACTAAAATCAATTTTTTGGTTAATTTCGTATTTTTCGAATTGGTGCTAAACCTAAAAATGAATTTTAAGTTTTGAATTATTTCTGGCATTTAAGTTTAACTTTGCGTTTTGGCGAATTCAGAGACTGATAGTAGAATTTTATAGCAAATATTTTTGTTAAACGTTTTGACTCGCTAAACACCACATATAGGGGCGATTTTTAACCTTTTCCACATTTAAAGAACTAGTGTGATAAAATGTTCCACAAAAATTTTCTCCGTTTAATTATGTTCCACATTGGGCTAGCACCTACCTCCCTCACTAATGGTTAAAATGTAGTGAGATATTGATTCTCCAATAACTTCTATACTAACTATTCGAATCATCTGTTATTCAGCACATAGTATAGGTTTATATGTCGCTATCACCTTGTGAAAGGGATCATTCTGTACAATAAGTTAACTCCTTATAACGTTAATAAGGGCATACAAATGCTTACAATTTTGTGTAGGTTAATGCTTTAATAGAACCTATTGTCCGTTAAAAAATGGACATTATTGCCACGCCCCTTTTGGTACCTGCCGCACACAAAATGGCTAAATCATACGAAAATGTAATGGCTCATAACGTTAATAGCTTAACACTTACAATTCGATGCAGTACAATGTCTTGGAAGTATCTATTGATCACCGGAAAATAGGTGTATTCGTCAAGCCACTTCTGATACACCCCCTCTCCCCCACACATAAATTGACAGATTCATTCGAGCGCAGCAGTTCCATAACTACTACAGCAATCGTCTAAATGTTTTCATATTCTACATTTTAGACAACCTATCCAAGTACTATAGGCTGACAGAGTATGAACAATTTCTTTCCAAAGTTTGGCATCTCCCACCCGAAGTGGGTGGTTAATAGATTTTTTTATTTTTTTTTTGACATCGTTCGATAGAAACAGATCTAACCCGCCTTAGTTCTAGTTAAGAAGCTATAACCTCTTTAGAAGATTTTTTTCTTTTTTTTCCTCAACTTGTTGGTCCACATTTCATTGTCGAATTCTTGTGTCTTGCAAAAAACTTTTTTATTATTACAATTATTATTATTTTATTATTTGTTTTCTTTATTTTTATGTAGAATTTCATTTTCTACTTTATTCTTTATTTTTAGAAAATTTTAGTTTAAGTTACTTCCTCCAACAACTTTTGCCCACACAAAAGTACCACAAAAACCCACTCAACAACAACAAATAAAAACTTTATACTTTTACAAAAAAAAGAAAAAAACACGCTCGTTCAAAGAAGAAAAAATGTAGATCAAACCCCCAAAAAAAACAAGCAATTGTTTTAATTACTTAAGTTTATTATTTCTTATTTATGTTACAATTATTAATTTTTCAATTCTTTTCTCTTTGGTTCTCTACAAAATGAAACTTTTTTCCAATTTATTTCGAAAAAATACACATTTAATTTTTAAAATAAACAAATTTTTAAAAATTAAGACAATGTGGTCACCACTATTAGTTCGTCCCCTCTACTGCTCACCACAACGACAACGCCGAACAACCAACCCACATCGTCCACTTCGCCGCCACCACCAACACCACATTCCCAATCGCAATCGCAAACGAATAATACCACAACGATTACCACAAATATCAGTGAGTTGCCCAATGCCCATGGAGGGGAGACCCATCCGCCACAATACCATTATATTACCACCACCACCGCGGCCAATGGAGAGATTACACAACACACGTCTACGACGCCGACAACAATTGTCTATGAGCCCTATGAAGGAGACGTTATCCACCATCATCAGGAGCCCGGCTCAGATGTGGGAGGAAGTACCATTATAAAATTCGAAGGTGGCGAATATGAAGTGATTAAAAGTGAAATAAACGATAATCACATTATACACACCAACAACAATAATAACAACAACAACAATCAACATCATCATCATCTACAGCAACAACAACAGCAGCAGCAGCATCATCAGCAGCTGCAGCAGCAGCAAGAGGTGGTGGTCAAATATGAAGATCAAAGTTTAGACGATGACAGCTATGAAGAATTCCAAAGTGTTAGCTCACCCCAAAAGGATCAGTCTGCGGTAACATATCAGACTATAACGCATCACGACAAGGAGACTAATCAAATAATCACTGAAACTATAGTCATACCGGCCGGCGGCGGCGGGAGTGGTGGCAACAATCAGGCTATTTTGACCGCAGCGGGCAAACAGAAGAGGAAACGCAAAACCCGCTCCGTGTGTGCCGATGAACAAGGCGAATATTTGGAGAAAATGTCGGTGCGTGGCTTGGATATACAACGTTATGAGCACATCATTGATGGTGTCTCTTATTGTTTGGTCTGTGCCAAGAATGACATCTATAAGACGTTCAAAAACAAATACAGTTTCCAACGGCATGCCTATCTATTCCATGAAGGCGATAATCGTAAGATTTTCGCTTGTCCCATATGCAACAAGGAGTTTTCACGCCCCGACAAAATGAAAATGCATAAAAAGGATAAACACGGCGATATGACAGTGCCCGAAGCGAATGGCGGGGGTGGTGGTACACCAGTGAAGAATAACGCAGACACACCACCGCCAGCGAAACGGGCCAGAAATAGTGCCGTTAAAACGCCCAGGGCACGCAAACCACGCAACAGTTTGGCCAACACCAGTGAGATGGCGGTGCCCACCAAGGATGCGGCCGTTAAGAAACGTTTGGCACAGATTGATAGTGTTTTGGATGAAGTACAAAATGCCGATTCGAATCAATCCAATTGTGGTGGAGGTGTCGGCGGTGGTGCTGCCACTCCTGTGCATATACAACAAAATACCATCATACAACCTGCCCCGCAACAACAACAACAGCAGCAGCAGCAATTGCCCTCTTTGGAATTCAGTGGTATGATACTGCCCGGAGGAGCTCAATTGGCTTTGGCCAATCCAGGAGCCACTTCCAGTCTAATGCAATCGCAAGCCCAAAGGGTCATAAGCACGCAACCGGCTCAAGTGGCCACACAAAATCATTCGCCCGGCACCACTACACTGATATACTCGAATCAAATCGACTTGCAGCAGGCATTGCTGCAACAACAGTTGCATGGCCAGAGTATAATGATCCAAGATCAGGCGGGCAATTTGGTCCCCCTACAGTCACTGCAATCGCTAGATGGTACTCAGACAATATACACCACAACGGCCCAGGCACCACCACCACCAACAGCTACAACAGGACGACAACAGATCATACATGCTCAACCACAACAGAGTTCTCCACATCAAACTTTGCTGACCACCGTACCCACACAGGCGGCGGCGCCACAGCAACACATTAAAGTGGAACCAAATACCACAAACACATCCCAACAACAGACCACCACCAGCACCACCCAGAACACAACCACCCAGAACACCCCTCAGAACAACACAACTAGTCATAATACACAAACGCAGCAGCAGCAGCAGCAACACTATGAACTGGAAAATGTGACCTATCTCTCGTCGACAGCAGCTACCCCCTCGGCTACAGCTCTACCTGAACAACATGTCATAGGCACTGTACAAAGTTATCAGATTCTTACTCCAGATGGCTTACAAAGCTATCAGGCGGCCACTAAACTGGAACCCAGTGATTTGGAGCTGGGAGCCTATACTATGGCCACCACCGCCCCACACTATACCTTTAGCAGTCATCTGACCTCAAGTGCTGATCCTTCATTACACCCGCAACATCATCAAAGCTCTAACAGTAATGGAGCACAACCCCAACAACAACAACACCATCAAACCACCATACATCATCATCATCAGCAGCAACAGCAGCACCATCAATTGCAGCAGCAGCAACAACAGCACCACCACCAGACAACGACAACGCATCATCATCATCATCATGCGTTACCCTCTTTGTCGGCGCCGCATCATCAATTTATGGAGCTGAAAAATGATCTGCTGATCAAGAGTAGCGATGCCTATTCGCTGGATGCCGCCACCTCTATGTATCATTTACCCTTCTCGCCCACATCCATGATTAATGCTGTGAGTGATGTTAATTCATCCTCACTGCTGGAAACCAAAGAAATTAGGTAAAGACTTCTTCAATTTATTGTTTTTTTTTTCCTACTATATTCCACTGATTTGCGTACAAACAAAAATCCTTCAATTCATGCCCCAACAAACGACAACGATTATACATACATAATATGTATAAGAAGAGCAGTTTGGAATTGTTTTTGTAGAAATATTGTTATACGTATTCTAGCTCCTCTAACAACTCTTCCTCTTCAGCATCATCATCTACATAAATATTTAAATTGAGTTTAAAAGATTGCGAAAAATGGCTGTATGTTGTAGTGTTTTATATTTTTTTTGTCGAGAGATATATTTAAAAATATCTCCAGTATTATTTTTGTAGAGTTGAAAGAAATGTAGTGTATTTTTTTGGAAATGTTGCTGCCATCCTCCCGCAATATGTATTCTTGATCAATATTATTAAGAGAAAATGTTGTGTATTATTATTTTTTTTTAATTATTTTACTTTTTTTTATTTATTTATTTTTTTTAGTTATTTGATTTTAAATTATTCTTGTATGGTATTGTAAAATTGATTTTGTAAACTTTTTATTTAGTTTATTATTATTATTGTAATATATCTATATTACACGCCGGAGAAATAATGTCAATGAGAAAAAAATATTTAGAAACAAAGGGAAATATTCAAAACCTACGGATATATTCAAAAAATTTAATGAAATATTTGAGAAATTTAAAGAAAATAAGCAAACCACATAATTTTAAATTCATAAAAAAATATTTTTAAAAGCCTTTTCTAAAAATAGAGGCGCTTTTTTTAAACATCTAAATTCAAATATTTATGATAATTAGAGAAAATGAGCAGAAAACCTTTTTATTAAAAGTTTTTCTTAAAAATAGAGGGAACAATTTTTTAAAAATTGTCGCCACTCTTCGTTGGCTTTTGAAAACCCTCGGGAATGAGCGCATCTTTGAGCATAAATTGAATTGAACAATTTATAGAGCTTTGATTTCCTAAAATATATATATGGGGAATTCCACAACGGGTTTTTGTAAACCTGAAGACACTCTGCGGAATTTTTTGAGATTATTCCGATAACTCGTTCAGAAGTTATCGATTTTTTATAAATCGTTAATATAGCGTGATCCATTTTGAGGATCCCTACTTTTTTAAAGAAAAAACACACAGAAAATTAAAATTGAATAGGGAATGTTTATTATCATTTGAAAGAACATTCTTTGGCATTAATTTTTGAAGATTATGTCTATCAAATGTTGACCGGGGCTACGTCTCAGATGGTCCATCCGTTGAGTCCAACTTTCGATGACTCGTTCGAGCATTTCGACTGGTAACTGGCGAATGACACACGTGATGTTTTGCTCCAAGGCCTGAATCGAAGCGGGTTTGTCCGCATAAATTTTAGACTTTAAATATCCCCACAGGAAAAAGTCTAACGGTGTGATATTACACGATCTTAATGGCCAAATTTTGAAAAAAAAATTCGCTGCATGCCATTGTGGCTTGAAGGCTTCGGAATAGATGTTCCTCGCCAAAGAACAAAATAAAGGAGACACTTCAGGTAGTAAATCTTCCAAAAAAAACAGCCGACACCCCCGCTTAAAATTCGCGAAACTCAGAGAGTACAAACAATTTAAAAAATTACATTGGTATTGCAAATCTTCAAATCGCTCACAAAAAAATGTTAATATTTTCTTTATAAAGGGTTTTCCAAAAATAGGTGTTATTTTGGTATTTAAAAAAAAGCAATTTTTTGAGATAAATGATGGGATGTTTATTTCATAATAAAGAGGAAGGTATGCCGTTAATAATGAAAAACAACACCAGCCAAATGGCCACCACGACCACGCCTACAAGACCATATCCTTTTCATACAATTTACCATAACCAAATCGCAAAGTGGCTGTCCTATGTCCTCGATAGTCTCACGAATTCTATCTTTGAGGTCTTGAATCGACGCTGGGCTGTTGGCGTAGACCTCATCTTTCACGTGGCTCCAAAAGAAGAAGTCGCAAGGTGTTAAATCACAAGATCTCGGTGGCCAATTGGTTTCGTTGCTTGTGTGGCACGTAGTAATAATTAATCATCTCTCGATAGCGCAATCCATTCACCATAACTGTTGATCCAACATCATTTTCGAAAAAGTAAGGTCCAATGACCCCGCCGGACCATAAACCGCACCAAACAGTCACACGTTGAGGATGGAGAGGCTTCTCAACTATAACTCTTGGATTTTCCGAGCCCCATATGCAACAATTTTGCTTGTTGACGTAGCCACCGAGGTGGAAATGGGCCTCATCAGTCAAGATGATTTTGTATCGTTCGTATCGTTTTTCTGTTCGATCGTTTTTTGATCGTTTTGTATCGTTCGATGATCGTGTATCGTTCCATTTTTAGTAATGGCGTAGTTTCTACTTGTCAAATGTCAAAGAATAAAAGCTTCAAAAGTGACAGCTAGCGAAATACCGAGTGATTCAAAATAACACCTCTTGTTGGAAACACCTGTAGTAACAGTTCCTTCATCACTATCATTTCAAAAAATATTATGGCACAAAGGACGAAAAAAGGAAAAGTACGAGTAAATAACATAGTATAAATAAAAATCTGTTCAGTTCAGTAGAAATTTGGGTAAATGCCACTCACTTTAGGAATTTTGCAAATATCCCGGAATGGATTTTAAATCCATTGAAATTTAATTTTCCTGCCAAAATGTAGATAACATTGTTTCTAACCATTTTTCTCTCTCTCACTCTGAAATTGTTTTTATTTTGTTAATTTAGTTTTAAAAAAAATTATTTTTTATAATTTTTTTTTTACATTTGAAAACTGTATTAGAAGCAAATAATAATCAAAACTCATGTTTTGTATATTATGTATGTATGACTATTAATTTATTATTTGATTTGCGTATTATTGAATATTGTAAAACAAAAAAATAAAACATCTGTGAATCAAGATCAACAGATAACGATATATTATTGTTGCTGCTACTGTTTGAAAAACAAACTATACCTATCAACTATCAACTTCTAGCTATTTCCATCTCTCTCTCTCTTACACTCTGTGCTACACTACAGCTTTTGTAAAAAAATCGAAAATCGAATTGAAACGGCTCTGAGGTTGTTGTCCGGCGGTAAACAAAGAATTACTAAAGCTAAAAAAAACATTGGAAATTGAAAATTAGTTTTTTTCAATGTTACAATTTTTTTTTGCTCCGGCTTAGAAAATTCTTTTAGTTGTGCCCGGCAATTTCTTTGCGTTTAACTTTTTATACTTTTGTTTATCTATAAGTAATTGTAATTTTACTTTGTAATTCATATTATGTATTATGTTTTATTTTAGTTTTATTATTTTATATGAAAAAGCCATTTGTTATTTTATTTTTTTCTTCTTCAATTGTAAAATTTTGTGCATTTTATTTAAAATTAGAGTTTACATCCTCCCACCCCCCCAAAAAAAGTAACAAATTAGCTTTGTTTGCTTTTTGGAAAGTATCTCAATTTGCGCCACTTACTTTCATTTGTTTTTCACTTAAAATAATGTATCATTTTTTTATTTGTGTGCTCTTATTTTACAAAACAATATTTTTAATTTATTGTTTCTTTTTTTCGTTTCTTTTTTATTCTCTTTTCATTTTGCCAAAAAAATTCACATTACCACCCACCACCAACCAAAAACACAATCACACAACAACAAATGTAAACACAAATCTCGTATTATAGTTACGATATCAACGAAGCCGTGCTGTTAGCCCTCTAAATAGAGAAAGAAAGAAAAACACAACTAGGAAACATTTAGGACTATACACTACAAAGCCTAGGAGAAAAATCCTGAAAAAGGCTTATCTACTTTTTGACGGAATGTAGTGTTTGTCTTTGATTTGTTTTTTTAAGACAACAGAATTTGTCTTAAATTTGAGTTTTGATGCAGGGAATTCCGAATTCATCGTGTCGTCTGAACATCTTTCAACTTAAAATGCCAGTTTCCCCCTCCATGGCTGCTTTCCCCCTCCAAAAAAACACTACATCATTTGTACATTACTTATGCATCATCAACGTTTAAATGGTCATCATAAAATCGGGACATCATCATCATCATCCTTATCATCAATATGACTAACATTTTGTAATATGTCATTGTCTGGTCAATTCATTGTACTCGTTTTTTTTTCTTGTGTGTAGTGGTTGTTGACATTTATTTGTTCCCAAGTCCTACTGTGCATAATTGCATCCTTATCAGCACCACCTACCACCTAATCCCTCCACCACTCACTCACCGCCATTAGAAACACTACAACAGCTCATTCTCTCCAAGCTCACCTGTCTGTGTGTGACTCTGCCGCAGAAAATGAATATTTGTTTTATACATTTCATGAACACATTGTGTATGTTTTTGTTTTAAAACACAAAACGAAATTCAAAAACATATATTTCTAATTTATTTACAAGGTATGTGGATTTTTTGTTTTTTTTTTTTATTTATTTATTTTTATTTTATTTAAATATTTTTGTCTTGGTTTTTAATTGTTATTTATTTATTTTAGTTGTTTGGAAAAAGTAATATTTGTATTTGAAAGTGTAAAAAAAGAAATATTAATTGAAACATGTTTCAGTTCGGAAAGGGAAAAACAAAAGCAATTTTTTTTTCAGAATAGACTTAAAAATGTTTTGAAATCTATTTTTTAAGGCGAATTTTCTTTAGTTTCCGAAATGGCATAGATTTTTTCTTTATAAACCAGAATAGATTAAAACAATATTTTTAATTTATTTATTCTGTCTTCTAATCCAAAGCCATTTTTCTACAATTCAGTAAATTGTCGTAAAAAATATTCTCTAGAAAATTTTTTGGATTTCGAAATACCTGTTTTTGGAATTTCAAATACAGTTATTAAATATGATTTTTTCGCACTACTGTTGATTGTTTATTATAACAAAATAGTCTCTTTTCGAGTTACAGTTAATAATTTTTAAATTTCGAATTTTTCGAAATACCTTTTTTTAGAATTACAAGTGAATGTTTTGAATTAAATTGAAGTTTATTATTTTTTTTAGTTTAAAAATTTAAAATTTTTCAAACTATAGTTAACAATTTTTGAATTTCGAATTTTCGAAATAACTTCTTTTTGCAATCTCAAAAAAATGTCAGTTGAGTTTTCAATTAAATTGCCATTTTTCAAATTACATTTGAAAGTTGTTGAATTTCGAACTTTTCTATATATGTACTTTTTTATTGGAATTTCGAATCGAAATTTTTAATTTTAATTGAATTTTTAATTAACTTGTCATTTTTCGAAAATGTTAGAATTTTAAACAATTTTTTTAATTTTAATTGATTATTTTTTTAATCACAGTTGAAGATGTCGGAATATCGAATTTTTCGAAATACCTTTTTTGGAATTTGGAATTTTCGAAAATGTTAGAATTTCAAACAATTTTTTTAATTTTAATTGATTGTTTTTTTAATCACAGTTGAAGAAGTCGGAATTTCGAATTTTGCAAAAAATGTACCTTCTTTTGGAATTTTAATCGGAAATTTTAATTTCAATTGCTGTTTTCAATTAAATCTACATTTTTCGAATTACGGTTGAAATTTTGTGATTTTTTTTTTTGTAATTTCCAGCGAAATAAATTTGAAAATTTTCGAATTTTTCGAAATACCCTTTTTGGGATTTCAAAGGATTTTTTTATTTAAATTGCCATTTTTCGAAATACAGTTGAACATTTTTGAATTTCGAAATATCCGTTTTGGGATTTCAAAGAAATTTTTTTAATTTAATTGCCATTTTTCGAAATACAATTGAAAATATTTGAAACTCGCAGTTGAAGAAGTCGGAATTTCGAATTTTTCGAAATACCTTTTTTCTGGAATTTCAATCGGAAATTTTAATTTAAACTGCTGTTTTCAATTAAATTTACATTTTTCGAATTACGGTTGAAATATTGTGATTTTTTTTGTAATTTCCAGCGAAATAAATTCGAAAATTTTCAAATTTCGAATTTTTCGAAATACCCTTTTTGGGATTTCAAAGGATTTTTTTATTTAAATTGCCATTTTTCGAATTACGGTTGAACATTTTTGAATATCGAACGATATTTTTAATAATTTCCCGCAAAATTTTTTGAGTTTCATAATTTTTTTCATTAAATCAACATTTTTGGAATAACAGATGGAACATTTTTGAATTTCGAATTTTTCGAAATACCCTTTTTAGGATTTCAAATACATTTTTTTAATTAATAGCCATTTTTCGAATTAAATTTTAAATTTTTTTTAATTTCGAAATTCCTCTTTTTGGAATTTCAAATTAAATTTTTGAATTTTAATAAATCAATATTTTTCGAAAAATAGTTAAAAATTTTGAATTTTAAACAAAATATTTGGAATTTCATTGAATTTTTCGAAATAACTTTATTTCGAATTTCAAACGAATTTTTTTGAATTTCAATTGAGTTTACAATGAATTGCAATTTTTAAAATTACAGTTCAAAATTTTTGAATTTCGAAAAACTTTTTTATTGGATTTCGAGTGATTTTTTTAATTAAATTTAAATTTTTCGAATAACAGTTGAAAATTTTTGAATTTTGAAACACCATCTTGGAATTTAAACGAATTTTTTTAAACAAATAAAGGGATATTGAATTACAGTTGAAAATTTTGTAATTTCACATTTTTTCAAATATTTTTTTTTTATTTCAAAAGAAATTTTTCGAAATATGATCCTTTTTATTAGGGTTTCAAATGAAATTTTTGAATTTGAATTGATTTTTTAAATTATTTTTTATCAATTTCATATGATTTTCTTATTAATTTGACACTTTTCGAATTACAGCAGAAATTTTTATAATTTTGAAATATTTTTTTTAAATTTCAAATGAAATTTTAGGATTTTGTTTAATAATTTTTTTGATCCCTTAAATTGCTAAATTAGTTTCCAGGAATTACTTTTTCGCAAAGAACATGTAGGGGCATTACTACCTTAAATTGCAGTTTTTAGAATTTACTTTTTAGTTTGATCAAATACAAATGTTATAATAATTTTCTTTATAATTTTTATTTTTAAGTTAAAATCATCCTCATTAAAATGTTTTTTTTCTATTTTTTTTTTCTAATTTTTATATAAATTTTAATTTGAAAAATGTTTTTTTCTAATTTTTTTTCAATTTGTTGTAAAGCCAATTTATTAAATATAGAATACATTTCTTTATACCGAAAACAAAAGTCAATTCTCTAATAAAAATGTATTTTTTCTTTCTTTCTTCTGTTTATTTTCATGTATTATTTCCATGTTTTGTGTATGGTTTCATATAATTTGTGTGTGTGATGTCACATCATATAAAAATTGGATTGTAAAAAATAAAAAACGAAAACAATTATGGAAATCCTAACAGGTTTTTCTAAAAAACACACCTACAACACCACCACCACCACTTCCAACTCCAAAAACAATAACCATCACAAAGAACACCATGAATTTGTTAAGCCTTTAGAAAAGCCTTTGCCTAGAAATGGATCAACATCCAAATCCTATACAAATAATAACACAACAACAACAAACACCACACCAACATCATCGATCACACCATCACCAACATCTACAACATCCTTATCAGCGCCTATATTTACACCATCACCACTACCACCACCACAACAATCATCTTCAATGACCTCCTCCTACATGCCATCATCGTCATCATCATCATCATCATCGACGACATCTTCAAATACCCATTTTATTTTGTTGGATAGTAATGGTAAAAGTAGTAGCAACAATAATGATATATCTAAAGCAACTACAACATCAACCAAGCCATGTTCCTACTCGCTATCGGCGTCGTCGTCCACCTCCTCCGCTACCTCGCCAACTGTCGATGAAGCCAAAATTTTCTATGAAGAAGTTTTAGCCAAACAAGCGAAGGCAGCTGCTCAGGCCAGACTTTACAATCAAACTAAGAGCAAAATATCTCTGGGCTTCGATGATAAATTTACCGATTTTGTTATGAATAAATTTGTAGGTGTCTATTTTCCCGTTTTCTCCCATTTTTTATTATTTATATATTTTTATTGTTGTTATTTAAATTAAGCTAAATGTATTACATTTTTTTTTGCACAGAGGGCCCAAGTCAAATTCCTAATTTGTAGGCAAATATCCACACATATTTTGTTTAGAATTGAATATTTGTAGAGTCTAGAAACTTATTTTCATAACCATAAAAAAATAATATTAAAAAAAAATCCATTTAAGTAAATGTTTTGGTCAATCAATCAATCAATTAGGACAATTCATTAATTGAATTCTATATACAATTAATGAATTTAATTACGTTTAATGTTTATTGCTAGTACATATATATATAGAATCCCCTTAGACAGCATATCCTTAGTAGTACAAAAAAAAATATTTATTTTGTATACATTTATAAATATCCCCAATTACTTAAATTACATGAAAATCTACTTAAATATTATTGCGCTAATTTAAAAATAACATTGGCCTTAAGCTTGCAAAAGTGGCTGGAGGCTAGTACTCTCATTTACAAAGTTGTGATTCAATAAGTTTTGCTTTGAATTGTCTTATATAAAACTTTCTATTTCATTAAAAGTAAAGGGATAATAGATTTTTCCAGATTCAGATGAACATAAATTTTTTTCAGCAAAATAATGTAGTTCCAGAAAAATATTCATCTCAAATTAGTTAAAAATTATAAAATAAACGATTTTATTTTTGAACTTCAAATGGAAACATTTCGAATTTCTATGGAATTTGCAATTTTCGAATTTTTCGATATACATTTTTCTTGAAATTTCATATTAAATTTGTAAATTTCAAATACATCTTTTTAATTAATTATTTCGAAATTAATTTTTGAATTTCAATTAATGTTCTTAATTAAATTGAATTATCTATCTCTTTTCTTTGGAATTTCAAGTGAAATTTTCGAGTTTTAATTGATTTATAAATTTGATAAATTTACATTTTTCGAATTACATTTAAAAATTTTTGAATTTCGAAATTTTCATACATCATAAAATAATCGATTTTATTTTTGAACTTCAAATGGAATAATTTCGAATTTCTATGGAATTTTAAATTTTCGAATTTTTCGATATACATTTTTCTCGAAATTTCATATTAAATTTGTAAATTTCAATTACATCTTTTTAATTATTTAAAAATTAATTCAAATGGAATTTTTGAATTTCAATTAAAGTTCTTATTTAAATGGAATTATCTCTTTTCTTTGGAATTTCAAGTGAATTTTTCGAGTTTTAATTGATTTCTTAAATAAATCTACATTTTTCGAATTACACTTAAAAATTTTAGAATTTCGATTTTTTTAAAAAAAATTGCGTATTTTTTTTTTAATTTCAAATGATTGACTTTTTTCAAGTTGAAATAATTTTCATATTTAAAATTCTTTTCAATTGATTTTATAAATTACATTACATTTTGCGAATTACAATTGAACATTTTTAAATTCTCTTTTCTTTGAAATTACAATTGAACATTTTTTAGTTTCAATTGATTTTTAAATAAATTGTTATTTTTCAAATTACATCTAAACATTTTTTGGAATATCGATATTTTGGAAATTTCGAATGACATTTTTTTCAATTGATTTTATAAATTAAAGTGTCATTTTTCGTTATTTTTTAATTTAAAATGAAATTTTTCGAATTTCGATTTTCGATTTTTTCGTATACTTTTTTGGAATATAAAATGTAATTTTTTTAAAATTTAAAATTAATTAATTTGACGTTTTTCGAATTTAATTGCATTTTTTTAATTTCAAATATAATTTTTGATTTTGAGTTAACGTTTCTTAGTTCAAATGAAAATTCCAAATTTTTCCAATTACAGTTGAAGACCTTTGAATTTTTAAATTTAAATTTTTTCCTAATTTCAAATAGAATTTTTTAATTTAAATTACTTAGTTAAACTGACAACTCTAGAATTTCGAAAATGTTTTTTTTTAAATTCCAAATGATTTTTTTAATTTAAATTGTCATTTCTAGAAAATGTTGAAAAATCCATTTTTTTTTAATTTTAATTGATTTTTTATAATTAAATAGGTAATTTTTCGAATGAAATTTAAAAATGATAGTTAGTGTTAGCCTTGAATATATTAAAGAAATTTGGGAATTTATAATGTTAATTTAGGTATAGGGATTTGGTAAAATTTTCTAAATTGGGCCCTTAGCAAAAAATAAGAGGAATAAAGTAAAAACAACATAAATGTGCACAAAAAAACTTTCGAATATTATAAATTTATCTCTAACATCAATTCTTGTTCTATTTCCTGTCATTTCTAAACAAACAGCAGCAGGAGCAGTCCAAGCCACCACAGCAACAACAACCAATCAGCAGCAATAGGCAACGTAATCACAACAACCCCCCTAATGGCCAACAACAACAGCAACAGCATAAAAGTAATCAAAGCATTAACATCGGCTTCGACGGGAGTCAAAGGCCACCACAACAGCCTCAGCCACAAGTCGCCCATTATAATCAACAGCATCAAGAAGATCTCAACAACGCCAACAACATTGTCGTCAGCCAGTACCACCTGTCATCCGGTACAAATATTATTAACACGCAAAATTGGCCAAGAGGGGGGAGCGGCGAACCTCAGCCTCAACAACAACACTGCAACTTCAACCAACCAAATACAAACTATACAACAACATCCACAACATCAGTTCAATCATCTGCCACACAATACTATAATAACTTCAACTAAACCAGGAGGAGTTATACAAAGGCACTCTACGCTAGCAATCAACCAAAACCAACATGAAGGAGGAGGCGGAGGCTCCGCCATAATAATTAAACAACAAATGGACGATGTTGATGATGACGAAGAAGAGGAACAATTTTTGGAAAATCAAACAAATCCAATGAGTGCTAATGCTGCAGCTGTGGCCATAACTACCGAAGAAATCATAAAGAAATTCCGTATACCGAAAGGAATAGCTTTGACACCCAAATTTGCCCACGATTTGACCAACGACACTGTTGAAATATCCTCAGACGGCGGCGGTCCACTGACCCAAATACCCACGACACTAATGTCACCGCCCTTAACGTCAAACGATGAGACAGACAATTCATCAGCTTTGGTAGAATATGTTGAAGAAATCTATGACGATGAGGAGGAAGCCGAAGCGGTCGAAGAATTTGAGGAAATCTCTGGCGAATCGTGTGAATTGCAAGAATATCATCAAGAACCCGAAACGCTGGAGCTGGAGCAGGAGGAGGAAGAAGAGGAAATGCTAAATGATATGGTGGAAGAACACGAGCTCATCGAAGAGGTGGAATCTTCAGAGCATCAGGAATTGTTAATGTCTGGTGAGGCAGATGATTTCATACAGTCGCCGACGAGGGCAAACAATAACACAACATCCTCGAGAATTCTACTAACCACATCGGGAGCAGCCCACAGTCCGCAAACAACAACAGCGGCGACGACGGCGGCAAATCACAGTGGCAATTCAAACACAACACAAATTATACAGGCAGTTCAGCCCAATGGCACGGTGACATGTTTCCAGCTGCCTCCCAATACGATACTTTTACAATCACCACAGGGAGCTTTGCTGGCAACCACCGCTCCTCATCCCACAAAACCGGGACAGCAGCAAATTGTGGCCATACAAAGTTTAAGTCAGCAATTGAGTGCATTAAATACACCACCAGCGCCAGCACCAGTACCAGCCACAACAACGGTTATATTAACAGCCGATGGTACAGCTATTCCGATAATGAGTGCTGGAAATGCTTCATCCTCTGCCTCTGCGGCGGCGGCGGCTACACAACAACATCAAACCCCAGCAGCAGCAACAAATAATGCAGCGGTCATTACCAGCACCACCTCAAGCAACAACCACCACCACCACACCAATGATCAACTCCTTAAGGCCCAACAGCAAATACTGGCGTAGGGTTTACTAAATGGCGGCGGCCAATTTGCACGATTTTTAACAAATCCCCCCGCCACAATACTACCGACAACATATTTCTTTTAAACGTGTGAGAAACAACCTCTTTTTTTTGGCAAATTTTACTGAAATCGATTGTACCCTACTCAAAAAAAAATATAATTGATGGGAATTGCAAGAAATTCATCTTGATTATATTTTTTACCAGGAATTTTTGGTAAATTTTCTCCAAAAACAAATATGTAGATAAAATCATTTTTTAAACAATTTGTGAGAAATTCAACATTACCTCCCCCCCCCCCCCACACTCTCTAAACGGAGAATTTTTTCGATTTCAAGAATGTTTAAGTAGTCCAACGCAAAAAAGCTGATGGAAGATTTGTAAGAAATTCAAGGCAATCAACAAATGTTGGATTTTTGCTTTGTTCAAAAACATTCTCTAAATGGTGAATTTTCGATTTCAAGAATGTTTAAGAAGTCCAACGCAAAATATGTGATGGAAGCTTTGTAAGAAATTCAAGGCAATCAACAAATGTTGCATTTTAGAGGTTTAGAAAAATATTTCATAAAATAATGAATTTTGTTTAAAATTTGCAAGAAATCCACCACCATTAACAAAAGTTGAAATTTTGAAAAATCCTTTACAAAATACTGATTTTTTTTTGTTCATTCTAATACATAGAAATATCCCAATATTCTCGTGGATTCGAAAAACTCCCAAAAAAAATCGTACCAGTTGGTCGCCAAAATAAACAAAAAGAACTAAATAAACTACAAGCAAAAGGCTGTCTGTATAAACAAAGTTACACTGTAATATATTGAAAACAGAAAACAAGACTCAGTTAAACTGAAGACGTTTTTATTGTAAAAAAAGAAATTGATAAAACACAAACAATACCTATAAAATATCCTCCCATTCAGAATATACACAATAAAGCTTCTGGGTATAATATCTACAGCTAGGAGAACTGAACTCCTGGAAAAAAGTCTGAATTACAGAATATTACAAAAGTTAAAAAATATATCTATAAATAACTCCGAATGACAACAAATGCTGATGATGTGCAAGTAGTAGGTGTAAATTCTTAAGATACAAGTGTAGAAAAAAAGTGAAAAATGTTGGTGTTTTTTTCTCCTCCCCCCTTTAGAGTGTTATAACAAAAACTTTTAACTATTAAAAACACAAACAAGAAAAAACTAAATTAGTTTTTTTCTTTTTTTTTAATGTTTAATAACAAATCAAGAGTATTGTTTCTAATTTTGTAAAACAAAATGATCTTCAAAAACTAATGATGAATGCAAAACAAAAGAGTCACAACAAAAGCCAGTTAGTCACCAGACAAAACAAGTAAAAAAAATAAATACGTTCTTTTTTTACAAGACTTAAAAATTTTTGTTGTTTTAAAGAAAGTTGTTTTATGCATTTTTTTGTTTATTAACCAAAAAAAATATTTTCTTATTTTTTTCTTTTCATAAAATAAAAGAGAAAACACTTAGTTGTTTTAATTTTTCAATTTAAAAACATATTAGAATTGGAAGATTTCAACCTCCAATTGTCTACCAAGTGGTGTCTGGCGGCCGAGCAACGGCTTTGTTGTGATGTAGTTTGTAGCTATGTAGTAGTGTTTTAAAAGCATCTCATGCGATGTTTTTTTTTGTATAAAAATTTTTTTTAAATAATATTAGTAATTAATCTATAGTAATTATTCTATTTTTATATAATTTATATATACTAATTGTGTTTTATTAATATTTTAGTTAGTTAGTTCTCCCTTACTAAGCAAAACAAACAAACAAACCAACCAATCCATTAAAAAAACCATCCACAATTTAAAAAAAACCCTAGAAGATATTTTTTATTATTACCATTAAAATGTATTAGTTATAAACTTTAGTTTTATATTTTATTATTTTATTTAGCATTAATGAAAAAAAGGCAAAACAAACAAACCCCCATAAAATATATATATATATATATTTAATAAAATTACATTTGCGACAGAAAAATTATTAATAAAAAACGTATAGTTTTTTTATCATATACCTACATATATATAAATATCTTTATTTGAGCCATACACACACATATACATATAAAGTTATAAATCTTTATAACTATATTTACAAGAATTATTATGTTAAATGTAACCACTTCCCCACTACTTACAACCTACCCCCTTTCCCTTCCACCACTTTGCTTTCTTTTTGTTTAACTTTGTAAAATATGATCGTGTTTTTTTTTATTATTTATTTCTTATTTTTTCTCTTGTTTCTCTTAAACTTTATAATTTATTTAAAGAAAAAAAAATCTGAAAAAAAACTACAAAATGGAAGATGAAGAAATAATTACTTATATTATTATTACTTATGCTATTTAACTAAGTTATTGAGATACTATTAAATAATATTAACATTTAAAAAAAAACCGGAAATTATATACATACATACACATATAGAATATATCATAAAATTTGCATTATGATATAGTATAGTTTGTTTTTTTTTTTTGGAAAAATATTATTACCGCGAGAGAAAAACAAACAAGCAAAACAAAAAGAAAACCTTAAAAGATCTACAACTTAATTATTAAAAATATTTTAACTGTAAGCAAAACAAACAAACCAACCAACGTATTTCATAAATGAAATTAAAAATAAAGAAAAAAAAATTACAAACAAATGATTTTTATTTACATAAATGGTTTGTATGGCAACCATCGATTTTAAAATTCGGATATACAGGGTTTTCCAACAAGAGGTGTTATTTTGAATCACCCGGTATTTGGGTGCTGTCACTTTTGAAGCTTTTATTCTTTGACATTTGAAAAGTAGAAACTACGCCCTTACTAAAAATGGAACGATACACGATCATCGAACGATACAAACGATACAAAATCATCTTGACTGATGAGCCCATTTCCTCTCCGGTGGCTACGCCAACAAGCAAAATTGTCGCATCTGGGACTCGGAAAACCCAAGAGTTATTGTTGAGAAGCCTCTCCATCCTCAAAGTGTGACTGTTTGGTGCGGTTTGGGGTCCGGCGGGGTCAATGGACCTTACTTTTTCGAAAATGAGGTTGGATCAACAGTAACGGTGAATGGATTGCGCTATGGAGAGATGATTAATGATTTTTTATGGTCGGAGTTGGATGGTATTGATCTGGACAACGTTTACTATCAACAAGACGGCGCTACGTGCCACACAAGCAACGAAACCATTGCTCTGTTACGGGAAAAGTTTCCGGACCGTGTTATCTCTCGAAGAGGTGAAAACAATTGGCCACCGAGATCTAGTGATTTAAGACCTTGCGACTTCTTCCTTTGGGGCCACGTGAAAGATAAGGTCTACGCCAACAGCCCAGCATCGATTCAAGACCTCAAAGATAGAATTCGTGAGGCTATCGAGGACATAGGGCAGCCACTTTGCGATTTGGTTATAGAAAATTTCATGAAAAGGATATTGTCCTGTAAGCGTGGTCGTGGTGGCCATTTGTCTGATGTTGTTTTTCATTATTAACGACATACCTTCCTCTTTATTATGAAATAAAAATCCGATCATTTATCTCAAAAAATGGCATTTTTCTTTGAATACCCAAATAACAACTCTTGTTGGAAAACCCCTTACATAAAAATTTAATGAAAGTTTGAGGAACGTTTTGATGAATAAGCCCCGGTAAATTTATAATAAATTTTATTACCTCTGGGTTTCCTAGAATATAGAGTTGCCGCCGTGCAGTTAAGTAATTTAATTCTGTGGTTTTCTGGAATAACAGAACATCTCAAAAAATCAAAATGTTCAGGAGAGCCAAAATACCTTTTCTCTCGAAGTACATTTGATACCAAATGAGCATAGTTTAGTGTTGGAAAAAGTCTCCAAAAATATAACATACCTAGGAGTGTACGTTAATGATTAGATGAATACATTAATGCTAAAAACCCGAAATATAAAATTTCTGAATTCCAGAAAATCACTGTTTTGATCTAAACAAAAAGTAAAATACGTCCTTGTTCTGTATTCCGAATGAGGCTTCAATCGGGATTTTCTGTTCGGAATTGAGTTTCTAATTTTTTTTAGTCTCAAATATGTTCGAATGGGAAATAAAGACAATCTGCGTTTGCCGAAAATCTTCCAAAGAGAATCCTTCGCAAAAAGAAATGGCCTGCCGTGACCTGGGGCCAAATCACGGCATTTGATATCGAGTACTTTTCAATCGAAATGTATTTTTAATTGTCGTTAAAAGGGAATAATCTTCTGTCTAACTAAAGTAGATTGTTCAGATATATTCTTATACAGCTTATTTGGATAGTTTTTAATTAATTCCAATGTTCACTTTTTCTTATTAACAAAAATTAAATTGGTTTTCGCTCGAAAAGTTCTCGATATCGAAAAATACTAATTTTTGTGTTCTCTACTGTATTCATTTTCCTGCATCAGTGAAGAAGGCATTGGATTACCGCTTGACGATTATTATTAGTAAAGTCAAATGCATAAAATGCTAGCCGGGTGGAAACTAACTGATACACAAATCTGAAAAAAGTGGACAGACAAATAGAAATAAAGCGATAGGTTTAATCAGATCGAACAAAGTAGGCATTCCTCACCTTGAGCATAACATTCATATCCACTGTAAGAAAATTGTATAGAAAATTTATAATTATAGATTTTTTTAGAATTTTTGAATTTATAATAATGTTTTGCACAATTTTATAAATATAGAAAATTTCTTAATACCTTTTTATAAAAGAAATAGCAGCAAGAAGTGCAATCGCAAGTTCATTTTTCTACAACACAAGCAGCTCAGTTAGGAACTTTTTAATAAGTGCTACTTTTCTTTCCTCAGATTTGAGCTACTTTTCTTACAATAAATGAAAACTGCCCTCAGTTGTAGTTTGCAGAAACGATTTAAAAGAAAGGTGATCTAAATTTGTCGCTGAACTTCTTTTCTTATGTGAAAGTCGTTTTGTTTTCATAGAGTTTCTTCAAAATTTTGTTTTCATAGAAAATTTCTTCGAAATTTAGTTTTCATAGAAAATTTCTTGAAATTTTGTTTTCATAGAAAATTTTCTTCGAGATTTTGTTTTTATAGAAAATTTCATTGATTTTGTTTTCATAGAAAATTTCTTCGAAATTTTGTTTTCATAAAAAATTTCTTCGAAATTTAGTTTTCATAGAAAATTTCTTCGAAATTTTGTTTTCATAGAAAATTTCTTCGAAATATTGTTTTCATAGAAAATTTCTTCGAAATTTTGTTTTCATAGAAAATTTCTTCGAAATTTTGCTTTCATAGAAATTTCGTAGAAATTTTATTTTCATAGAAAATTTCGTAGAAATTTTGTTTTCATAGATTTCGTAGAAATTTTGTTTTCATAGAAAATTTCGTAGATTTTGTTTTCATAGAAAATTTCTTCGAAATTTTGTTTTCATAGAAAATTTCGTAGAAATTTTGTTTTCATAGAAAATTTCGTAGAAATTTTATTTTCATAGAAAATTTCGTAGAAATTTTATTTTCATAGAAAATTCCTTCGAAATTTTGTTTTCATAGAAAATGTCTTCGAAATTTTGTTTTCATAGAAAATTTCGTAGAAATTTTGTTTTCATAGAAAATTTCGTAGAAATTTTGTTTTCATAGAAAATTTCGTAGAAATTTTGTTTTCATAGAAAATTTCGTAGAAATTTTGTTTTCATAGAAAATTTCGTAGAAATTTTGTTTTCATAGAAATTTTTTATAAATCCAAAAATTTCAAAGAAATTTTCTATAAATACAAATTTCAGACATTTTCTATAAATACAAAATTCGAAGAAATTTTCTATAAATACAAAATTTCGAAAAAATTTTCTACAAATACAAAATTCGAAGACATTTTTATAAATACAAAATTTTCAAAATTGAAAATTTCGAAGAAATTTTCTATAAATACAAAATTTCGAAGACATTTTTCTATATATAATATTTCGAAGAAATTATCTATAAATAAATATTTGATTTTCAGAAAATTTCATAATAATTTTTTATATATAGAAATACGTAAATATTTGTTTATTTCATTGACATTTTTAATTTTTAGGAAATATCACAGAATCTCACAATACATTGGAGAGGGTATTTCATATTCGGCCTATGACAACACGCCATGCGCCTCGGAAGGAAGGAGCAAAAGAAAACACAATAAACAAAATATATTTATACAGCTAAACAGCTGAGAGGAGGAACTTTCCAACAAAGCGCAACGACGATGAAGGCAAGAACACATATACCCACATGTACACATGTACTTCCACTATGATGCCTGACAACTAACCATATGAATTTATTGCCAGTCGTCAACAACATCGCATGTGAATCGGTTGCCGGCGTGTTTAAATAGTGCAAAGAAAGAAAAGAAGAAATAAAAAAAGAAAAATTTGAATTTAAGAGATTGTAAAATTTGTGAAATTACCTAAGCATGGATCCCATGAAAGTTGAAGTTAAGGAAATTGAAAACCTATTCAAATTGGATCCTTATTTAAAGCCCTTCGAGCGGGAAATACGTCGCAGGTACGAAAACGTCAGAAAATAAAAACGCCTAATACGTCATAGTTGGGTGCTCTGCGGAAAAGATCAAGCGGCGGCGACATCTCTCTATGATGATGAATGGATAAAATAAGGAAACGTATTAAAATATGAACATGTAATCGTGCAAAAAGTACAATTGAATTATTACAACATTGTATAATATTTATGCGTTAGGGCATGAATTTGAGTGGACAATGTCAAGTGAAGGTTAAATGAAATTTAACATACAAAAAAAATAAAGATGGAAGAAGAAATATTTGCTCCACACACAATACATAATATATGTAAATCTCATCTCTAAATGACAAAGGGAGTTTTTTTTAATTCTTTGTATGATAATTAATTTCAATGCAAATAATAAACAATTAGTGCATCCATTCAAAACATCTACTCTCTTGAACTTCGCCTCTAAATATCTAGCATGTTAAAGACCCGGTAAAAATGCCTCTCATCAAGGTCACCACATCCCACAATACGTCTTTAATTGTAATTTGTGTTTTGGTACCCAAGACTTCTTTTTGATATCGGCATTTTGCATCTGAAAATGTTATTTATTTTCATTCTTTTTGTGCAATCAATTGAGGATAGAGAATAAAGCAAGTGGCAATCATTATCAATTAATTTATCTGCGTCTGTAGTTGTAGTTTGTTGTTCTTTCAATTCGGTTTTTTAGCCACTTCCAATTGGAAAGTTGTTTATAAACAACGCTTCCCATGAGAGAGATACGTTACCGGTCTTCATTTCTCTCTCTCTTTCCGTTGTTTGGGGCCATCATGAATATTTGACAAGTCAAAGCGATTAACTCCATTCCATAATGTTTACTGTATATGTTGGTAGTACCAATGGGGTGGGAGGATGATATCCGGGGCTCCTGAGATTGGACCAGATATTTGTATAGAGCGAATGATCACCTCAAAATATGAATATTTTTCGTTAAATGGGCTCGAAATCGAGAAAATTATAACTTTCTAAGTTATCGATAACTGGCATAGTTTTGGGCCATCATGAATATTTGACAAGTCAAAGCGATTAACTCCATTCCATAATGTTTACTGTATATGTTGGTAGTACCAATGGGGTGGGAGGATGATATCCGGGGCTCCTGAGATTGGACCAGATATTTGTATAGAGCGAATGATCACCTCAAAATATGAATATTTTTCGTTAAATGGGCTCGAAATCGAGAAAATTATAACTTTCTAAGTTATCGATAACTGGCATAGTTATCGATAACAACCTTAGTAATCGATTACTCAGTTTTCGATATCTGTCGTAGAAATCGGGAACTGCCTTAGTAATCGATCTCAGTTATCGACAACTGTCTTAGTAATCGATAACTTATAGGTACCAGCATGCTCGAAGCATGCAACACACCAGCATGCTGGTACAATATTCATTTCTTTACAAATAGTGTGGATGATTATGCTGTATGTTGTCTGCTTCCGCTTCTCTTTTTACCTTTATACCTTCCACCATATGATGGGGGGTATATTCATTTGGTCACTCCGTTTGTAACACAACATATTTTTGTGAGACCCCATAAAGTATACTTACATATATAGCGTCATCCATTTCGAGGTTCCCTACTTTTTTAAAGAAAAAAAAAAACAGAAAATTCAAATTGAATGGGGAATATTTATTATCATTTGAAAGAACATTCTTTGGCATTTATTTTTTGAAGATTATGCCCATCAAATGTTGGCCGCGGCTACATCTCAGATGGTCCATCCGTTGAGTCCAATTTTCGATGACTCGTTCGAGCATTTCGACTGGTAACTGGCGAATGACACGCGTGATGTTTTGCTCCAAGGCCTGAACACAAGCGGGTCTGTCCGCATAAACTTTAGAGTTTACATATCCCCACAGGAAAACGTCTAACGGTGTGATATCACACGATCTTGGTGGCCAATCGACCGGCCCAAAACATGAAATTATCTGCTCCCCGAAGTTTTCTCTCAATAAATCCATTGATTGATGCGATGTGTGGGAAGTGGCGCCGTCTTGTTGAAACCAAATGTCGCTGAGATCACGAGCTTCAATTTCAGGCATCAAATAGTCAGTTATCATAGCACCATAACGGTCGCCATTGACGGTCACGTTCTCACCGGCATCCTTTTTTAAAAAATTGTCCGATGATTCCGGTACGTCAGATCGGGAATCGGTCAATGGCAAAAAGATAGCTCTTAACGAGAGCTAAAATATTGCTTATGGGTGTCAAGGCGTCCGTCGTCGGGAAAGTGTTTTTTTGGATTTAAAAAAAATGGACTTAGCGCAATTGGCGAACGATTATTTTGATAATAAAACTGAATAATTTGTAAACGTTGTTCAGGCGTAAGTCTTTCCATGATGAAATTCCAAACAATACTTAACAAAAATAACATGAGAGCATGACACGACTCACACGTGATCTTTCAAAAAAGGCTATTGAAAAAAGTATCTCTACTTAGATCACCTTATATATATTCTTAATCGTCGTAAAATTCTAAGATGATTTAGACGTGCCCGTCCGTCCATCCATATGTTGCAATCACTCTACAGTTTACAATAATTGAGCTAGATGACTGAAATTTGGAATAGATACTTCTTATAACTGCAGGTAACTTGGGATTGAAGATGGGCAATATCGATTCACACGAACAAGGGTGGTCATAGGTCAATTTTTAATATAGCCCCCTCTAGATTTGACTTCGTAACGCCACTAAAATCTCAAATTTCAACGAATTGGGCTGAAATTTGGTATAATGAGTTTATTTGTACCCGAAACCATTCATATGCGATCCATGGTGGAGGGTATATAAGATGTAGCAAGGCCGAAATTATTCCGTCTTTATTACCTTGAAATTTTGATCTGCGACCCAATAAGGTATATATATTCATGATCGTCGCTACAGACCGTAGAAATAGAGCCATGTTGATCGAATTTGGTAGAAATACTTCTTATAGTCACAGGTCGGATACAAATAAACCCGTTATACCAAATTTCAGACCAATTCGTTGAAATTTCATTTTTTCATTTCATTTTTATTGTAATATATAAAGCCTACAAGGCCAATAATCCTATATTACAAGATAATAATAAACAATAGTTCAGGTTTAAAAAATTTTACCTATTCAAAAATATAATTATACAAGTAAATTACAAATTATTTTATTAAAAATTTATTTACAAGAATACAAGTAATAGTGGCTCCCCAGCCATTAATCAAGGGTAAAGGTATAAGAAGTAAATAACAACCCCAAGCAGCAACTAAAATTAATGTCTGTTGGATATAATGTATTCAATAATTTTATGTTGGAAAACCATTAAAGAATCAGAGAAATTACGCATAGTAATAGGAAGGTGATTCCATATACGAGCAACTCTCGCCACAAATGAACGCTCATAGAACTGAGTAGACATTTGGGGAATTAAAAGCTGCGGATTCCTTGAACTTCGGCAAAATACGAAATGTTCTCTAAGTAACGGCGGTGATCCAGATTTAATAAGCCTATAATTTGTGGCATTACGAAGTCAAATCTAGAGGGACCTTTGTATGGGGGCTATATCAAAACATGGACCTATGACTACCGTAGTTCATGTGAAGGATTCCGGTTATAAATAAACCCCAGTTACCAATTTTCAGCCAGATCAGTTTACATTTGTGGTCTCCATGACGTTAAGAACTCAAATCGGGGAGACGCTATGTATGGGGGCTATATCAGAAAATGGACCGATATTGCCCATTTTCAATCCCAAGTTACCTCTAGCTATAAAAAGTATCTATACCTGTAGACTGTAGCGCGATTACAACAGAAGGACGGACATGAAAGAACAGAAAAGTGGCATGAGCTTGTAACTGAGCAATTTTTTTAAGATACTACTGAGGTTACTCTTCTCTTTAAAAAAAACTTACGTTAAAAACTGGTATCACTTTATTGTACGAAAAATAGCTCATTTGCCAAACTGAAGTCATTATTCTATTGAAAAGTAGGTATTAATTATATAGTCGTAGTAGGTACTATATAGTCGTAGTAGTTATTATATAGTCGTAGTAGGTATTACATAGTCGTAGTAGGTATTATATAGTCGTAGATTTTCACAAAATATGTACTCATTTTTCAACTGAGATACTATTCTCACGTGGATAGCTTTCACATGTAAAGGTGACCTTTACATAGATAATTGGGCTACTCCAGTCTACAATGATCGAGAAATATAATTCCTATTTTTCCAATAAATATGAATATACAAAATTTAACAATTTAATGGTTTTCAGAAATGGCGTACTTCAGGAATGGATGGGTAAAATTGAAAAATTAGAAGGTGGTATGGATACCTTCAGCCAGGGCTACAAATACTATGGATTGCACTTTTTACCCGACAATTCAGTTGTGGCTCGGGAATGGGCACCAGGAGCCAGAGATGTTTATCTTACCGGTGATTTCAGTATGTTTGAATGTTCCAACAACTGACAAATTTAGATTAATTTAATATGAAAATATTTCCACAGACAATTGGCAATGGGAGGCCACACCATATAAGAAGCTTGATTTTGGCAAATGGGAACTACATCTGCCCGCAAATCCCGATGGTTCGGCACCCATTAAACATTTGAGTGAAATCAAGGTGATTATACGGGATCAAAGCGGAAAACTACTCGACCGCTTGTCCCCGTGGGCAGTCTATGTGAAACAGCCACCCAAAGAAGCCAATCAGGGTGTTAACTACAAACAATATGTCTGGAATCCACCAGAGAACGAACGATATCATTGTCAACATCCCAAGGCCAAGAGGCCAAAATCATTGCGCATCTATGAGTGTCATGTGGGCATTGCATCGCAGGAACCTTGCGTTGGATCGTATGACAATTTCGCCAATAATATTATACCACGCATTAAGAAGCAGGGCTACAATGCCATACAGGTTATGGCCATAATGGAACATGCTTACTATGCCAGTTTCGGTTATCAAATTACCAGTTTCTTTGCGGCCTCCAGTCGTTATGGGACACCAGAACAATTGAAGCGTATGATTGATGTGGCTCACTCGCATGGCTTGTATGTTCTTCTTGATATGGTGCATTCGCACGCGAGTAAAAATGTCCAAGATGGTTTAAACCAGTTTGATGGCACCAACAGTTGTTACTTCCATGATGGCAGCCGCGGTGAACATTCCTTGTGGGACAGCCGCTTATTCAACTATGTGGAATATGAAGTTTTAAGATTTCTATTGTCCAACTTGAGATGGTGGCATGATGAGTACAAATTTGATGGTTATAGGTGAGTGTTAAAATTAGTTCCTTTATAAATGAAGACTATTTTCTTTACTTTTTTAGATTTGATGGTGTTACTTCCATGTTGTATCATTCTCGTGGCATTGGCGAGGGTTTCAGCGGAGATTACAATGAATACTTCGGCCTTAATGTGGATACAGACGCTTTGAATTATTTAGCCATGGCTAATCAAATGCTACGTAGCCAGAATTCGGAATGTATAACAATAGCAGAGGTATAGTTCAGTCATTCAATCGCCAGACATCAATCATTGGCATGTATTCTAATATCCTTCATATTTTCTAATTTCTTTCAGGACGTTTCTGGCATGCCAACTCTTTGTCGTCCCATTGCTGAGGGAGGCATTGGTTTCGATTACCGTCTAGGTATGGCTATACCCGACAAATGGATTGAATTACTCAAAGGCGTGCCAGATGATCAATGGAAAATGGGTGATATTGTTCATACTCTAACTAATCGCCGTTGGAAAGAAAACACGGTAGCCTATGCTGAATCGCACGACCAAGCTTTGGTGGGTGATAAGACCATAGCCTTTTGGTTGATGGACAAGGATATGTACACACATATGTCGGTGGTCTCGGAGCCCAATCTTGTTATTGATCGTGGCATTGCTTTACACAAAATGATACGTCTCATTACTCATTCGCTGGGCGGAGAGGCCTACCTCAATTTTATGGGCAATGAATTTGGCCATCCCGAGTGGTTGGATTTTCCACGGGCTGGCAATAATGACTCCTATCATTATGCCCGTCGCCAATGGAATCTCGTAGACGATAACTTGCTGAAATATAAATTCCTCAATGAGTTCGATCGGGCCATGCATGGGTTGGAAGAGCGTTTCGGTTGGTTACATTCTGACCCCGGCTATGTCAGTTGGAAACACGAAGGCGATAAGATTATAGCCTTTGAAAGAGCCGGTTTGGTATTTGTCTTTAATTTCCATCCCACCCAAAGTTTCACTGGATATCGTGTCGGTACCAATTGGGCAGGAACCTACAAAATCGCTTTATCCTCGGACGATGAACAGTTTGGCGGTTTCAATCGTCTTGACAAGAATTGTAAACATTTAACACGCAATGAACACTATGGTGGACGCGAATACTTTTTCGAAGTCTACACTCCAGCACGTACAGCTGTGGTGTACGAACATATTAGTGATTAAAATAGAAATGTGTGTTTCTATTCCTATCGAAAAAGTGATACTAACAACTGATTCTGGGATTGTTATATAGTACATTCATAGATACATAAATACATAAACAAATTTGTTAGCCTTGTAAAAATGTGTAGATTAAATTTATTTTGATAAAAAAAATAAATTGGAAAAATAAACACTTCTATACCTCCATTCTAAATCATGCTAAGTCTACATGCTGAGTCGACTAATCATGTTTTAGGGAGATTGCATTTTTAATTTCTAATTATTCCAAATTATATTCAGTACAAATTTGGTGTTTATCCGTCAACCCAATCAAAAGATATTCTCAAAACAGTACAGGTCATTCGATTTGCATTATAAAAGAATTTCACACACATTTTAAAAATCATCGAACGAATCGCCTTTTCTGAAAAAAATTTTTGCACTTAGCATTGTTTAGAATGGAGGTATCGCTTTGTGGAAGTAAGAGTTATACTCGTATAGGAAATAATATGTTCAAACAATTTGTATATAGAAAAATTCTTCAAACTGTATTCTATATAGAAAAATTGTTAAAACAGTTTTTTATATCGAAAAATTATTAAAACCTGTTTTTATATAGAAAAATTATTATACAATTTGTCATATAGAAATATAAATTTTCCATCATGGTTGTTGTGGAATCCGATTGCTGTCGGAAAAAATAATTTTCTGTGACACCAAATTTATTTTTTTCTCGTTGTGGAATTCTACAGAAAAATTGCACCGACAATTTTTTTTATAGAAAAAAAATTTTTTGATAGAAAAATTGCACCGACTATTTTTTTTATAGAAAAATTGCAGCGACAATTTTGTTATAGAAAAATTGCACCGACAATTTTGTTATAGAAAAATTGCACCGACAATTTTGTTATAGAAAAATTGCACCGACAATTTTGTTATAGAAAAATTGCACCGACAATTTTGTTATAGAAAAATTGCACCGACAATTTTGTTATAGAAAAATTGCACCGACAATTTTGTTATAGAAAAATTGTTCCAACAATTTTTTTTATAGAAAAATTGTTCCAACAATTTTTTTTATAGAAAAATTGTTCCAACAATTTTTTTTATAGAAAAATTGTTCCAACAATTTTTTTTATAGAAAAATTGTTCCAACAATTTTTTTTATAGAAAAATTGTTCCAACTATTTTTTTTTTAGAAAAATTGTTCCAACTATTTTTTTTTAGAAAAATTGTTCCAACAATTTTTTTTTTAGAAAAATTGTTCCAACAATTTTTTTATAGAAAAATTGTTCCAACAAAAATTGAATTGAAAAATTGCTCCGACAATTTTTTGTATAGAAAAATTGCTCCGACAATTTTTGTATAGAAAAATTGCTCCGACAATTTTTGTATAGAAAAATTGCTCCGACAATTTGTTTATAGAAAAATTGCTCCGACAATTTTTTTATAGAAAAATTGCTCCGACAATTTTTTTATAGAAAAATTGCTCCGACAATTTTTTTATAGAAAAATTGCTCCGACAATTTTTTTATAGAAAAATTGCTCCGACAATTTTTTTATAGAAAAATTGCTCCGACAATTTTTTTATAGAAAAATTGCTCCGACAATTTTTTTATAGAAAAATTGCTCCGACAATTTTTTTATAGAAAAATTGCTCCGACAATTTTTTTATAGAAAAATTGCTCCGACGATTTTTTATAGAAAAATTGGTCCGACAATTTTTGTATAGAAAAATTGCTCCGACAATTTTTTTATAGAAAAATTGTTCCGACAATTTTTATATAGAAAAATTGCTCCGACAATTTGTATATAGAAAAATTGCTCCGACAATTTTTATATAGAAAAATTGCTCCAACAATTTTTATATAGAAAAATTGCTCCAACAATTTGTATATAGAAAAATTGCTCCGACGATTTTTTTATAGAAAAATTGCTCCGACGATTTTTTTATAGAAAAATTGTTCCGACAATTTTCTTATAGAAAAATTGTTCCGACAATTTTCTTATAGAAAAATGGTTCCGACAATTTTTTCATATAAAAATTGCTCCGACAATTTTTTTAATATAAAAATTGCTCCGACAATTTTTTTAATATAAAAATTGCTCCGACAATTTTTTTCATATAAAAATTGCTCCGACAATTTTTTTCATGTAAAAATTGCTCCGACAATTTTTTCATATAAAAATTGCTCCGACAATTTTTTTCATATAAAAATTGCTCCGACTATTTTTTCATATAAAAATTGCTCCGACAATTTTTTTCATAGAAAAATTTCTCGGACAATTTTTTTCATAGAAAAATTGCTCCGGCAATTTTTTCATAGAAAAATTGCTGACAATTTTTTTCATAGAAAAATTGCTCCGACCATTTTTTTATGGAAAAATTGATTCGACAATTTTTTTTATGAAAAAATTGCACCGACAATTCTTTTATGGAAAAATTGCTCCGACAATTTTTTTATGGAAAAATTGCTCCGACAATTTTTTTATGGAAAAATTGCTCCAACAATTTTTTTATGGATAAATTGCTCCGACAATTTTTTTATGGAAAAATTTATTGATTTCTTTATTGACAAATTGTTTCGACAATTATTTTATAGAAAAAAATTTTGACAATTCTTTTTTATTGAAAAATTGTTTCTACAATATTTTGTTCAATAATTGTTCCGAATAAAATCATTCAGAAAAGTGTTAAATTTTCTGAAAAGTTTTTATACAATTGTCGTAAATCAATCGTGTACACTGAATTTGTCGTTGGCTGAATTTCAACAATTTTTCAATTACCTGTTGCTGTCGCTGTATTAAACATCGCTGGACTTTAGACGAATATGTCAGCACAATGCAAGGCAGATTTTATTGAGCTCAAAAGTAGATTTGGTTTTTGTCTGAAAGGGTAAGAAATAAAATAATAGTATACTAAATAAGACATTTAGCAAAAATTTAAAATAATTATTAAAACATATTTTTTTTATTTATTCAGCAGAAAAGAAAAATTACATTTACATAAAAGTATATTCATGAAAAATCCCTGCAATTTCGTTTTAAAAACTATTTAATTAGGTGTTGTAGAGAGTGTATCTATATGGTTGGTTGTATGGAATTGTTATGGGTGTGTGTGTGTATAATAAGCCAAAAATGTTTTGAATTTTGTTATATAACCCTGTTTATGCCAAAGAGTAACTATTGCAAAATGGAGGTGGTGTAAAAGGACAGAAAAAGAGCAAAACAAAAAAATTAAATACATTATAAAAAGATGTATTTATACGGCAACTATGAGACACGCAATGAAAAGGTAAAGAAACGAGGGAACCTAATCTTCGAATTTCTATCGTTTCGAAATCAACACTATAGAAAATTGTTTTTTTCTTTTTAGAGTATTTTGCTAAATAAATTATGAAAGGTTTATAAAAACTTTTTAAACTGTTTTGTTTAGATTCCAAAAAGAAATTTCAATGTACAGAAATGCTTACTTGATAATTATATTTTCGATTCGCGATTAGATCCCTGATTTCGATTTCTTTGCGTTGCGTCTGTTTCAAATTGAACGGCACTTGTGATTGAATTAACTGTTATTTGATATATGTATTTAACAATAATAATAAAAATTACATACTCGCAGTATATTCTGTTTCTTAGACATACTTAGTACGTAATATTTTCCTTTTTTTTCATCTGTATTATAAAAATCTCTTCTATTTTAACAATGTTTGTTTGTGTGTGTATATATAAAAGTATAAAAAATCCCTGGCTATTGCATATTTGGTCTATTGTAGGTGTATTTGTGTTTGAGGTTTAAGGACAGTAGGTTGTAGGTGTAGGGTAGGATTGAAGGATGGGCAAGTTAAGGTTTTTATGTGTAAATATGTTTTCTTTTAATAAAAAAATATTTAATAAAAAAATCACAATTTTATTAAAATCTAGTTAACAAAAAATTGTACTATTGCAGTGTATGGAGGATAAAGTGTTGTGTTGTTGAGTGTGTTTGTATGTAATTGTCGGGGGCGGTTGTATGAGAGAGGGGAGGGGGGTTAGTTTGTAAAAAATGGGAATGTGTTGTGTGTGGTGGTGATTGTTGGTAGATTGTATAATTCGATTTGTATTCAGAATACAGCAGTTAATTCAAAACAAGTTTGTTTTGCTTTTACAAAAGTTATTTGTAATAATAAAGTAAATAAAAATTAATATGGGTTGCTTTACTATAGTTTCTTCAGTTAGAAAAAATTTTGAATTATTTACTATTCTAAGAAAAAAGGATTTCATTGGATCGTTAAGAAAATAATAAGACTAAAACGAGATTCCTCTTCAATTTTAAGAAAATAAAATAAATCAAATTTTTTCGGATCAGAATTATTGACAGATTTGAGTATAAAAAATTGAATAAAATATTTCTGAAATTTTTACAAAAT
The DNA here is from genome assembly GCA_963930755.1 of Eudasyphora cyanicolor. Lineage (NCBI taxonomy): Eukaryota > Metazoa > Arthropoda > Insecta > Diptera > Muscidae > Eudasyphora > Eudasyphora cyanicolor. The sequence continues at coordinate 21,820,547 of OZ005738.1, forward strand.
CCTGTTTTGATTTTTCTATACAAAAAAACGATCAAACAATATTTTATACAAAGATCGCTAAAACAATTTTTTATACAAAAATCGCTCACTTTTTTTTATGAAAAAATGCGACATTGTCTTTTTCGCCAAAAATCAATTTTTCTATAATTTTTGACAGTTTTTCTATGAAAAATATTTTGGCAATTTTTCTATGAAAAAATGTTTTGAACATTTTTCTACCAAAATGTTTTGAAAATTTTTTCTATAAAAAAATGTTTTGAAAATTTTTTCCCTGAAAATTGATTTGACATTTTGACATTAGAATGATAAATGTTTTGGCAGTTTTTCTATGAAATCATGAAAAAAAATCTTTGAAAAAAATGTTTTGAACATTTTTCTACCAAAAGGTTTTGAAATTTTTTCTATAAAAAAATGCTTTGAAGATTTTTTTTCGTGAAAATTGATTTGACATTTTGACAATAGAATTTTAAATATTTTGACAATTTTTCTATGAAATCATGTTTTGACAATTTTTCTATGAAAAAATGTTTTGACAATTTTTCTATCAGAATATTTTGAAAATGTTTCCGTAAAAAATTATTTGACAATTTTTCCATTAAAAATAGCAGACAATTTTGCTATAGTAAATTGTTTTCACAATTTTTCTATACTATTTTTTTCACAATTTTTCTATACAAATTTTTTTCACAATTATTCTATACAAAATTGTTTTAACAATTAGTCTATAATTTTTTCAGGCCATCATCAAAAAAAGAAAAAAATTTAAAAAAAATGTTCAGACAATTTTTTATAAAAAATATATTAAATTTTTTATAAAAAAAATTACTCCACAATTTTTTTTTTATAAAAATTTTTTTTTGTAAAGAATTTTTTTTTATAGACAAACTGTTTCGACAATTTGTTTATAGAAAAATTGTTTCGACAATTTGTTTTTAGAAAACTTGTCACGACAATTTGTATATAAAAAAGATATTCAATTTTTTATAAAAAATTATTCAAACATTTTTTTATAGAAAAATTGTTTCGACAATTTTTTTATAAAAAAATTGTTTTTCTACAAATTGGTTATAGAAAAATTGTTTCGACAATTTGTTTTTAGAAAAGTTGTTTATAGAAAAATTGTTTAGAAATTTTTTATAGAAAAATCGTTTCAAAATTTTTGTATAGAAAACGGTTTCGCATGTTTCACAACTTTTTTTATAGAAAAATTGTTTCGAAATTTTTTTTATGGAAAAGTCGCTACGACAGCTATTTTATAGAAAAATCGCTCCGACATTTTTTATAGAAAAATAAGACAATTTTTTATACAAAAATAGTTAGACAATTTTTTATAGAAAAATCGTTTCGACAATTTTTTTATAGAAAAATTGTTGTAAACAAATAGAAATAGAAAAATTCTATACAAATTTATCTTCACATTTTTGTATACAAAATTGCTTTCACAATTTTTCTATACAAAATTGTTTTCACAACAAAGCCATAGTTTCTATTTTTCTATATATATGATTTAGAAAAGTACTAATTTCCTAGTTTAAATTAATAGTATATTAATGTTCAAAACCTTTTTCTAGTCTTTATCCAAATCCAATATTTTGATTTAAGAAAAATTTAAACTTATAAACAAAAATTGAATTAATAATAATAAATCCAATGACAATTTGTTTATAGAAACATTGTTTCGAAAATTTGTTTTTAGAAAAGTAACGACAATTTGTTTATAGAAAAATTGTTTCGAATTTTTTTTTTATAGAAAAATCGTTTCAGATTTTTTGTATAGAAAAACGGTTTCGACTATTTTTTTTTAAAAAATTGTTTTACTAATTTTTTTTATTAATCGTTTCGGCAATTTTTTTATAGAAAAATCGTTTTGACAATATTTTTATAGAAAAATCGATCCGACAATTATTTTATTGAAAAATCGCTCCGACATTTTTTTTATAGAAAAATAGTTAAGACAATTTTTTTATAGAAAAATCGTTTCGAAAATTTTTTTTATAGAAAAATTGTTGTAAGCAAATAGAAATAGAAAAATTCTATACAAAATTATCTTCACATTTTTCTATACAAAATTGTTTTCACAATTTTTCTATACAACATTTTTTTTACATCAGAACCATAATTTCTAATTTTCTATAATCTGATTAAGAAAAGTACTAACTTCCCAGTTTAAATTAATAGTTTTTTAATGTTCAAAAGTTAAGGAAACCATTTTCTAGTCTTTATCCATATCCAATATTTTGATTTAAGAAAAATTTAAACGAACGTAATTTTTATAAACAAAAATTAAATTAATAATAATAAATCCAATGAAATATTAAACAGAAACAAACAGTTTGAAGTGAAAGTGAACTTTTAACAATAATGGGCATTATTAACTCGATTTTTTTAAAACTTGTATCTCATTTCACTTATTACCCATATTAATTTTTAATGTAAAAAAAAACAAAAAAACTAATTGAAACTTTCCTTTCAGTCTAACAACTATGTGAACTGAAGAAACAAAATAAATACCTATGTATACTCCTATATGTTAGGATGAATACCCTATTATCTAATAACTATTGGGGAGTGAGTGAGGTAGGTGTGTGTGTGGTGGAAATTTTGATTTGTAAAAATGGATAAATTTTGTAAACCGGTCTATTGCATAAAATTGCAGGTTATCTGTTATGGAAAAGCCCGACAAAGATGTTAGCAGCCACATCATAGAGCTCTCCATGACTCCACCAACATCTTTGAGAGGCTCTTTAACAAAAAATAACATTAAAACTACTAAGCAGCAGCAACAATAGTAGCAGCAGTAGTAGTAGTAGCACAGCAGCAATAAATGCAAATGCCATATGGAAAATGGCAATGCTATGCTACAAAATCCAAGGGACGATTGAAGCCACCCTTACGATTCATGTACTGACGATACTTGCGTTTTAGGATTACATGTACTTCTCCGACATCGTTGCCATCGACTTTGCGATTTTTCGTTGTGTCGAACGTACAGAAACCCATCGTTTTAAGCATTTCTATTTCTTCAGCCGATTTTCCCTCCAAATCGGCTTCACTGATTTTGGGGCGTTCGGTTCGCGTATTACCACCACGGCGGCGTGATGATGTTGAAGCTGAGCTGGAACCACCGCGACCATAGGAACGTGACCTGTAGAATGGGATTAAAAAAATTGTTAGAGGTAAGTGGAGAAAGGGCTATATTTAAAAAAAAAGGAATAGAAGATTTAAATTATATTTTAATGTTGAAAAACAGTTAAATTAATCTTCTATAACTTTTTGTGAATAAGGCCTGAAATTTAAACTTATAAATATATAAATCTTATCTTATTGACTACGGCCCTTTGCTCCTTATAGGAATGACGGGAACATATATATATACTGGGTTTTTATAATACGAACAAATATTAATCAATATCTTAATCCATGATATCGATACCTTCATTCTAAACTTCGTTCTATTCGGACAAGAGTGTATCAATTGAAAATCTGAATTATGCCCATATGTAAACATTTCATAATCGATCGTACTAAACATTTACGTTGATTTATACCCGGAACCATACCCACGAGTAGCACTGGTCATATGTCCATGTTTTTATGTATATAGCCCCCATATATTGGTCCCTCCCGATTTAATTTCTTAACGTCATTGAAAACAAAAACATCAACTGATCGGACTGGAAACAACAGACGTCGTAGGTCTAACTTCTGATATAGTCCTCATATAAAGTTCCCTCCCGATGTGACTTCTTAACGCCACAGAAACCACAACGTTAAAATTGAAATTGGTAATTTGGATTGATTTATATCCGGAACCATTCACACAAACCAAGTTCGTAGCTCCCAACTTTCCTTATTTGAATATTTTATATAATTTTCAATTTTCCTTATTATACTGTGGAATGCGATCTATGGTGGAGGGTATATAATATTCGGTCTGGCGAAAATAAAGACATTTGTATTTGTTATAAAATGGTTTATATCGCGAATTGTCCTATATATTATTTTTATCCCCTCGTCTTGAAGCTAAAAGTGTAACACATCAAATGAGTGGCCTATTAATGGAAACTCGATTTGGGGCATTTTAAGTCATATAGGCAATGTCCGTTCATCCGTCTGTCTGCTGGCTGGTGCGCACGAAGGGAGTAACCAATTGACTTAAAATTTGGTATGCGGTAATATTTTTCTTCATCTCAGGCTAAGTTCGAAAATGGGCCATATTGGCCCACTCCTTCTAGCAACTCCCCCACAAAGATTTAACATTTAGTGAAATATTCGCCCATGTGATGGTAATCGCATTTCGCTTAAAATTGGCGATTACGTTTTGAAAACGCAAAATAGATCGGCAGACCTTTTTTGTAGAACATTATGGTATTATTCGATTCAAATTATTAATTATATAGAATTATAATTCAATTATATATCATTATAATTAAATGTCAAAGACCATTAAAATTTAAGAAACAAGTTTGGCGTTTTGTGAATTTAAATCACTCGATTGTCATCACATGGCGATTGATTCTTTAATAACTTCTATACCACATATTCGAATCTTCTGAAATTCCACATGAACATTATTTGATTACTTTTCCTCGTCTACTACGTATACTTTTGATGTTCAACGAATCAATTGCCACATTTTGTCCAGTATTCTCTCCAGTACGATCTCCTTTAGCTCAAGCCTCAAATAGAGCGCTTGGAATCGTTCAATGTTTTCACAAAAACAAATAAAACTTGCATTTATATTTGTTGTATATATTTAGTACAAAATTACAACAATTTATTAGGATTTTTTCTATAAAAAAAATTTCATTACAACAGAAATTTTAGTCATACATTTAATATGTTTATATGAAATGAAAAACGTAAACTAAATACAAAGGCTGCAAGATGAGAGAACATCATCTGTATATCCTCCTTCTTCTTCCTCAGCCAGTACCCCCGCCAAACAATTTAAGACATATCCTCGATAAGTGCAGCACGCAATTTTGTTGTAACTGTTGAGGGTTGGGCTTGATTCAATTTGAAAACACTTTCGATGACCGAAATCTCTGTAGCTGTGGTATTCATGCCCACAAATGAGATCCAATCGTTGACAACCATACCGGCGGCCAACACTTCACTGCCCCGGTTCACGGTACCGGCAACAAGTGGTACTTGCAGGAGTGATGAGAGTTCGTCTTGATCTTGAATGCTGGTCTTGGGATGTACCATGCCACCCTGGTTACTTAGAACGGTATAAGAGCCCACCAATGTATTTTCGGCTATGGTCTGACGGAAAACCTCCACATTTAGGACATCGCCAATGATTTCCTCAGTTTCTTTGTCCAGATCAGGATGTACCAAGGCTACATAATCATTGCAGGCAATAACATTGCCTAAGGCTGACAAACGTTCCTCGACTCGTTGGATTTTCACAGCATCTGGCAGACTGTTGCGCAAATGTTGCAATTCGACATCTGTGGTGGAGTTGGGCACCATAAGGCCATTGCGATTTCCTACAGTGAGGCGACCAAGGATGCGGCAACCACCAATAGTGGCATGGACGACTGGTACGGTCTCGGCCAATTCACCTTCGAATACACTATAGAAGGTTTCCGAGCCACCTATGGCTACCAGGCAATAGGAATTTGTTAATTTACTGAAGACGCCAATATCGTCATTGTTTTCGAACTGAACACGTAAAGCCATTTTGAAGCTTGTTTCTAATATTTCCAAATTTTTTCTTTTGTACTTCCGGAGTCGGTGGTCTCGATTAAACTAAAAGAACTTGGTGATTGATGCAATTTCGTTTGAAATCAAATTGTATATATCCTTCTGTCGAGAAAATTTTCTTCTGTTCCAATAATTATTTCACTTCACGTGGTAATGCCAAGAAATGCGGTTGAATTTAATAACAACACTTAAAATAATGACACATTGAGAGAGAAAAATCCGAAAACTCTCTCACACAAATTTATGAAATTCAGAATTTCACAACAGAACTGTCATCGCTGACAGCAACTTTCCAACACCGGCAGTGCAGAGTTGCACATAAAAAAACCCATTTGCCAACCGTTAAAAGTAGTGCCTCAAATTAACAATAACATGCAATATACTCATCATTTGAAAGTTTTTTAAACCTCAACTTATTTCACATATATAGATTAATTAGAAAACAGTATACTTATCATTTGCTTGTATTTTGGTTTCAATACACTACACTTTTCGTTATTCACCTCGAGCGTCGTCGTCCACGTCCTCGACTGCGGCTACGACTGCGACGGTCACGTTCACGCTCCCGGTCTTTCCTTTCACGATGATGAGGCGAGCGTCTTCTTAAATTTCGTCCCGAACTACTGGAGGTGGGCACAATTTCAATGTCACTATCAGCTCCTGTTCTCGAAATTTTTTCTCGTGAACGACGTTCCCGGCGTTTTTTGCGTTCGGAACGTTCTTTCTCACGCCGTTGTGTAGGGGAGGGACTCCGACCCATTTTGGCTTTTGTTTACGTTATGGTGGTGGGTTTATTCTTCCGCTGTTGTTGTTGTTGCTATTGGGCTGCTACAGCTTTGCCGCCGTTTGGGTAAACGTTTTGTGTGTGTTGCTTTTGTTTATGCTTGTTCTGCTTCTTTTGTTGTGTTGTTCGACTGTGTGTGATTGTACTCTTCTCTACTAAGAGACACGGGAAAAATGCCAATAGTTGTCAAGAGTTTCAGATTTCACTTACAAGGCTTTCCTTGTTTTTTACATTAAATTATAGTTTTTAGTATAATTTTCAACTTACCTTCTTTTAATGCGTGTCCCACTGTAATTTTTATGACACCGGCATTAATTTTTTTAACAAAAAAGGGACTTAAAACTAATAAAATATACTACGACATCCACGCGCGTTTTCAGTGCCGCTATGAATTAATAATTCTTCAACATATCTCTCTCTCATTAGCCATCAGCTGTTTTTGGCGGGGTTGCCAGTGTGAATGAAAATGTTCACACCTAAACAAAAGCGTCACAGATATCAAACTAATTAAAAGCGTCTCAACAACGAAAAGGGTTAAGGCCCAACTATAATAGGCATGTTTTCGTTACAAGCTAGCACTTTTAGTTTAGCACTTTGCAACGAAAACAACTGACTTCCACTAACTGGCACATAAGCAATAAGTGGCGGATTTTCACTATCTGGTAGCAATGGTGTCATGAGTTGCGAAGAAAGAACAGTGCGAAACAGACAAAAAATTCGTGAAAAGTATTTATAAAACATATATTTACTATTCTATGCTCAATTGTTTACACTCTTTTGCAAATATTAAAATAATTTCCATTTTTTTGTTCTTCTTCTTCCCGTTAATTCACAATAATTGATAAAATCTCTCCAAAAATGGGATGCCATATTGCTAAATATAGGGTGCCCAATCTGGCAACATCATACTCGATTAAGACATGAACACAAGCACCAAACTTCATCGGGAACTAATAGTGCTTAAAAGTGCTTAGCTCCCCATACAAATTAAGCACTTATGGTGTAACGAAAACACGCCTAATATGCATAAGCTAACTTAAGTAATTCCGTACGGAATGTGCGTTCAGTTTCGCTCCTTGCTTAAGCAAATGGGTACTGAGAGAGAGCTGAGAGAACTTAACGAAAAGTTCACGTAAGTACATTATAGTTTGCCGCATATAATTTATATGTACTCGCACAGTTGCTTAAGTTGGCTTAAGTCAGCTCATGCATATTATAGTTGGGCCTTTAAGATAGCTATTATAATTTATATATGAGTTTTAAGTTTAATTAATTATTGCCAATTCCGGATATAAGGTATTGAAAATTTATAATATGTATAATTTTATTTTTTGATAGGCTCAAGCATACTTTCCGTCACCATGGGCTGTTTACATTTAATGAATGGTCGTGCGATTTTCTTTCACCCGTTTGTCAACGACAATTTTTTTCGAAGATATTTCTCGTTCCAATAAATCGTACAACCAATCTTTACATAATTTATTGCATCACCATGGGCTGTTTACATTTAATGAATGGTCGTGCGATTTTCTTTCACCCGTTTGTCAACGACAATTTTTTTCGAAGATATTTCTCGTTCCAATAAATCGTACAACCAATCTTTACATAATTTATTGCATGCGCAAAGTCATGATTCACACGGGACAATTTTTCCCCAAGAAAGAGGGCAGGTGGAAAGAGCTTTCTGCCTCTCTCCTACAAACTTTCACACTTGCTTAGAAAAATTTGCCTCGTGTGAAGCAGGACATAGAGCCATATTTATAATCTTCAAATGTGAACAGATGAATAGAGAAATTACAACGTTTAGTCCTGATTCACTCTTGACAATTTTTTCCAAGCAAATGTCAAAGTTTTTTGGAGATAGAGACAGGCTCTCTGCCTCTCTCTCTCTCCTACAAACTTATACACTTGCTTGGAAAAAATTGCGCCGTGTGAAGCAAAACCAATTTCCATTGAGGACTTCTCTTAAATACGAGTGAACGCTTACGATGTCTGTCAAACATCTTAACATTAAATAAGAAATAAATAATTAAACAAACACTTTTTCTCGAAATTCGATAGAGTTTTTATTTTGGCCGCACGCGCATATTTTTTCGTATTTAAGTAGCAGCTTGACAATGATTTTATTTGAGGGAACGTCTTAAACAGTCAACATACATACGTCGTCCAAACAATGTGCCAAAATCTAATTTCAATTTATTGCCTTATATACATATTCCTGACACACACGAGGAAAATAAAGTTGCGTCTAATCGGAAATTCATAAGAGAGGGAGGGAAAGGGAGTAATTCCCCTTTGTCCAGATTCTCGCTCGGCATTTTTTGACATTAGTAGTTAAGAGAAGAATGAGCACAAATTTGTTTTTATTTTTTATACATATTTTTGGCATTTTTCCTCAAACATTTCACTTTACAATCACAATTGGAGCAAACACAATTGATTTTTTATATAAAATTGCATAAAATCACATCTTTAAATTAGCAAATTAAATCTCGAGAGCTAACAAGAGAATGCCAAAATTACTCGAAGAGTAGAAAACAAATGTCAAAAATTTAATCGTTCGTAACTGTCACTTTTTAAAGTGTACGACGGACCATCTAGTACTTCTTTGTTTATGGGGGAAAGAGCTATCTGCCTCTCTCTTACAAACTTTGACACTTGCTTGGAAAAAAAATTGGCGAGTGTGAATCTGAACTTCCTATTCCTCCTGCCTTTCCCATAAATTTCAGATTAGTTGCAATTAAATACGCCGTCCGTCATATTTTTAAAGGCTGGGTTAAGCAAACGTTACCGTAACGCCCCCGTAGCGTAACGAATCAGCTGATTCAATCAGACAGTGTGAACGATTAGGCAACGAAAACGGCTGAAATTTGATTTGGACAGTACGTTTACGTGCATTTGCAAAAAAAATCAGTAAAAACAAAAAAATTATGCGAAAATTTTGAAAAGTAATGATGAATAAGTAATAAAATGATAAATTAGTAGCAAATAAATATAAAATAAAATGAATTTGTTGCTATTTTTGTTGTGAATGTCTCAGTCATATGGCACGTTTTTGAAGTTTTGGGTAATTGCTCCAGGTGGCAACGTTACGGCGGCGCTAAAGTTAAATTACGGTTAAGTTTGCCTAACCCGGCCTTTAGTCGTGCACGGTGCACCCAGTCCCGAGTACACTACAATTTTGTGCAACTATGCGTTATAGAAGGTTTACGCGCGCGAATCTTGAACTCGTAGAAGATTTGTGATTTTGTAAGAAAATTCTAAAAGATAGTGCAATATAAAATATGAAGATGAGAAAATTGTCTAATATGTGAAGTAATAGTGTTTAATAAAAATGAATCGCGAAAATATTATCGTTGTTATGTAATTAAATTCCGTCGAAGGAGGTGGTCAGTAATACAAAATACTTTTTTTCAGGTCCTCGCGAAAACAATTTGTTTTTGTCTTTTGTGCCTTTAAAGTGAGAATCAAATCAAATCGAATCAAATACTTTTTTAAGCCAATCCAACTGGAACATACCGGAAGCAGCGGAACATTAGATTCTCCTTGAGTCAGTAGTACCTACATTGTGTTTGTTCAGGGAGAGTTTTTTTCCCCCGTCTTGTCGACTGTCTCTCTCTCTTTCAGAACGACGATAATTTGCTTAACATTCAGCAGGTGTAAATCGGCACCAACTGCAACAACATTATATTTTCCTTGAGTCAGTAGTACCTCCATTGTGTTTGTGGCGTAGTACCCCCAATGTGCGCTTGTTATTTATTTTATTCGAGGGACAAGGCTTGGGAAGATTCCACTAGAACCGCATTAATAGTAAACTGTATATCAATGCGGAGGTAAAGAACTACGACCAAATGAGGATATCATAGTGTGGCGCTGTGTTAACCGACCGAGTGGACTATATACCAACGATGTACTCGTTGTAGAGGAACTACATCAGAATACCAGGAAAAAGAAATTATCTCCACATCTTTATGAAAAGGTAAACAACTTGGTCTTGATATAGCTCACAAACTACCAGATTCCAGCAGTATCTCACAAGACGAAATATATACAATATGGGAAGTCGCCAAGTAGCCGTGTCGCAACATCTTGACCAACACTGTTCTTGTCATTCCAAGGCCAGGCTAACATCAATTCTCGGATAAATTCACAAACAGCCCTCTACTGCCGCAGATCTCTTAACGAGTTGGCTGAGTACATACCTCATATGGGTATCTCGGCATAGAGATATCCCGGGAAACTGCAAAGCCGAGGAAACTGCCTGAAAGGCGAACGTGCCCGCAGGTTGGGTATTGACTCCAATGACATCTGCTGAGGCTGTGGAGATAAAGAAGAAGTGGAGAGCAGTGAGATTTGTAGGAAATTTAACAGATCTTTCTGGTATCGATAATAGTACTATAACTTCACATATCAAACAGCTTGGTTTCGATGGGGGTATCTGAGCCCGTGGAAACACTAATGACCTAAACTGGTCTATGTGAGTTGATAAAAACTGCTGCCACCCTAACCTAAACCTAAAAATATCTGCAAGATCTGAATGGTACATTAAAACTAATTTAAGAAATAATGTAAACAGATGGTAAACAGGTATAACCTTTATGGGTCACTTTGTTGATGAATAATATGTTGATAATCAGTTTAATCTTTTGGCTGTAAAAATGTCTATAATAAGGAAATATTTACCATAAATGAAAGCTTAAATGAACCAGTAAACGACGTCAAAACAAATTGACATAACTATAAAAATACACCTTGACGACTGAGAACAATATTTTAAGCTTTAGATTTATAAAAAAATAGCCGATTAAAAAATGCAGACATTCCGGGTTTTGAAGAAATCACAATAAACACATATTTTGGTTATATGCCCAGAACCACACATACGCTTTAAAATTCTGTCGAATCGCTCAGAAAATACGAATTTTGCAAACAACTTGACCAATCCACCGTTTATCGCGTTCAAAATAATTTTAAAAGACAGATGACCCTCAAACCTTTATTATATTTTTTTATCAATAAGGCCCTAAGTCTACCTAACTAACAGCGAAGCGACATACAATAATAATAGTTTGTGTTGAATTTTAATGTAGTATTTTTCTATCTATCTATTTAAATATCATATGTAATCATAAAATATAAATAAGAATCGTTCATTTCATATACTCGTATGTATGTAGGGATTCCATATTTGGTTTTTATTAAAAGTAATTCCGAAAATATAAATAAAAAAGGCTTAATCCAAATTAAAAAGAATTTTTTAAATAACATAAATACTCAAAATCTTAAAAGCGGGCCAAAATTTTGTTAAAATTAGAACCTAATCTTCAAATTCATATAAATACATACATATAGAAATAAGAGTACATACATATGTAGTAGTTGCACAAGTAAATGACATACGAGATATCTATGTTCTGTAATTATAAATGTATTTCAATTACTAAAGTAGAAAATCTTATTTTTAAACCAGATACTCGGTTTTTTGGAAGCAATTAAAACATACATCTATAAAACTATAATGGTGGAATAATATTAAAAGAAAATACATATTTGTGGTAAAACTAGATTTTTTAAAAAACGCAGACGAAATCATCTCATGCTTGCGTAATTCTTGTATGGTCAATATTAAAATAAATCAAATAAAATTACTTCAAGTAAAAAATTATACATGGATTAAAACTATGATTTTTGGAAACTTCCAACAATTACTGCATGGTCAATACGAACGCTTATGATCTACGAAAAGGCCAAAGTTTGTGTGATATTTCACAAAAAAATTAATATGAATTGGGGGAAACATTTGCGAGATAACTTCAAATTTGATTATTCATTACTGGATGGTTCGATTTTTATAAGGGTGTTGTTGTCTGAAAATTCATTGACTAAAGCTTGTGTTGTTTTTTGTGGTATATGATTTGCCGAGGTCGTTGTGAGTATCAGGTGGGTTCCATTTTCAGTCTGAACCTGGTTAAATGTGTACGGTGTCATTGTTGTCGACATGTTATAGGGCTCCAGTTCCATATTATCTGTATTTTGTTCCGAGCCGTTAGATGTTAAAACTTGATAGTTTTGCATAGTGTTTATAAAGTGTTGGGGCAGATATGTCACATTTCCCAAGTTTACATAATGCTGTTGCTGTTCAGGTTGTTGTTGTGACGTTTCTGTGGGGTTCTTTGTGGACTCATGTTTTATGTTATTTAAAGCTGGTTGTAATGCGTCCATTGTTGTTGTGGCGGTAGCTGGAGAATTATTTAGTAAAGCCAATTGCAGTTGGGCTCCTCCTGCTAGAACTACACTATTAAATAAAGGTTGTTGAGTAATAGTATGTGTAGCGCCTGCTTGTGTATCTTCTGGTTGTAGATCAGTGTTTTCGTTAGAATCATTGGATTCAGACTTTAGTACATAGTCAAAGATGCTGTCGATCTGTGCTAAACGTTTCCTAGTCGCTTCAGCATCATCTATTGGAGTTGAAGTATTATTGGTGGGTGGTTTGCGATTTCTTGCGGCACTTGTCCGCGGTCGTTTTGCTGGTGGTGGTGGAGTATCAACATTATTTTCTGGAGTATCGCCATGCTTGTCTTTTTTATGAAGTTTCATTTTATCTGGTCGAGAAAATTCCCGATTGCATATGGGACAAGGAAATATTTTTCTATTCTCGCCCTCGTGTAGAAGATAGGCATGTCTTTGGAAACTGTATTTATTTTTGAATGTCTTGTAAATGTTATTCTTCGCACAAACCAAACAATATTTGACCCCATCGATGACGTGTTCATAACGTTGTATATCTAAGCCTCGCACTGACATTTTCTCCAAATATTCTCCTTTTGCATTAGGCTCCTTTGCGTTGACAACATCCTGTGGATTCTGCGGGGTTAATGCCTGTTGCTGCACCTGTTCTTGAGTATTAAGTTGATTTACCATCGTTTGTAGACTCAAGTCTGCCCCAACTTCTATTTTAATAATAACATTTCCGTCAACAGCATTTAATCCATTTGCCGGCATGGTAAAATTTATAATTGTAAATTACGGCAATTAAAAGCAATAATTTATCCAAGTTGAAAATATGTAAACAAACAAATTATGATCGATAGCGATAAAAATAATCAGAGTTGTACTTTGAACGATGACGAAAAACCGTTATCGATAATAAAATAAAGGGTGGGTCATTTTAAATTTGAACTACCGATTACTTTTTTTCGCTGGACTATAGGTACTATAAAAGTATTACACTGAACAAAATTTCAAGTACACTGGTATTCAATTTGTAAGTAGTTAATTTTTGGTTCAAAATGACTCATTTATGTGGATGGCACCATAATGGGCGTGCCAATAACGCCAACTTTTCGCGGGACTCTAAGTATTATAAATCATTACAATGTACAAAATTTCAAGTATTTGTATGAACTGATATTAAACCTATAAACAGTTAACTTTTGGTGCAAACTTATTAATTTGCATGGTAGGTTTCAAAAGGAGCGTGTCAAGTTCGCCCATTTTTCTCGAGGTGATAGCGACTAATAAACTAATACTACGCATGTTTTCGTTACAAACTAGAGATTTTAGTTTAGCACTTTGCAACGAAAACAACTGATTTCCACTAATTGGCGCATAAGCATTATGTGGTGGATTTCCACTATCTGGTAACAATGGTGTCACGAGTTGCGAAGAAAAAACAGACAAAAAATTTGTGAAATGTATTTATAAAACATAAATTTACAATTCTATGTTCAATTGTTTGTTGAGATGCCATACTGCGAAAAATAGGATGCCCAATCTGACACCATATTCGATTAAGACAGGAACACAAGCACCAAACTTCATCGGGAACTAATAATGCTTAAAAGTGCTTAGATGCCCATTCAGCGGTGTAACAAAAACACGCCTATAGTGTAGGAAATCCCCGAATAAGAATTAAGGGTATCTCTTAAATACAAGTGAATGCGTCCGGCGTCTGTCAAACTCAAATTGCATCCTATTGTTTTCTGTGCATACAACAACACTTTGACAGATGGCGGACGCATTCACCGGTATTTAAGAGATGCCCTCACATTCACATTATTAAGGCTGGGTTAGGCAAACGTAACCGTAACGCCACCGTAGCGTAACGAATCAGCTGATTCAATCTGACATATGGAAATCAGTCTGAACGATTAGCCAACGGAAACGTAAACGGACGGCTGAATCTGCTGAAATTTGATTTGGACGGTATGTTTACGTGTATTTGCAAACAAAATTAGTAAAATAATGAAAAAAACAACAATTTATGCGAAACTTTTGAAAGTAATGATAAATAAGTAATGAAATGATAAATTAGTAGCAAATGAATATAAAATAAAATTAATTTGTTGCTATTTTTGCTGTGAATGTCTGAGTGATACAGCACGTTTTTCAAGTTTTGGGTAATTGCTTCAGCGTGCAACGATACGGGGGCGATAAAGTTAAATTACGGCTAAGTTTGAATATCCCGGCCTTTAGGAACCATGTGTTTTGTAAACAAACGCGTTGATAAATCAGTTTTCGTATGACCTTTGCAATTTAAACACTTTATCTGTTATTAAATACAAAAAACATAGGTGTATTGAGAAAGTATCTGCTAAAAGGCTAAGGATTTTGAGTCTGAAAGACTATTTTAAGTTATAGACTGATGTGGCAAAATCAAACATTTTCTCAGTTTAAACCAGTAAGGAAAGACTAAATTCGAACAATTCCGAATGTACAATAAAGGGTTTTCCAACAAGAGGTGTTATTTTGGTATTCAAAGAAAAATTCCATTTTTTTAGATAAATGATCGGATGTTTATTTTATAATAAAGAGGAAGGTATGCCGCAAAGTGGCTGCTATGTCCTCGATAGCCTTACGAATTCTATCTTTGAAGACTTGAATCGACGCTGGGCTGTTGGCGTAGACCTTATGTTGTATGCACAGAAATAAGAAGTCGCAAGGTGTTAAATCACAACATCTAGGTGGCCAATTGTGATCACCCCTTCGAGAGATAGCACGGCCCGGAAACTTTTCCCGTAACAGAGATGGTTTCGTTGCTTGTGTGGCACGTAGCGCCGTCTTGTTGAAAGTAAACGTTGTCCAGATCAATACCATCCAACTCCGACCATAAAAAATCATTAATCATCTCTCGATAGCGCAATCCATTCACCGTAACTGTTGATCCAACCTCATTTTCGAAAACTAAGGTCCAATGACCCCGCCGGACCATAAACCGCACCAAACAGTCACACGTTGAGGATGGAGAGGCTTCTCAACAATAACTCTTGGGTTTTCCGAGCCCCAGATGCGACAATTTTGCTTGTTGATGTAGCCACCGAGGTGGAAATGGGCCTCATCAGTCAAGATGATTTTTCGATGATTTTCGATTTTTCGAATTTTAATAATTTCAATGCGTTGTTGAATCGTGTATCGTTCCCTTTTTAGTAATGGCTTAGTTTCTAATTGTCAAATGTCAAAGAATAAAAGCTTCAAAAGTGGCAGCTACCGAAATACCGGGTGATTCAAAATAACAACTGTTGTTGGAAAACCCGATACTTTCCACCATTATTTGCCAAGCTATGCACCGAGAAATGTGTAGGGGCTAAATAAAACCATTATTACTCGAAGTTATTGGAGGTTAAATAGAGTACAAACTACTAAATGTTACTTCGCTAAATTGGTAAAAAAAAGTTATACTGGTAAATTCGAAAGTGGATGTACACTCGAAAAATTTCGCTTTTACATTTTAATTTTGGCCAAAATTTCCTATAGTGCGCTGCAAATGCATACCGTTCAAATCATAAATCAGCTGATCCGTTACGCTTTGTTCACGTTTGTTTGTACACCCAGCGAAAAACAAAGCACATACGTGCTTAATCTTTGCAAATTCGTTTATGATAATGAACCAACCCCGTATGTTACGATTTCAAGCAAGGCGGTGTATGAATAAAGCATCAAAAATCAACAACGCTTCGTTGCAAAATGAATATCAACTGGGGATAATTTAAATCAAGTGTTGGGGACAACTATAGAACGTGCGGGGACGACTAAAGAACTTGCTGAGGACGACTAAAGCACTTGCTGAGGACGACTAAAGCACGCGCTGAGATAACTTTGCATTCTAAATCCCCCCCTCCCCATTTAAAACAATTTTAACAGCATTAGCGTTTCAATACATTTATTAATGTTATAAGTAAATAAAACGTGAACACAAAAAACATATAATTGCAAATTTTCATATTTATCACTAAGCAAATCACGTCTAAACAAAACGAATGTGCAGCAACACAGTATTACCTCTGTTTTTTCTCGGAAGTCAGCTCGTAACCCTAATGTTAGCAGTGTCCTTCGTATCATTCGCCTTTATGTACTGCAAAATTTAAGCTTAGGTTGTTAAATATTCGTAGGCCGACACCATTTCTATTGATTCTAGAAATTTCTGCAATAGGAACATGTCACTGGATTTTGCAATCACCTTATCCTTCTCATTCCATAGCCCAGAGAATCATCCACAATATCAAACAGGTCATTAAATTCTACTACTTCGTCATTAATTTTAATTTTTCACGTCTTTATAAATCCTCGTGGTTTCTTCTTCTAAGAACAGACAATAACAAATCCATTGAACAACACAAAGCCGAACAAATAATCATCAACCTTACGGCGACAATATATAACGCAACGCCGGTCACAAAATCACCCCCGTTTCGTTGATAATTAATGAACGAATCGGTGGCGATTTGTCATGCACGTTACGTTTATAAATCGGTACCAAACGGTGTTTATTTTGCAACGTCTTTTTTCCCTCAGTGTAGCACGTTGTAAAAGACCCGATTTACACTGGCTGAATGTTCAGCAGATTATCAGCGTTTTGTAGGAGAGAGAGGCAGTCGACAAGAGGGGGAAAAACTCTCCCTGAACGTTTAGATTTCTTCGTGCAAGTTCAAAAGAGAATTTGATGATAACCTGCTGAAAAACTTGACTAGTGTAAATCTGTACAAAGCTGATCTAGGCGAACGAAACCGCAACGCAGCCTTAGCGTACCAATACTTAACGCAAGATGTTGACGTCGTAACGTTGTGCCACTAAACGAATTCTGCCCCATTGACCGGAAAACACAACTCTGAAGGAAATTAAAAGAGAAAAAAACAAATTTCTCTCTCGGTCATCTAATTTAAGAGCGTATTTCTCTTTGAAATGACATCATCTTTAATTTTTTTCTGATTTGAATCTTTCTACACTCTATATTCGTCTCTTTTCCCCATTAAAAAACAAACTGGAGCAGAAAAAAACGAAAGATTTTGAAAAATTGGGAAATTTTTGGACAACCAAAGGGGAAATTTGTGTATTGTCAAACAGAAACAAGTCGAAAGGTAAACAGAAACGAACGAAAATAAATTTTGTTTTGCGGATGAATAAAACGTAAATTCAAAAAAGGACAAAACAGGAATCAACGTATAAACAAAAAACAAGAAATCATAAAGTAAGCAATAAATAGTGATAAAAAAATACAAAAAAAAGTTCGAGAAGACCGGTGCCTAGAAAATTCAACAACAAAGTACAAAGTGACTGTGTGCGTTATAAGGCGTTAAAAAGTGTGTTGTGGTCGTCTTCCAATGAGTTTTTCAGCAGAGTGTTGTTGTAGCTATGACATAATCGGGCGTCGTCGTTTTGCTGACTTATATATTTTCTAATAGAGTAAAGAACCTCACGAATGGACACCATATTTTAAATATCCTTTGAAAAGAATAATAATACCATCGAAGCCTTTGAAGTGTTTCTTCGTCTTAAGGATTATTTGCTTTTGGTGCTATCAAACAAGTATTGTCTGTTTTCTGTTTTCGAAATCTGTAGGCACGCTTTTTTCTCTATCTTGAGAGTGAATTTTTTTGTATTACCAATTTTTGGGCGTTGCTATCCGCTATCCCAAATTACCGAAAGGGTTATTACTTTCTTCTCTACAGTGGACAGTGGCGGCATTTAGTACATATTTACCGGGTGATGTATGTAAATACTTGTTTACTTTTTTCTGTAAAAGCTTTTGAAGAATATGCGAGTGCAAATTGTAATTTTGCATTTGGTTTTTCGCTTTTTACGGGAACATTATTTAAAAAAAATCTTAATATATTTTTGTTCTCAATGGTTCTCTTCTATTCGCAACGAGATTTGCGTCATTTTCTGTGTTTTGCTGCTTTGGATATTCTCGCTCCCGCGCTCTGGCTTCTCATCCTCTCTCTTTTTTATGCGGTGATGTCAATGCAGTGTTTTGTAACGGTGATGTTAATGCAGTTCAATTAAATCGCAACTTATTATGGCGGAACTTCTACTTGTGTTTTTAATGTTTTTTTAGAAAATGTGTTAAAATACCGCTGGAGATATAGAAAATGGAATTATAATCAAAAATGTAAAGTAATAACTTTTCATCGTGGACTGTTCGCGTTAGAAAGCCCTACGTTTTTTCTCAATTTTATCATCTTCGCTGATTTTCTAGCAATGGCTCCAAAAAGTTTTTTTACGATATTTTCCCCCAAATTCAGCACAGACAGCAATGGTTAACGCTCAAAAGACAGAAAAAAATGTTTTTTTAGAAAATGTGTTAAAATACCGCTGGAGATGTAGAAAATGGAATTATAATCAAAAATGTAAAGTAATAATTTTACACCGTGGACTGTTCGCGTTAGAAAGCCCTACGTTTTTTCTCAATTTTATCATCTTCGCTGATTTTCTAGCAATGGCTCCAAAAAAAGTTTTTTTTACGATATTTTCCCCCAAATTCAGCACAGACAGCAATGGTTAACGCTCAAAAGACAGAAAAAAGGAATCGTTACCGATTTATTTTATAAAAGCTGTAATTTGCACAAAATTTTATTTCTAAAACTACTCTATTAAATTGTATAAGTAATTGCTATCAAATCCGTCTGTGCTAAAGCAGACATTTTCCTCAGTTAAAAAACGTATACATACTTAATTATTAAATTTATCTAACTGGTGAATATTATCACATACATTCTTTTAAATTAATATGTGTATATTTTAGTGCGACTGTAATGTTTTTTTGTCATCGGGAGTTCTTTTTGCTATATTTTCAAATTTTATTGTTAAAATTTGCACTACAAATTAAATGTAGAACTGTCCCTTTTTTTAAAAAAATGGATTTTGTTTTTTCTATTCAATAACATTTCGTGGTTTACATTATTCTTTTTCTTATAAAGAATTTAGAAAAAAAAATAGTTCCTTTTTCTGCTTAATTTAGATTTGTAGTATTAGGCATTGTGAGTTATGTATTATTACATTACATTTTAATTTTTGATATGCAAGGAAAAAAGTATATAAAAAAACCTTTGAAACTTTGACTAGATATGGATTTTAACTTATAAACTACAAATATGAAAAAAAATGCATGAATATGGTTATACCGCGATAAAGAAAATCTCGCCTTAAAATTGGTAAAATGAATTGTTGATCATAAAAAAATTATTATTTTTGCCCATTACTGCTATTTTTTATTTTATAAAGAATGTCCTCCGAATGTTTCAAGGGCTATTTGTTAATGTCGCAGAAGTCCTCATTTTCTGGGACAAAAATCCTTTCCCAAAAATGTTTATGGTAACCCTGAAAATACACAAGTTATAAATCACTGCAAATACACGTTAAAAACTATGTTTGTTTGAATTAATATGTGCATAATACTTCCTTTGATCGAAGGACTTCACTGTTCCAAATGCCAAAATGGTTGGATGTAAAATACAGCCTCTATAGCGCTAAGAGTCCAGATTGGAAGGAACACCTATTTGGGGTTCTATCTAAATTTGAACCGATGTTTCTTTTGGAATTCGTCAGTGTTCGTGTTCTAGGTTCGAGAAAATGACCTATACCAAATTTCATAATGATGGAATGTAAAATACAGCTTCTATAGCGATTAGACGGTAAATCGGACTTGGAGTAATATGGCGGATATATTTAAATCTGAACGATTTTTTAATTTACTGTACACTTGGTTGGACAAATGAGTCTACTAAACCGTATAGATGTCAAATCTGAGGTGAATACATTCATATATAAGGTGATCCATTTCGAGGTTCCCTACTTTTTTAAAGAAAAAAACAGAAAATTCAAATTGGATTTGGAATAATTATTATCATTTGAAAGAACATTCTTTGGCATTTATTTTTTGAATACTATGTCTATCAAATGTTGGCCGCGGCTATGTCTCAGATGGTCCATCCGTTGAGTCCAATTTTCGATTATGTTGACCATAAGTTGAGCGAAGTGCACGAAACACATTCCTCACAGAACGTGAGTTTTCGTAATAAAGTTGAACGATTTGTAAACGTTGTTCAGGCGTAAGTCTTTCCATGATGAAATGCCAAACTATACTTAACAAAAATAACATGACAGCATGACACGACTTACACGTAATCTGTCAAAAAAGGCTATTGAAAAAAGTATCTCTACTTGGATCACCCGTTATATGGAGGCTTTATCTAAATTTGAATCGATTTTTACCAAACTCAATAGGATTCGTGCATATGGGCGTTGTATCAAATTTCTACAAGATGGTAGTAAAATTCAGACCTGTACATTGCGGACTGCTTTAAATGGACAGACGGGCGGGCATACATGGCTATATTGAATGTAGTGATTCTGAGTTGATCGGTCTACTTTAAGGGTCTAGGTCTAGCTCAAATATGTCAAATCGTTACAAACATCTAGGCCAAAAAAACTAATATCATTTTAAATCCTCCAGTGTCTGCTATCCAATGTACCGAGAAATATGTATTTATTTATTAAATGGGTGCCCCCAGAGCGACAAAAAATCAGATCGAAAGAGATCTTTATGTGGGGGATATATCAAAACACCGGTGTGGCCAATTTTTTATTAATTAATCGGAATATAAATTATAAATGTTTATATTTCAGACAAATCAATAGAATAATGTTTTCTCCAGAGCGTCAAGAAATTATATCGGTGCGGATCTTTATTTGGGGGCTATATCAAAATATGGACCGATGTGCATGATTTTTACTAGGGATGGTTATGTGCAATAAAAAGTATAACACTTAAATTTCCGCCAGATCAGTTTTCTTCCGAGCGCCAAGAAGTGGCATCTGTGGGGACCTTTGAGGATATATATCAAAATATTGAGCGATGTGCCTGCCCCATTTTTACTAGGGACGGCAAAAAGTACAATATAAAGCACAAAAACTTAAACTTTAGCCAGAACAATTGAAAAATGTGTTCTCCAGAGCGTCAAGAAGTGCCCGTTTTCAATAGGAATCGCCCCTAGCCTGACAGATTATATAGTTTTATAGTTATATAGCAGATATATACTACTTTTGCACTTTTCAAAAAGTGCCCTATAGCACGCAGGTGCACATTTTCTTTACTTATGATCAGTTGAAATTCAGAAATTTCTATTTCAAATTGAGAAATCGAAATTCTGAATTTTTCATTTTAAATTCAGAACATATCAATTTAAATTAAAATTTTAATTTGAAAACCCAAAACTATTAATTTCACATTATTTATGTAGGTATATTTTGAAATGAATTTGACTGCAGAGAATATGATGATTTTTACATTGAGTTGAGAAGGAGCTTATCCAATCTGCTATCATATGACAATTGTTTTCCCACTCATTTGCATCATTCATGCGAAAATATTTCCTGCGTTGTTTTTTTATTATTACGAATGGCCCTTATTCCTACAAAAATTATATTAAACTTGGAAATGGTGTAGTTGTTACTTAGAATTTTATTTTTAATCGCATATCACAAAAAAAATGTAGCAATCGCCGAAATTTTGTTTAAATGTATTCAAATTTAGACCTGTCACATTGCAGCGATTTGTTTTTTTTTTTTTTGTTTATAAAAATCTGTGGGATTGACAACACCGTTCTCTTTCACTCTTCCCTCCCTTTACAGAGATGGGTACATGCGCTCTCACAATTCATGTTGTTCGTGTTTCCTATTGAAATTTGTGTTTTTTGGTCTTCTCTTGCTTTTGGCTCAATTGAATTTCAACTGTCGTCGATTGCACTCGTTCGTTCGGTCCGCGTTTTGTGTGTACGTGTGTGTGTTAGCCAGCAAGCAAGCCAGCTACTTTTCATCTTTTTCCATGGCATTTGAAAAGAAAAAAGTTTAAAGTGCATTTTGAATGACAGAGACCAAACCGATTTAACGACCAAGTTTACGCAATTACGCCGAAAAAAAGAGGAATTGTAATACAAAAATAGAAATATAAACTTATTCTGTGTGAAAAAGAAACTAAACTTTCTTCTGTGTGCATAGTGAGTGATTTTTTTTTCCTGTTTCCCCCTCTATATAACTCGCCTTATTACAGTAGTGTTTTTGTTTTGTTGGAAAATCTGCAATTTGCAAAAAAAAAAAATATTTCCCAAGTAAATACTTACATAGTTTTCAAATAGCCAAGAAAACAAAAAATCAAAGAAAATTTAAATACAGCTTGAAGAAAATCATCATCATTTCTGTGTGTACTTTTTTAATACCGCAAAAAAGCTATCGAAGCCCATCGTCTCGTCGTCTGTTATATTCGGGAATAGAATACGAAAGAAAGAGATAGCAATTGTTATCATCCAGTAAACGGTAAGTTAAGGCACGCTGTCAAAGAAAAAACAAGAAAAACAACAAGAACAACAAAATCCAGCAGACAACAACCAATTTAATCTCTCCCCTTTTACGCACGTATTCAAGATTTTGTATTTCGTGTGTTACGAATTTGGTAAAATAAAAATATAGGGAAATTTTTGTTTTGTTGGTTGGTTGGTTTAATGAGGATGGAAGCTGTGTGTTTTCATTAATAATGATCAGAAAAGAATAACTGTAATTTATGAAATCTAATGATTTTTGATTTAATTTTGAGGATTACATTGCCATTATATTACAAAAATATTTATTATTCAGGTGTATCATCAGATAAGGTGTTTCTGGCCATCAAATTAGCTATTTAACAGTACAGTGTCATATCTGAAACATTCAAATTTCTTTAGCATATTTAAGCCAGCTTCTCAGGTTAAAAATTTTGTTTAATTTTAACATTCAACAGAATTTAGGTACAGGGTTTATTCCCATTTTATTTACACTATAGTTTTCTATTTCTATTTACCTTTTGTATAGGCATTCGACATTCATTTATCAATATTTACTTTGTGTGTGTGAGTTTTATTTCACGTTTGTCAGTGATTTATCATAAATTACACAAATTTTGATGCTTCATCTCAACATCTGATGAAATGAGAGGGGGAGGAGGGTCTGGTGAGCAGTGTTCGTTATTCAGTTTTTATTTGAAAGACCATCATTTATAGGGTTGCCAAGTTCATTTTCATTAAGGTAATTTTTATTATGTGTATTCTTGGATTAGGTTTAATAATTGCTCATTTTCTGATTAGAAATACGAGAGAAATTAAATGCAATATTTAGTTTTTGAGGGTGTAAAACAAAAAAGATTCCGTAAAAATTTAAATGTTCCGGTATAAAGATAAATGGCCCAAAAAAATCGGTACCAAAATTTGCGGTATATCTATTTGCCTAAGCTAAACATATTTATTTTCTATACTTTGTACGGAAGATTGATTTTCTTATGAAAATTAAAAAATAATCCTAAAAATTGAATATTTTTAAAAATTCATAATTTTTGGAGCAGAATTATGCAAAAATAATTTTTCACATAGAAAAACATTTGGGAAGAAAATCTAAACGTTTCTTTGAGACGGTTAGACTTCCCCCAACGTCTTATTTAAGGCATATCCCAAAGGACAAAATCTTGAAGATAGACAATTAAGAAACAGTTATTTGCATTCCTGTCTTTGGGAGCTTTCGAATTAAATACTAGGGGACTACTGGATCCACTTTTTATATTTTTTCTCCATATTTCGTCTCCATTCGTCATTTGAGTATAATATTAAATGTGACAGTTGAATACAGGGTTTTCCAACAAGAGGTGTTATTTTGAATCACCCGGTATTTCGGTAGCTGTCACTATTGAAGCTTTTATTCTGTGACATTTGACAAGTAGAAACTACGCCATTACTAAAAATGGAACGATACACCATTCAACAACGCATTGAAATTATTAGAATTCGAAAAATCGAAACATCATCTTGACTGATGAGGCCCATTTCCACCTCAGTGGCTACGTCAACAAGCAAAATTGTCGCATCTGGGGCTCGGAAACCCAAGAGTTATTGTTGAGAAGTCTCTCCTTCCTCAACGTGTGACTGTTTGGTGCGATTTATGGTCCGGAATTGGACCTTTCTTTTTCGAAAATGAGGTTGGATCAACGGTTACGGTGAATGGATTGCGCTATCGAGAGATGATTAATGATTTTTTATGGTCGGTGTTGGATGGTATTGATCTGGACAACGTTTACTTTCAACAAGACGGCGCTACGTGCCACACCAGCAACGAAACCATTGCTCTGTTATGGGAAAAGTTTCCGGACCGTGTTATCTCTCGAAGAGGTGATCACAATTGGCCACCGGGATCTTGTGATTTAACACCTTGCGACTTCTTCCTTTGTGGCCACGTGAAAGATAAGGTCTACGCCAACAGCCCAGGGTCGATTCAAGACCTCAAAGATAGAATTCGTGGGGCTATCGAGGACATAGGGCAGCCACTTTGCGATTTCGTTATGGAAAATTTCATGAAAAAGATATGGTCCTGTAAGCGTGGTCGTGGTGGCCATTTGGCTGATGTTGTTTTTCATTATTAACGGCATACCTTCCTCTTTATTATGAAATAAACATCCGATCATTTATCTCAAAAAATGGCATTTTTCTCTGAATACCAAAATAAATCCTCTTGGAAATCCCTTTATTTCGTGGACCGAGTCCATTTTTTTGGGCCAGAGACCCCAATTTTTTTACGATGCCGCCGCTGAATTAAATTTTTGCCAGATTTTCGTTTTGCTGATAATGGAATTTTTCCAGAGAATAGGAAC
Source organism: Eudasyphora cyanicolor (assembly GCA_963930755.1). Lineage (NCBI taxonomy): Eukaryota > Metazoa > Arthropoda > Insecta > Diptera > Muscidae > Eudasyphora > Eudasyphora cyanicolor. The sequence continues at coordinate 21,845,983 of OZ005738.1, forward strand.
ATATTGAAGGAAAAGAATCTTTGCATTTCCTATTTTACCTCAATCCATAGGACTGACGAAAGGCCTGCCTTGTAGGTTCAACTTTTATTTTTCAGAGGATCGGCAATGCAGATCAAATTTTTTCTTACTTTCCCTTGTTTGGAACTGGCCTTAAACTTATCTTTACTTTTTAGTAGAGCTAAATTGAATTTAGAAAACACTAATGATTGCATTTCTAGTATTCCAGAAAAGCAGGTTAATTTTTCTATGATAATGATTTTCTTTCAGATATTCCAAATCTAGTTTAGCACAAATAAATTGATCTTTATACTTGTTTAGTATGTGATAAGTAAGGCAAAAATTTAAGGGACTTGGGGACATAACTCTAAACTTGGCGTCCATACCCAAAATGTTTATTTCAGTTTCACCAAAATTTAGATATATGCATTAACCCATACAATCAGAGTAAAAAAATGTTCATTTTGTGTGGTCCTTTTTCTGCATAATAGTAAAGAAATAGTTTAAACAATATTCTGGGTAATTTTAAATTTCGATAAAAAAAACGTCATCTTCATAGGACTTTTATTCATGCTGTATTTTAAGATATTTAAATTTGTTATCGATGACATACACCCTTTTTCAGCACTTTCTCCGTTAGTGCTGATCAGCAGTTATTGATGACGGCTTGTATGAAGTTCGATATTTATATCAGTTGATTAGCGTTAACGGACCTTCCTGAAAATATCGGATTTTTTTGACATATCTTATTATCATAGCCGCATTTTATTTCCTCGCCAAGAAAATATTGTATAACCTAAGAGCCGACAACAGTTGACTTCTGCTGATAATAATAGTAAATATGTTAAACACTTACTAACCATTCCAAAGTTTTAAATTTTTTTATTGTTGTTGTTTAACCAATGATAAGATAACCAAAAATTCTCTTCTCGATTGCAAATGGGGTAACGTCATTAAACATTTGTTATACACTTATTTCGTAGGAATAGTAATATTTTCCACTAGAAAAGCTATCTACCTTCTCTACAGAGTTAGTAGTTTCTATTAATAATTTAAATATGTTTAAAAGGCAATCTAACAAAATCATTAAATTTTATGCACAAAAAACATTATACAATAGTTACTATAATAAAATTGAGAAACACCGTTATTTGAGCTTATTACCGAAAAAAAGTAACAACAGCATAACATGCACTGTCAGCCAGCCAGTAGCCAGTCAGCCATACAGTTAGTAAGCTTGCAAGCACAAGTACATAAAAACCATATAATAATAAATGAAAGTGGGAGCGGTATTAAATTATAGACCCACCGACCGACACAGAAGCAAACAAACAGGCACAAAAGCCAACAAAAGAGAATAACATCAGCAACCATTTCCATTTTTTTGCTTTCTGTTAATAAAATCCAAATCAAAAAATGAAAGGAAAGAAGAAATTACACACATAGAAATTGAGGAAAAAACAGTGAATCACTTTTTTCTAAAGAAGGAAAAAAGAAAAAAAGTGTAGAGGAACTTTTTTTGTATTTTACCCAAAAGAAAATGAGAGTCTACCCACGATGCATGAGTGTATGCTCTTGTGCTGCAGCTAGCAACAACAGCAGCAGCAATTGATGCACTCAAACAAAAATGTTTAACGAAGTAAGGTCGGCTATCGCATAAACTTAGCGTAACGTTAGCGTAAAAGTAACGTTTGACCCTGCTCTAAAGCAGGGACGGCACACTCATACAACCATAACAAAAATATTTTCCTCTCAATGTAAACTGAATGAATTATGTTATACTCCTTCATTGTGTGAGAGAAGAGAATCGTCCATGGGCGCTATTTTGCCGATCTCTGCTTAAGAGCAAATTTTGAATGATTCTGAGGCACTTCGATCTTAACATATTTTAATGAATCACCTCAAAATAAGACACAAATTGGTGGATTTTTGCAAAATGGTCAGAATTTTTAATAAAAACTATAAATTGTATTTTTGCATAATAAGGTTATAGAATGTTGTTAAATGGTAAAATTAAATTCCGCTATCATTTATTTTTTGAAATTGTTTTTTTCCCTAAATTTGGGAAATTTGAAAATGTACTAAATATATACAAAAGAAGAACAAAAATTTATAAATTTACTTTCAAACGATGTAAACTTCGCAAAAATCGGTTCAGCCGTTCAAGATCAATTAAAACATTTCGTAAATCTCCAAAATATTTTTTTTTTAAATTTCAAATCCCCAAATAAATGTGGAATTTTTTTGAACATTTCGTTAATTCGATAAATGATGTAGTTCTTCAAAAATGTATTTCGCTAAAGTATTCGATGAATTCCATATTTATTTCGATGAAAATTATGTGTGTTTTTATTTAAAGCAAAATTCCGGTTTGGAAATAGTCCAGAGGATAAATTCTTTAGCTCTGGCTAAATATCCGCAACTCAGAAAAACTTTACTTTGCCTAGCCATTTTGGACATACCCCAGAGGCAAAAAAATATACGCCAAGTTGAATACTTAAAGAACTATAAAGAAAATCGATTTTTTTAATCGACTTTGGGATTTTTGACAACTCAGAAGTTATCGAAATTTGTTTAACTCTTTTTCGCGTTTTGTCATTCAAAAGAGCTCAAAATAATAAAAAATTAAAAAAATCGATTTTTAAAGTTTTTATTAAGGTAGTTATCGATATTGCGACGCTTGATCCGACCACGACTGTATTTTTTTTTGTTGACCACTCATTGCTGTCAATTTCAAACATACAACATATCTACACAAGTTCTCACAGCAGTTGAATCTGCAAATCATTGTTAGAAAAGTTTCTTTCCCACTTTATTTAAAAACTACGAAAAGTGTACTGCAGAAAAAAATCTTGTATAGTTATTTTAGTATTTACAGTACAGTTATAGTACATATAACCTTTTTTCTCGAGTATAAATATTAATCGAGTCCTTCACGATGAGGCGTGCGCTGCTCTATCTATACAAAATTTTGTGCATGACTACGATGAAGAGTCGATACGAATCGACCAAAAAACGAAAAGAAAAATTGGTGTACATGCAACCAACATCTAGTATAAACTTGAAATACAAGCGAAATGAGGTTATTTCATTAGTAAATCATGCTTCGGTTGCCGCCACCTCTTCCTCTTCATCAACACCTTCATTTGTAGCATCAGCAGCGGCAACGTCATAATCATAATTATCATCTCTTCATCAGCATCATTCCGCCAGCATTTCATTCCATACCATTGATTCTACAAATGAATATATTTGGTGGTATTTTGTTCGTATTCTTCATTGCTAACAATAACAACAAACAGAAAGCAATGAAAAAGCACCCACGCAAATTATTATAGTTGTTGCTCGCTCTGCTGCCATTGAAGATAAATAAAAGCAGAGTACTCAAGAGCATTGGAAAGGAAAAGAAAATCAATGGAAATGGCATTTTAGGGTCATGTGGGACGAATCTTCAATATCCTCCAGCCTCATTGAGATGTTAAGAAAGATCTTGTCCACTGACTGGCAATAATAAGAATGAAATCTGCTGATACGTCCTTTACGTCACCCTACGTGTTGTCAATAATTACGCATGAAGTCAAATGCCTCGTATGGTAACTCTACTCTTTTGCAGAACGCTAATGGTACAGACAAATTCAAAAACGTTCCATTTACATAGGTAATCGAGGTTTGTAATTTTTAACAAATCATTTATATATCTCTTATTAATGCAAATGTTTTCCTCAATAACATCCGTAAATGCAGAAGATATGGAAAATATTAGATGTGATAAAGAGATGAATTTGTCTAGGAGCATTTATTCACTTTATGTGGTCTTCTCTCGTAAATATTACACTATGTTACAAACAAAACGATTATCGTAATATATCATACAATCTTCCAAGCAATGTAGGAGGATATAAGATTTTTATTTTCTTATGTGTTGATTGTAATGTGTGAAGATTGATTGTAGTCACAGTGCTGATGCTTAATGTGGATGCAGCAGTAGATGCTTTCATAATGATAGAGAGAATGTTTTCAGATGCAATTTAATGAGAAATAATAAAGATATTGTATGAGTAGTATATGTGAAGGAAAATGTGGCGAACCTGAAAACAGCATAATCTCTTTAAGAGACACAAGGTAGGTCACCGTTGACATTGAATTTGTGTGAACTAAATAAGATCATTTGGTATTTGTATAGGAAAAATCGTTCTTAAAAGATTATAGGTAACGAAATAATAATTTTCTTTTGAATATCTGTTTTTTTGATCATTTACTTTCTGTACATTGCAAAAGATCAACAGACTTTATTGAGTGGAATGATCATATTTTTTTGGCCTGTATAATTTTAAGAATTGACGTAATTCTTAATTTGATTTAATTTAATAAAATATATATTTCCTTACAAAAATGTTCAGAACATCTGCGTCTCAATCAATATATATATACTTGTCATTTCTTTAAATTTATAATGATTCATTAAAATATCTAGATACCTGTGACCAGATGTAGGATATAATAACATAATGTTATCAATTATTTAATATGTCTTAAATTCAAATTTTTCTACGACCAATGCACTTTAATTTTTCAGAATTTCAGCAATGAAGCCTTCAATCACTTGCTTTTGCTATGTGATAATAATTCGACTATTACTTCGTAATCTAGTCGGTTTTATTCAGTATTTGACAACGTCAATTCTTTTACACATCGAAATTAAATGTTACGCAAATCTGTTTAATTGATTAAACACAGCTTGATAACGAACTAGATAATCTCATAGTGCAACTGTCAGCTGTCAATGTTTTTTTTTTGGTTTGGCAACATTTTACCGCTCAACTGGCACAAATTTAAGTATTATTTATTTTATGTATTTTAAATATTTTATTGTTAATTTTTCACTTTGATATTCATTACTTTTGTTTTTTTAATAGAAAAAAGCGCCGCATGCAAACAATTTTTATAAAAAGATCGCGCAATTTTTTATAATTTTTTTTCTTATGACACCCATATTGTCCTGATCCGATGAAAATCAAGGAATATATCGAAGGAAATTTCGGGGCCCATACCTCAAGAAGTATGGACCGCAGCCAAAAAAAGTATTTTATATGTTTTACTCAGAATAAAAAGCTTTAATTACATATGCTGTAAATTTGGAGCTGATCCGATGAATAACAAAAAATATATCGAATAATATATCTCTGTAATTTCGGGGGCCTATAAATCGGTAGAATGGCCCATAACCCGGAAAATATGGCTCGCCGCCAAAAAAGATTACTTGATATGTTTTCTCAGAATACAAAGCTCTACCTATTGTGTAAATCTTGAGAAGATTTTTCGTATCCATCAACAATCTGTCAAGATATTTTGATCAGCCAAAAAATTACATTCTCGACTTCCAGGCCCTGAAAAATGCAGTAATTTCTAATTTACTTTACGTAGATATTCCATCTTTTTGATTTCTTTCTCGCTTTCCTTTTGCATTTGCGATTACAATTTCGTTATTGTTTACACATTCATCCATCTTTTTTTTCTAATGAACACAGACGGACAGGCAGACTGCCGGATTGCACGATATGGGATTTTACAATTTGTGTTTGGATTTACGAGACAAGTTGTTTTATACAGATGTGGTTTGTTTATAGCGAAAACAAGCAAATGTATGTCATTAGAACATAGATAAAATAAACGACGCTTATAATGATGAAGTGAATACATACGTATACACAACAATTGCAAGTTAGTCCGACCGCCCAAGATTTTTGTAAATGACCTAAATGTCTATAATTGTGGCAGAGCAAGGCACACTTTTTTTGCATTACAACGGAATTTAGTTTGGTAAATTACAAACTTTAATGCAGTAGTGTTACTGAATAAACATATTTCATGAAAGTTAGCAATTGTTTCTGAATTGATTAACCAAATTACTGTTAAATAATAGCGAAAAACGATCCGGGTGTTTTATATATATATATTCATCAAAATCGAATATTTTTCCCGAAAGCACACTTTAACTATGGACAAACGTAACCGTAACGTTACCGTACCGTCACGAATCTGTCTTTTGGTAAACGAGACTTAGTAAATACCCAACGAAACCTTTTAATATGGCGTTTAAGCAGATTCTTTCGACCATTTATTTTTCGTTTTTGTTGGCTTATTGTTCACGCAAATTTCCATGTGAAAGATAGCTTCAACTGATTCGTTAGGCAACGACGAAACGAAATCGTTACTCATTAAATACACAACGAAACCTTTTTATATTGACGTTTATCTTTTATGTATGTATATCCATCAAAAGTTTTTCCTGAAAGCACATTTTAATTTTTCCTGAAAGCGCATTTAAGGCAAACGTAACAGTAACGTTACCGTACCGGAAATCGAAACTTATTAAATATCCAAAGAAACCTTTTGGTTTTGAAGTTTACGCAGGTTCTTTCGACCATTTACTTTTCGTTTTTGTTGGCTTATATTCATATGAAAGAATGCATCTGGTGATCCGTTACGCAACGGATCATTTACAACTGTCTAACACAGCCTTCATTAACCCAGCCGTTTATACGGTAACGTAGCTGATTTCTGACATCTTGCTGATGAAAGATTGATGATGGAAAATTTAGATTTGTTTGCATCTTCGGTTTCGGACCCGTCCTGGTCGTCTGCCGGCAGATCAAGTAGTTTTGGATAGGGGATTTTTTAATATTTCGCACATATTTTCTATCAATCGTAAAAACTTCCTGGCTCATTACGTTTTGTATCTTTATAAACCAAAATTACAATTTAACATTAGTAAAAAAACGTTCCGAATGTTGTCGTCTGTACATCGATCCAAATTTCAAATTGTATTTTTTTTCTGAATGCGCATTTCAAATATGACAAACGTTACCGCAATGTTCCCTAAGCGTAACGAATCTGTCTTTTTGGAAATCGAGAGTAAATAATTACCAAACAAACCTGTTGACTTTACTTTCCGTTCCATTACGATTGCTTAACCCAGCCTAAAGCTAACTTAGGTGACTTCAAATATACCTCAAAAAATATACTAAAGATCGAAAATGCCGATTTTTTTGTATTCCTAGTTTTTGGATAGTTTTTTTGGGTAGCAAATTTTGATTTTCCGCGAACAATTTCCATGAATCCTTAGAGATTTTTTCGGACCATAAACTATTTGATATCTGGATTAACTTAAATTACAGTTTAATATTAGTAAAAATATTCAAATATGCAAATAGTATTTTTTTGAAAAATATTTTCAAATATGGCAAACATAACCGTAACGTTGCCTTTGCTTAACGAATCTGTCTTTATGGAAATCGAGAATAAATAATTACCCAAAATCCTGCTGATTTTTGCATAAGTTTAACTCTTGATTTCCCCATATGACAGATTGGTACAACTGATTTGTTACGCTACGGCGACGTTTCATTTGGATTTTCCTAACCTTAAAGCCATTTATAATGCTGACTTTAGACAGAAAATATTCAGAATTGACAATGCAGAAAACTTTTTTGCATCACCAATTTTCGAAACTGTCCCGGTCGAATGCCGGCAAACTAAGAAAAGTATTTGGTTATCAAAAATTCTAGTTATCCGTCTACCCCATCAACAGTAATGTACAAAATAGCAGAGGACATTCAGAAATTCCATACAAAAAAGGATCTAAAACCTGGTTCGACTTAACATACTTTGGAATGGAGGTATCGATATCCATAAGAGATAGCCTGTAAGTTCGGCGATATTTCCCAGAAGGAGGAATTCTGATGATCTTCTATGTAGGAAAACTTTGCCTTGTATTCCCGATGATTGACAACCCAACCCCCCTCCATCACCATAAGACAACAGTTGTATTGTGAATTGCACAGTTTTCATTTCCAGACGTCTACTGTTGCGACATTAAGATGTCGCTTTCCTGCTTATTTACAATTATCACCGACTGACTGACTGCGTGTACTATAATTTATCCTCTGCCCTGCCCGCTCCCAGGGCCCTGCATCGCATTCATGCAAAAGAACGACTTGAAAATCTGAGCATTTTACATACAACAATTTCCTTCCGGTTTTTTCACTAGTGGCACATTTGCATAAATTACAATGACTACAAATAAGCCAACAAGAGCGAGAGAGAAAAAAACGAAAGCCCCCACTCACAATACGGTACAAGCCGAGAACAACTCTGATAGAAATTTTACTACTACTGTAACTATAACAATAACTGTAACATACATAATAAAAGTATACACGAGTTCTGTGAAAAATATTGTGCAAAAAAATACTATAAAAAAGTAAATGAGAATAAAATAGAAGGAAGACTCTAAAAACTAGCTATCTATGTACCTAAGTATAAAAGAATGACGTCATAAGTGACATGAGCATATTCGTATAGCGTGTTTAGTGCTGTTGCGGCGATCCCATCAAAAAGTATCACTTGGCTGGAAATCATGAAAAAAAATAATAATGTTTTGTTTAGTTTCTTTTGGTATGTATGATGGTATTATATGCCTCAGTGTGTATGTGCGTTAATGATACAACGAGTACGATAAGCGAAAAAGTAAACACATTTCGTCCAACATGAGTGGAACGACGAAAACACCGCAACAGCCTTGTCTTACCAACCAACCAGCCAACATGAGTACGAAGGCAAATAACAGTTCACAGAGTGATTTTTTATCGCAACAATTTTTTTATTGGATTCTATTGATATGTATTGATATAAAATCGCTTCGATTGCATAATTGTATTCTTTAGGAAACTGAAGAAGAAGACAAAAGGAAATACAAAAGTCGGTAGAAGCACGAGGAGGGCGGCGATGTCAATGCGAAGTAATACCACTCCACAAACCCTGGAATTTAAATTTCATCTGTGCTGTCAAAAATGCATGTGTCAATAAAAATGGCTCTGGGGGCATGAGAAAGGTGGTATTAAGCTAGGATAGCCCCGAAAAACCTCTAGTTTTTAATTTTGCCTATTTAAAAAATCGTGTGGTAGTTTGTCCCAATTTACACTGGCTAAATGTTCAGCAGATTATCGGCGTTTTGTTGGAGAGAGAGTCAGTCGTCAAGACGTGGAAAAAAAACTCTCCCTGAACGTTTTGAGTCCTTCGTGCAAGTTCAAAAGAGAATTTGATGATAATCTGCTGAAGAAACTTGCCTAGTGTAAATCTGGACTTTGCAACGAAATCAACTTATGTATTTTCTCTAACATGCATACATACATATTTCCACTTACTAGCGGGAGCAAATCTACTTTAGCAAAAGTGAAAATTCATAAATCATGAAGATTTGTACAAAATCGTCAAAAAATTTTGTACAACTTTGAAAATGAAAAGCCAAATGTGCGTCTTTGATTACTATAGACATTTTTAGAAGATATGACGACATTTATACAAATGACGACATTTAACAAATAAATAAATTGTTTGCATTTCAACAAGCTACCGATAACGGGGAAATACATTATTTTAAATTCAAAAATTGACATTTCACTGAAATTCAACTGAAATTTATAATTTGTTTGGTAATAACATGATGGGACCGATTCCTGCGGAAGTAATTCCTACTTAGTTGGGGATTAATTTTAAATTAAAATCAGGTAGTTACATGTGTCCACCCATTGAAACTGTGCGACAGGGAAAACATCGATGAGTGGGCAAGGAAAATTAGGAAAAGTAAAAACGTACATTTTATTGCTGTTTCAAAATTCGTTTGTGTTGTGATAAGTCTGTCGAGAAGTCGTAATTTTTGGATCCTTCTTGAAAGTGATGAATCGAAATTAGGCAAGAAGAAAAGGCTATAGGTTTTTGGTAGATGTAGAGTGTTTAAGTGGATGACAGAAACAGGCAATTATTAATTCCACAAATTAAATGCTACATTATGCCAGGAACCACAATAGTTTCCAACTATTAGAAGTTTTAGATGGTTTCTTAACTTACATATTATTATTTTTAATAAATTTTAGCCTATGCTTCACTGAAAATGAAGGATATGTCCATTTTAAAGTAAACCATTCGGTTAATTTTGTAGATCCGGAAAGTGGGCAACATATGAACACTGTAGAAAGTTTGTGGAGACACTTAAAACGACCCTTACCAGAGTACAATAGAAGAAAGTCTTTTTCAATGGCTATGTCCAGAAATGTATATTTATGCAATTTTTATTTTTAATAAATTTAAGCTATGATTCACAGAAAATAAGCGATGTGCATTATGTATAAAGAAAACCATTCGGTTAAATTTGTATATCCGGAAAGTGGATAACATATGAGCACTAGAAGGTTTGTGGGTGCGCTTAAATCGGTCCGTACCAGAGTACAATTGAAGGAAGTCTTTTTTCAATTGCTATGTACAGAAAAGTACATTTAAGCGTTTGTGCAGAAATAACGCATTGGCAAAAAAATTTTTGTGAAATATGTAATGTTGAATTTAAGTAGAAAAACCGCGATAGGTACGCGATTTCTCTTTCTTCGATTCTTTCATTCTTACGACACCCATATTGTCTTGATCCGATGAAAATCAAAGAAGATATCGAAGAAATTTCGGGGCCCATAACTCAGGAAGTATGAACAGCAGCCAAAAATGTATTTTATTTTTTCTTGTTTAGAATCCGATGAAAATCATGGAAGATATCTTATGGTGATTTCGTTTCTGAAGAATAATGTCACCACATCATGTTGCGACATTTTAAAAATTTCCTCTGCGCCCTCTGCTAATTTCGCATTTTGCATGCGAACAATCGAACAAAAATAGTGCGTTAAATAAAACCCATACCTACATTATGGCGCAACCATTTGGTAGTTTATTAAGAATGTACGCTTTAATTTAGGTTTGGTTCTGAAGTCTGCTTTTTGACGGTTCAACACTCCACACCGTGGACTGGTCTGAGGGTGGAAAATGCGATATTTTCGCATTTGCGGAGTGTAATAATTTTACAAACGAAATTTAAAACCCATTCATATGGCCATTTTTACAAACGAACCTAAAAATGCGGTTTCAGTGTAAAATATAGAAACATTTTTACATTTTTTGCACAAACGAAATTACCATAAGTTTAGGGACCTCAGGCAAAATTGCATTTATATTATTTATTCAGAATAAAAACTTCTACCCATGTTGTTAATGTTGAACTAATCCGAGAAGAAAAGGAATATACCGAAGAATATATCCGAAATTTCGGGGCTCATTGCTCGAAAGAAAGGCCCATAACTCGAAAGAATGGCAAATAACTCGAAAGAATGACCCATAAAAATGAAAATATGGTTCGCCGCCAAAAAAATTTTTGTTTTTTACTCAGAATAAAAAGTTCTACCCACGAGGTAAATTTTGAGCAATTGGTTCACTTTTCCTAATTTAGATATACGCCAAAAATAAATATTTTCCCCAACATTTACTAATTTACTTGATTTCCTATTACTTTGCAATGCAACATTTCACCATTATTTTATTCCCACTCCTGGGAATAAAATCATCACTTATGCCCCATCGGCGGCTGCGTTATGTGTACGTTTTGTGGTTTCCATCCGCAGGGGCAGAATAACAAAAAAAAAAAAACAAAACCGTAAAATATTTGCATTTAGGGTGCGATTTTTTATGCAATATTTGTTTATGCGCATATTTCCACATAAATTGGCTTGGCCTGAAACTTTAGAGTGGGGGCATCTACAACTACGCCCAAAGGCATATGCAAAATGTTTACACAAAAGTAAAGGAGGGAGAAGAAAACCCATTGAAAAAATTAACAAGTGTTTGTGATAAAGTATTCACAAATTGCGGGGAGGTTTTTTCACTGTGCTGCTGAATTGTGTCGAGTTCATATGAACTGGTCATATATCAATAGAAAAACTGTGTATTAAGGTTATTTTTTTAAAATATTATCGAGAATATGGTTTAACTTCTCAATAAAATAGAATTGAAATTCAGGATAAGATTTTAGATATTTGCGGGAATTGTTTTTGTCCTTTTTTTATAAACAAAATAAAAAGAAAGTTGGTACATATCTGCTACTTAAATTTTATGTATTTGTACATTGTATTTTTGCCTCTTAATTATGCGAACTAGACCATCGGCCGGACTTACAGATATTCTCCCCTTTGGAATATCCAAAGTCGGCTACTCGGATCAAAGTGTTCTGCGTGGACGGGCTTCGTCCCCGCGTTAACGGATTTTACAGTATGGGTTATGTCCAAATAAAATAGGTACATATCTGCTACTTAAATTTTATGTATTTGTACATTTAATTTTTGCCTCTTAATTACGCGTGTTTCCTTATACCAAACCGCTTAATTGTATGGCGAGCTAAGCGTTAAAAATTTTTAAAAATTCTGAACTTTACAGTATGTATTTTACACCAAATCATAATTGGTGAGATTTTTGTCGCTTATTTGTAGAGCCTGACAAAATATTCTGCCTTTGGCCAAAACGCGATATTCGACATTGGGCCAAAGCCGAACTAGACCATCGGCCCGGCTTACAGATTTTTTCCCCTTTGGAATGTCCAAAGCCGGCTACTCGGATCAAAGTGTTTTGCGTGGACGGGCTTTGTCCCCGCGGTTACGGATTTTATAGTATGGGTTATGTTCAAAAAAATGAAAATAAAAAATTAGATGGTTTCTTAAAATACAATTTTATTTTTAATATATTTTTGGCATATGATAGATAGTCCACTGAAAATGAGGGATATGTGCATTATAAAGTAAACCATTAGGTTAATTTTGTAGATCCGGAAAGTAGACAACGGAAGGAAGAAAGTCTTTTTTTCAATGGCTATGTTCAGAAATGTATATATGTGCGGTGATGCAGTCAAAATAATTTTTAAATTTTTCTTTAATTTTCATTCTTTCTTATGGTACCCAATTGTACTGATCCGATGAAAAACAAAGAAGATATCGAAGGATATATCTCCAAAATTAATATAATGGATTAATATACATATTGTTACGTATGTATGTTTATAAAAATTCTATAATTCAACAAGTTAATTTACCTTATATATTGTACCATGTTTTGGTGGTCTCTGCTTCTGTTATTTGTTTGTATAATAATGTTGTTTACACCTAGAGAATGAGACTGTCAATGAAAGAGAGAGAGAGAATGAACGAAGGAATCACAACTTAAAGTTACAACAACCAAAACAGCGTTCAAATAAAAGAAAACACGTAAATCAAGTAAAGCAACATCAAATGTACAGTTTGAAGCTGTACCAAAGCTAGCACAAGTCCAAGCACTCTTCTTACACACCTCAATAAACCCCCCGCCCAATGAATTTCACTGCTATTGCAATAACACCGGCTAATACTTCTTTGCTCTCCAGTTGAGAAGTAGGTAGGTATGCTCTTTAAAATATTTCTAGATGATATGAAGGAGAATAAGAAAACAATGTGGCGGCAGAACACCACATAGAAATGGGGAATATAAAACAACAACAACAAGAATGAATTTAAACCACTAGACAGACACCTTTATCATTACTCTTTTTTCTTCTAGCTTCATTCATCCCCGCTATCCCCTTTTGTTCTGGCAAGTTCTTGTTGTTCTTTTTTCATACCTATACATACCTATAAGAGGCCCAGTTTTTCCACACATTAAGTCACTTAAAAATCCTATCAAACAAAAACCATGACTGAGTGAAAACCCAAGCACAGCCATCCATCCTCCACAAGAACGAGGTGAGTGATGTCTTGCTGTTATGGGTTTATTACTGCCGGGGGAACTACAACTTCTCGCTCCATATTTTGTTTGCTGGTCACCACTCATCTGGACAGACCGGCCAGATATCCACGGTTCGCTGTCACCGGTTAAATAGTTTCAATAGAAAAACAATTAATTGTAATCTTTACCTTTCTTTCTATGGCGGCAGCAGCAGTTCATTTAGAACAGACATGTACAGAAAAAAACTGGCTCAAATACAGTACGAGTATGTACATAATATGTACCTACTTACCTAAGTACTCAAATACGAGTAAAAAATTTATTCTACAGCTACACAGAAAAATGTTTCATTCAGCCAAATAAAGTATTTTTACGCAAAATTCTTTAGAATAAATAACATTTTTTTAAAATAAAGGAATTTCTTTATATGAATTTCTTTCGTTTAACCCTAGAATAGCAAACATATTTTTTAGCTCTTTAATGGTAAACTTTGCCTGTGAGGCGACTTTTATAAAAAACCCACATTTCACCTTTGAAAAAACAAAAATGTATTAAAACAAAAACATAAAAAGGAGCAAGTAAAAACACGTCTGTGCCCAAGCTCGCACAACACTGAACTGAGATGGCACGAGACCACGCTTTGATACGAGTGTGCGATCAGGAAATATCGCAAAAAAATTGCTTTGCCTCACAGGCTATGTTTACCATTCTAGGGTTAATGAACAACAAATTTTACAGTGTATGTATATTCACTGAGTATCACTCATTTAAATTTGTATACATAAGATATTTATCCAAAAATTCATTAGATATCTTTTATTTCGCCAAATCTGTAATGCAGATCAAAAAGTCAATATCGAATATTTTGTATATTCTATAAGAATTTCAGCTTTTTCCATCAGAATGTGTAAAAAACGCGGCTTTAAAAAAGTTTGTGACACGTAAGTTGTGCTATTAATTCCTCCTACTCTTCATCACCGCAGCATCTGCAAAAGTAATTTCGCAAGACCTTCAGTCTCTCTGCGTGCCAAGTTTGATATCAACTATTCTAGAGAGAGCTGAGCACAGACACAGAAGATGTTATATTGATTCCTCCTCCTTTTGGCCGCCGTAGCTTCTGCAAAATTCCTTATAATGTCTTGATAAGTTACGCCCTCCAATGATCCAGTGACCTATCTCGACAAACACCATAAGTTAGACGACTGGTTTCGATGAAGACAGCAGTTTGTGTCATTTACAACCTGTCATTTGCTGCCATATTTGAAGAAGTGCTTACTAGAGGCAGGTCCACATATTTCAGTTCCCCTGTAGAATGTAAGCTAGTTTATAGTCTATTTTGCTTTGCAGTTCTCTGGTATCTTCTTGTGGCCCAGCTCGCAAATTGGGCTAAATATAGAACTGTTAGTTCTTGATTACAGGAAGACCGTATCCAGGGAATTCATAGCATCCTGACTAGTGATACTCACAATGATCTCAAAGGATCTGAAATCGCTAGACGTAACACTTGACGCCTATACCGACATCTTCATGACTTCTAATACATTTTGTAGGTAGGTTAACCACTAATTATCCTCCGTATGCTCATTGAATGTGAGCGGTGATATATTAGCGGTGTTCCCGGTAGATCTGAATGATATTCATTCTGAAAAAGTTTTAGGCGCAGGTAAAAAGTGCAGAACGAAAGCCGTACACGGTGACCGCCCCTCTCCTAACAATGGCGTCGGAGAAGGAAAGCTAGCGATGAGTGTCCAGCGGCCGACATATTGGTCCTGAATTGTTTTTTATTTCTCATATATTAGCCATATATTGGTCGTGTATTGAAGAAAGGTAGTAACTAGGACCCGAAATAGCTCGATGGTAGTAATCGGGAACCTACATCAACACCTTGTTCAACTTTTATAATGCGAAAGGTTGTTCCTTGGTTAACAAGGTTCAGTACAGCCATCGAATGTGGACATATTACCCATGCGGTGGCATTCGCTTTAGATACCTGCAAGTAGCTGCTGCGGGATTGGATCTGCAAAGATATCAAAATCAATATATAACGAAGAGTCTCCCCATCCCGTAAGACTTAGAACATATAAATTAGTGCGAGTTCTCGGTAGATCTGAATAATATTCATCCTGAAACAGTCTCAGCTGTAGGTGACAATTGCAGAATGAAATTCGTAATCGGTGACCACCCTTAATCAGTGCTGTGGGAGAAGGAAAGATAGCCATTGAAGATTCTGGAGGTTTCCGATAGTCTTATTCGTCGTGTGATGGAATCCCAGGACACATTCCAAATATTCCTGTGAAAAGATTTTTTCGATAACACTTAGTTATCAAATATCGAAAATGAAAATTAAAAAGTCGATTTTTTTATATTTTTTTGTTATTCTGATGTAATTTCGAAATATCCAAATATCCAGCTACCCGCATTAAAGTATTCTACGTGGATAGACTTCGAGCGCGATTAAGGATTTTCTGCTTTGAGGCATGTCCAATGACGGATATGCCAACTAAAGATTATTTGCTTGAAATCGATAATTATGGAAGTTATTATTAAAAAATAATCGATTTTTCTAATAATTTTTGAGGAATGAACAAAATTATTTTTGATAACTCGATAGCTAAACGAGATATCGGTAAAAAATCCTTATATTTAAAGCTGGCTACGTTTATCAAAGTATTTTGGGTTTCCAGACTTCCGGCGTAGGTAAATACCTTCTCCTTTTTGGTATGTCCAATGACGGCACCTCGGACCAAACTGTATTTGCTTGGAATCGATTATTATGGATGTTATTGCTTGCAAAGACACTTATCAATAACTAAAAAAGTAATAGATTTTTTCTTATAATTTTTGAATTTTTATCTCATTTGAACATCTCCTTTGGGGCATGTTCAATGACGGCTATTTGGACCGAAGTGCATTTGCTTGGAATAGATAATTATGGAAGGCAAAAAGTTATCGATTTTTTCTTATGAAGGATTATTTGAGGAACGAAAATAAAACCGATTTTTTTAAACTTTAACGTCCGATAACTCGAAAACTGAGCAAGATATCATAGGTAACATAAGTTTTCTTCTTTTTTGAGTTGCTCCAACCAAATATGTCATAGGTCAGATCGCAGTGCCTCGGAAACCACACTCTTTCCAATCCAATTATTTCATATCTATTTCAATGCCCTTTATTAGTTCGAAAGTTTGATTAATTTAGCTCGAAAGTTTTCTTATTTTAGTGATTATAAATAAATGCTATAAATATCATCCAATGCCATTTTATCAACTTGAAACTTAATAATTTATGACCTCTATTGTGATCATCAAAAACGACCCTTCGCACATCTTTCTCCTCGTAAGATCAACACAAATTGGGTTAATCCCAAAGACAATTTACGTGTTATATGGAAGTGACAACGATGGGTGAGAATATTGGGGCCCAAAATTCTCATGAAATTAAACGAAGCCAAATCATAAGTCTCAAATCTCTGCCCGTTGCTTCCTTTCACTTTCTTGCTTGTCCCACACTGTACTACGTACCAAGAAAAGTTCACTTTCTACCTACAAATTTCATTCAATCGCACAATTAGACATTTATTTATAGAATTTGTTTAAAATTTATTTTGTTTTTTTTTGTGTGTCTGTCTTTGGGCGTGTTTTCACGTGTCACCATTTTACACATTTCCTTTACGGCTTTGCCAGTCTTCATAGCCAAATAAACAAACCCGATTGAAAACAAAAATCATTTAGGGTAAATGAGGCGCAAATTGATTTTGAATCCAAACCACTTGAATGCTTCTGGTGTCATATTAATTGACATAACGAGGAAGGCGGAAGGAAGTCATCGAAGTCGTATTCGTCGTCATCGTTCAAACGCAAGCACTGTTTATTTTTGGGAGTGTTTGTGTTTTGGATTTATACTTGAATTATACGACAACAATATTTAACAAACTAATTACAAATTTCCGTTTCAGAACGACTTTCAGGCATTACGTACTTCTTGCTAGAGACCCGTGTGTTATTTTGAAAAATTTATTTCTGAAATAAACCTGAACATTTCTTTGCAACGGCTGAATGGCGTTTAGGTTTACCTTTTCTTAGTGTCTGTCTGTCCGTCTGTCTGCAAAGACGTAGATACTTTCCTTCTTCTTCCTACATGAATTTACTACGTGCATACTTACATACATATGTATGTATGTATATTTTTCTGTGTCAATTTCACTTGTCAATTTATTTACGAGGTGTTGAAAAAAACCTGTGAATCTTGTTATTTACCATTCGACCGACCGACTGCAAGTCTGTGGAGGAGCAACTGGCTGAGTGGGGCAAGGGTTTGGGGATTTTCGGCGGGATAGACACGTATGACAAAATGTGTAACCACCGCCACCGTCATTGGTTAACCAAACCAGTCAACCGCAATAGATAGATATGGCGCTACGGCAAGCTTAAGTGACAGCCTGTACTTAGTATGTCAAATACAAATTAAAAGTATATAATTTATAGAAATTTTGTTTCGAAGGCAGAACAATAAATGTGGTTAATACAAGAGTTCTAAAAATACTGAAAACTATAAAAAATTCGTAAAGGACACCCATAAAACAAACGAAAAGTAGAAAAACTTTCACATCGCATTGTAGGGTAAAGCGTTGCCAACCAACAAAGAATAAAATATAAATAATGCTGGCGGAGTAGAGAGATGCAAACTTTACCGTAACGTCGACGTAACGTAACGAATCTGCTGATCCAATCAATCTGTCATATACATATGACAATTAGTGTAAACGATTGCGGTCATCGTTACAGTTTGCCTAAACCAGTCTTACATCATTAATACTTTTTCTCATCATGAAAGATATACTCAATAATTTTACCCAATTTTTCTATCAAAAGATCTCAAAAAAATTGAAAAAAAGAGGGAAAATAAATAATCCTGACCGAAGGCCGTATATGAGGAAAAACTTTGGTCCACATAGCCATCTGTGGACATTTCCATAACTGGAAATTTATCGAATATTTTTAACCGATCTTTTCGCTGTTGTTTTTTGAAATCAAAATAATAAAAAATATTTTTAGATAAATTTTATTTTATTTTTTCCTTTTTTTATGTTACAAGAAATTCTATATTTTCTAGAATTTTCAAACTTTAACGTCCAATAACTCGTTGAGTAGCCAAGATATCCATAATATTCCCTCTTAATTTTATAGTCCGCGTAGTCGACTTTGAACATTTTGATAACTCGAAAGTTATCGAATATTTTTACTAGATTTTTTTTTATTAAAACTAACTCAAATAATAAAAAAAGTAAAAAAAAATTTTTCATTTTCGAAGACTTTCTATATACATACATATTACAAAAATGCGACATTTTTAAGTTTTTTTTTTTAATTCTAACGACCAGTAACTCGATAACTAAACAAAGTATCGATATTATGACCCCAATTTTTTCTTCTTTTTTTTAAGATCCTCTATCCAAACATTTAGCAATTGCGGGGAATCTCGGATATCCTACCTTTTGCGCAGCGGGGATATCGAACGACTGGTTTTGAAAAATCCCGGGATTATTTTTTTTCTGTTTTATCGTTTTTTGGGCTTAGAAATCCCAGAAACTTTCGGCGTTGTTTCTGAAAATTTCGATATTTTTACTGTGTTTTACATTCATCTGTTACTAGCAATTATCAACTGAAATGCGTTTTGAAAAAATATTCAAAACTTTTCTACATTAAAAGTAATTTGTGAACAGTGTATCAGGTTTTTTTTATAAAAACACTAAGAAATTCTTGGTTCAGAATGTCGACCGGGACCAGTTTTGAGAAAATCCTGGGATTATCGTTTGTTTCGGGTATAACAATCGCAGGCACCGTCATTTTTCGGCAATATTTCTGGTAATTTCGAAATGTTTACAGTGCAATATTTACAGCCGACGGTAGTAGTCACACTACAGTAATTTTTAGTATTGTATTGTTGTTGTGTTTTTACTTTTACACAACATGAACCCTGATGACGGAATTCAAAAGATAATTCCGAAATATTGGAAATAAATAAAAACTAAAATTTAAAAACAAACCAGACCTTGAGCTTGAACAATCTTTTAATCGAATAGTTTACAGTTTTATATTAATCTGATATTAGCAACGATCAACTATTCCAAAAAATTTAAAAAAAAAAATAATTACATTAAAAATAACTAGTGAACAATTTATACGATTTTGTTCATAAAATCACCTAAAAAGCGTTTTCTCCTATAGGGATGTCAACCGGGACTGGTTTTGAAAAATTCAGGGATTAAATTGTTTTCGGGATTATCGTTTTTTCGGGCTTAGCAATCCCAGACCCCGAGATTTTTTGGGTTTATTTCTAAAAATTTTATATTTTTAATGTGTTTAACATTAATCCGATATTTCCAATGATCAGTTGACATCCTTTTTGAAAAAATATTAACAAATTTCTTTAATTGAAAAAAACATTAACAATCCCAGACACGGGAATTTTTTTGGGGTGATTGCAAAAAATTCTGGACTTCTGGGAATTTCAATATTTTTACTGTGTTTATATTTATCTAATATTAGCATCGATCAACTGATACGCATTTTTAAAAAAATATTAAAAAATTGTCTACCTTAAAAATGACTTGTGAACGATTTATCCGATTTTGTTCATAAAAACATCAAAAAATGCAATTCCCTACAGCTGTTTCGAATACCTTTTTCTAAGACATAACTTATACCTACCAGTTACTTTTTTTGAAGAGAAAAATTTTAAAATCTATTACACGTTTTGTGTAAATTCATGTTATTTTAACATTTACAACGCTTCATTGACTGGCAACTTTTTCTCAGTTTGTTTTTTCTTGCTTTTGTTTAATGTCAAGTTTTTTTGAAATGACTATAAATCACACGGTACAATTTGTAATGTATCTGTTTAGATGTGTGCAAGTGACTGATGTACTGGTTGTTGGTGTATGTGTGTGTTCATCAAGTGCTGTTTCCTCTTCATTTTCTATTTTTGGGATGAACTCTGTTTTACGCCGGTGGTGTTGGTGTAGTGTTTGAATGATTTTCTAGGAAGGCACGAGCATCGTTAAATGTTATTTAAAGGTCAATATTGTTTACATTTTTTATTCAAATTTTTAAATTATTTACGTGTTTTAGTAAGGCCAAATTGAAAGGGAAAACTTGTAGACATGATTTATCTTAATTGTTTATTTCATTTACCCTTTATTTGGTTTTCAATGGAATCGAAATCTACAGCGTTTACTCTACCCATTCCCTACTTTTGCTAACCCTAAACAATTAGCTGCGAAAATTGTTTTTAGTTGGCAACACTTTACCGCATTAATCGAGATGACAAGAAAAAGTTCCATTTTCAGACAAAGCCAGACAGAATTCTCTTTTCCGACTGTCAGACTTATTTCAATTTAAAAAAGTTTCCTTTTGTATATGATTTGACAGATCTAATTTTTTTACAGATTTATAATGATATATTTGATGGTACTTCATGAACAATATATTCATTTTTATGCTTTTGTGTTTACATTTATGCTGAAAAGCTGGTTACATACAACAACTTGGCAGCACTTTTGTTTACGTTATTTTTGTGCTTGATCGGTAGTTTGTTTTCTTAACCTTGTCATTCTCGTAAAATTAACAAATTTCGCAATAAACCCAACCAAACGCGACTTTAAATAATTTTATGTGATGTTGAACATCTCGTTTTATTTTCAAGTTATGGAAATTATGTATGCTTTTATAAATACCTATTGTTATTTTTCTTCACTTTGCTGTTTTGTTTTCACATTTTGTTTAGATTTGTTGGATTCGAAAAATGCATTTTATGTTCATAACAAAGACAAACGATACAAAATACAAATAAATACGCTGGGGTAGAGGGGGTTGGGGAGTAACGTTTAAGCCGTTGCACTTGGAGGTAGAGAAGCCCTCTTCGTAGGGCGGCGGGCATATGGAAGCTATTGCATTGTGTATGTATATCGCGTCATATTAAATACAAAATGACAAACCACACATTTTCTTGCTTTTACAGAAGAAGCAAGAAAAACCAAGTAAAGTGATTTTAAGTTTTAAGAAAGCGGATTAGGATTTTCAAAGAAATTGGATGATAATCGAGAAGAGTATGATTCCGAGGCGGCGCCATGTGACCCCACATATTTAGACATCACCTTAAATGAAAAAGACCAATTGGTGGAGATATTATCGATTGCTTATCGTAGATTTCAAATTTAAATATTTTGTTTTTTTGGGCTCAAAATCAAAATTTAGGAGAAAAAATAGAAACAAAAAATTCGATAACTTTTTAGTTATCGATAACTTCTTTAATTTTTTTATTTATCGATAGCTTATTTAGTTATGAATAACTTTTTTTAGTTATCGACAATTATTTTAGTTATTGGTATAGGGTGATCTAAGTAGGGATACTTTTTTCAATTTTTTTTCAGTGTACCCGGTCTTGGACATACCCATGAGAGGAATATCTTTATTCTGTTTGGCTGTTCTTGGACATACGCTAGAGGATAAAATCTTACATAATTCAAGCTAATTTAAATATTTTAAAAAAGATGAAAAAACTACCCTTTTTCAAACTTAAGCGTCATATTAGCTCGATAACTCAATAACTGAGCTTATATCCACTAAGCTTATAACCCCTAATTTTTCTTCGTATTTTAAGGTCCTCTATCCGAAAATGCAGTCAGATTGCGGCACCTTGGATATCATATTCTTGCCTGATAATTAACTAGATTTCGTTGTACGAGTAGATTATCCTCATAAACAACATTTATCTATTCGGTGAATGTAGCTATTTGATGCTACGCCATTTGAAAATTTTCACGTAAAACGCTAAATTTTTGTTACACAACTGTCAAATATTAAATGAATGACTAAACTATAGTTTAATGCACTATAATCAATCATACCTATATTTTGATTTGTTGATGTTTCGTCATTTTGTAATTCAAGAGTCCATATGCACTTGTACATGTCTGTAGACGTATTGCTTCGTAATCACTTGGTATTGCATATCATTGAAGTAAAAGAAAATATATTGTAAGAAAAATATTCACATACAGAAAACGTTAGACGCTGGCAGGAAATTAGCATACACCGCCCGGCTTAATATATCGTCGTACTTTTTTATTTCTACGAAGCTTAATGACATCATTGCACAAAAATTAAATAATAAACGTTTGTCATTTTTGCTTAAGAATTATTATTTTTTTTATTAAATGTGAATGAGTTTTATAAAGTACAACTCTTGAGAGGATTGCGCTGAGACATAACATAGTTTTTTTTAAGGTTGTGTGGGGAATGACAGTATATAGTATGGCGGTCACCTTATATTTTTTTCTGTTTGGGAAACATTTCATATTGCTTGCAAATTGGTTTTAAAAGAAAATGTAAATAAACTTTCAAACTTGAACATATGTGGGTCAACTGATATGTTTTCCTTTTTCTGGAGCTGGAATGCATCTTTGAATCTAAGACAAATGTGAAGACAATTTAGGTTATAGACATTCTAGTGTATTTGCAACTTTTTTGCACAAGACGGGGGAAAAGTCAATTTCGCGTATGTTTGTATGCGAGTGAGATGATTTTTAGGTAGCCATCTAGAGTTTGCAGACGCGAATGTACTTCTGCAAAGGCCTTTGGGGTGTCAAGTTACTGAATTGTTTTTGATAAATGTGTGGATCAGCTGATATTTCTACTATTATTGGTTGGCAACAAATTGCTTGTATTTTTGGAATTGGGTTTTGAAGGAAAGCGTACGTTAATTAAATGTTTAATCTTGAACATATGTGTCCTTTGTATGTCTCCTTCAGGTTGACAACACTTAATGTTGCTGTTATTCCAACAGCAACATTAAGTGTTGCCAACATGATGGTATATTATTTGCCAAATATGGATAGCATTTTATTTAGGCTGTGCAAAGTCTGAACCCCCGAATTAGTTGACAAATCGGATAACCGCGTTTTAGATAGATTGAAGAAAGTCTGAACCCGTAAAAAATTCACATCTCGACATGCGTTACCGATTTACTTGACCAAATAAATTCCATTTTAATTATGTTTGAAGAAAGTCTGAATCCGTACCAAGTTCACACGGCAATGTGTCAAAACTAATATTAAAACCATCTGATTTTGACAGTACGTGCGAATAAAGTACGGGAGGTATGTTTCGGTATACTTCTATGCGTAAAAACGGTTATTTGTCATTCCTACCATCATTTAATTTATGTGGTTCGTTTTTTTGTATAATAATTATGTACTTATTAATTTTTTCTATTAATTCCTAATAATATTTGGATTATATTTTCTTGTCTTTTCAGCATTTATTATCAATCATTCATCACTAATCTAGTATAATTTGTATTCTAAAGAGAATACTCATCAAGACACCTCTTCATTGCTAAATTTAAGGTAATTATTTAAAATTTTTTTCATTAAAAAACAAATAATTCATCATATTTCACGCAATATTTTCTTTTATCAAACCACTTGGCCGGCGTATACAGTATTATTTACTTTTGATAGATAACACATGACTTACGTACACACTATTGTGTCATTTATACGACCGACGACACAAATTACTGTCGAGTTTGTTTTATTTTATTTATACAAGATTAAGATCGATGATTAAGACTGCCATGTTATATTTGCTATGAAGTTGAAGTTGAGTATGGTTCAAAAAATGATAGGTGAACTTTTTATTCATGAAATGAAAAAAAAAATAATATTTTAGTATTTTCTATAATCTACTAAACTTTAAAATCACTGTAATTTTCCCCCTTTTTCGTCTTAAACGGTTTATTCTAATATTCCAATTTCATGCGAAATTCGCTCGAAATGCGTTCATGTTTGACCGGGTTTTAAAGATTTTTTGATATTTTATTATAAAATATTGAACATGTGTGGGTCAGCTGATATTTTTCCATTATTGGTTGGCAACACTTCATACTGATGCATAATATAAAAATTAGTTTTGAATGAAAACTTATTTTTTTAAGTTTCAAAAATTAGCGTAATTTTAGCGAACACAACACAATTTTTGTTCTTTTATGAGTTTTTTTTTGACATGTTACTTTTTTGAATGTCACATTGACAGTTATGTTAAATGAACAAAACTTCATAATTTGTGTCACCACCACGCTACAATTCATCGAGTGGAACACGACAGAGTAAGGACAAATGAAATCTTTTCTCAGACATTTTTACGTCCAACACGTCCAGTCTTTTTTACATCAACTTTTTATTCATTCCACTTCATTTGTCACCTGCTGCAAGTCGCCCCGCCGCTATACCTGTAGGTATGATTGTGGAACAAGTATAAAATTGTTTTGTCAACATAATAGGTGTGGTTTGTAGTAGTCGCCGTGTATTCTCCCGCTCTCTCTCTATTTGTCTCTTTTTCAAATATTCAGCAAATATTTTCTTAGTTATCATTTGGAACTCTCAAGTACATTTTAATTGAAATTTATATCACAATTTAGAGCGCGGCGGGGGAAAAACTAAAAAAAGTCAACAAAAGATGGCGAGTAGGATCAAGTGGCCACAAACCACACTGTGCCACTTGTTCAGACCTTTGTGGCGATAGTGTATGAATTAGTGGCATAAAAACTGTTTAAATTTAATGCAAATATTTTGTTTGCCTCTACACGTCGTCGTCTTTGTATTTAATTCAATTAAAGTTCTTTTCTCTCTCACGTCACACGGCTGTCAGTTTGTCCAGCCATTTATTTATTAGTTACGCATGTACGCGTACTCTCATTAAGTAGATTTCTTTCTTCGTCTTCGTTGATCTTCAACCTTATATAGTAGTACTATGTAAATTTGTGACATTTTTCTGTAAATTGAAGTAAGTTGTTTCTCTGGTATGTAAGACAAATTGTTCTTCGAGATTTTTGGAAAAAGCGAATCAAAGTTTTTTTTCGCATTTTTCTAAGTAATTTTTTTCTTTAATTTGACTGTTTTATCTGTAGATTAACCGGAGATGGTGGTCATGGTACTAATTAAATAATTTTATATCTAAACATATGAGTACTAACGGATACGATATTTTTACCACCTCCGGTTAACCTTAGCACAACTACGGGTCAGCTGATTTTCTTTTCTTTTATTAGTTGGCAACACTTCATATACATAGCTAGCATTTTGGGAAACTAAATTAATATTTTTCCTTATTGGTTTGCAACACTTCATATTAATCGCATATTGGGAAACGCTTTAATAGTTGGCTTTGAAGGAAAACGTACTTTAATTAAACGTTTAATACTTTCTATTGGTAACATTTTATGCTGCTAATGCTGTGTGGGTCAGCAGATATTTGCTCTCTTATTGGTTGGCAACATTTCATATGCCTGCATTTTGGGAATCCCTATATAAATTGATTTGAAAAAAAACTTATGTTAATTTAACACTGCAGCTCTTAATTTCCCTCTTTAAATATCATAAAGTATTTTCAACGCTTTTTAGTGATTGTTCTGTGTTTTAGTGATGCGGCATTGAATATAGGAAAATTCTAGGTCAGCTAATTGGTTGGCAACACTTGGCAATATTGCTTGCATATTGGGAAACCCTAAAAAATTGGCTTTAAAAGAAAGTGTAATTAAACATTTGAACTTCTTTCTTTTTGTTGGCAAAATTAGTTTTCTGGTGCTGGATTTCAGTGCTATATCACGGAAGCTAGGACAAATGTGCACAAAAAAAATTGTCTTAAAATTAAAGATTTGCGCCAAGGACGCCCTTAAGCTTTGAAATAAGCACGTTTTGTACATAATATTAGGAAAATGTATATAATATTAATGAAATTATCTATATTTTAAGTGCAAAATGTTACTTTTTTTAATGACTATGTGCGTCTTTGGCGCAAATTTTTAATTTTAAGACAATTTTTTATTCAGTGTGTTCATTTTTTATTCTCTTATTGGTTGGCATCAAATTGCTTGCATATTGGAAATCCCTATAAAAATCGTGGTGCCGTGACTAGGAGTTATGTCCGCATATAATTTTGAACATAACACCCAAAATTTTTGGGACTTATGTCCAACGTTATCGAGTGGACATAACACCCAATGGGAGTTATGTCCTTTTTATTAATTTACATAATTTTCTTAGGGAAATACAATTTTATTCCGAATGTATAATTTAGTTCAAGTAAAGGAGAAAATATTTATAATATATTTATATTATGGAATATAATACTCATGATAATATATACTTTTTTTTCCAATTCATTACATTTATTATTGAATCTTTCATTATTATACAATGAAAATAACAATAAGTGGACAAATCTTAACCTAAAATAAGACTTTAGACGATTTTTTACTTTAACAAAAGGTTAACATTTCAAATTTAAGAATTCATAATTTCATTTTTGTTCTTGTTAAGATATTATATATTTAAAGAAAAAATAATTTAAATGAAAAAGTGTTCAGCGCTTCCTACAATCTGTCTGCAGAATGGATATTTTTTTCAATTCAATTCAATTCTTTATTTTACAACATTTCGTATTTTACATTATTATTCTACTTATAAAGAGTTTAGGAAAAAATAGTTCCTTTTCTACTTAATTAAATTAAAAAAGTTTTTGTCATTGTGAGTTATGTATTTACATTATAGTTTTTGATAGTAAAGGAAAAATTTATATAAAAACCTTTTGAAACTTTGATGACTAGATTTGGATGATTACTTAAAAACTAAAATTATGATGAAACTAATTCATTGATATGATCATAACGTGATGATGAACATCTCGCCTTAAAATTTGAACTGACTTTTTCAAGTCTATCTTTAATGAGTTGAAACCCGGATAAAGAGTGTAGTCGATGAGTGGAATAATGCCATGGTAGATTAAATATCATTTTAAGTAGTTTGTTCTGGACAACTTGTAGTTTTTGTAGGTGGCATCTCGCAGATGATGCCCATAAAGGTGCACAGTAAAACATTATTGGCAGGAATATAGATTTTATTATTATTTTTTTGTTTTCCTTACTTAATTCAGACTTCCTGTGAATTAGTGGATACATTATTCTTATAGTTTTGTTGATTTTGTCAACTGTGTGAGAAATATGATCACAAAACTTTAATTTTTTGTCCAGTATAACTCCCAAATATTTAACGTTGTTTTCCCTAGCTATATTGTGATTTAGTAAACACAGTGGGGTTTGAGGCAGGAAACATGATTTACGCTTCCTCGTAAAATATGTAGCCTGGGTTTTTTCTGGATTAACTGATATATTCCACTTGTTAAAATATTCGCTTAATTTAACGAGGCCTTCTTCCAGATTTTTTGCTATGTCAGTGGGATATTTGTTGGAGGTTAATAGTGAAGTGTCATCTGCAAATATTGAAATTGTACAGTTATTTAAAACAGGAATATCGGCTGTGAATATATTATATAATATAGGGGATAAACAGGATCCTTGGGGGCATCCATTGGGAATATCCATTTGTTGTGAATTTGTTTTACCAATGTGTACGCTGAACTTCCTTTCACAAAGAAAACTTTGAATAAGTTTTATAATTTCTAACGGGAATTTAAATTTATGCAATTTAAAGATCAAACCGTTATGCCACACACTGTCAAAAGCTGCCTTAATATCGAGTAGAACCATGCCAGTTGAAAGCGATTTGTTGAAATTTTCATGCACTATCTTCTTTATTTTCAGGAGGGGCTGACAAGTATTGTGCTCAGTTCTGAACCCAAACTGTTGCTTAGGCAATATGTTTTTATTTTCTATAAATTCTGTCAATCGCTCCTGGATAACTTTCTCCAAAATTTTGCTTACAGACGAAAGTAAGCTGATAGGTCTATATGACTTTGGATCGTGAAGAGGTTTATTTGGTTTTGGTATGACTATTGTTTTTGAGCATTTCCATTCTCGTGGAAAATAGCATAGTTTAAGGCAAGCATTTATCAAAAAAGTTAGTAAAATTTTACCCTTTTTAGGTAACATTTTTAGACACTTATTGCTTATACCATCTGCGCCTGGAGCCTTTTTATTTTTAAGTTTTTTGATTATGTTTGATATTTTTCAATTGAAACTGTTGGTACATTTTCTGGAATACCTGTAATGCTGTCAACATAATTGTTTACCTCATTAACTGTAGTCTCATCACTGAGCTTAGAGGAAATGTTATGGTTTGAGAGAAAATTTTGCGCAAGTATTTTACATTTGTCGACCGAAGAATAGTATGTGGTGTTATTACATACCAGTGGAGGTATTACTTTAGACCTTTTTTTCAGAACTTTAGTTATTTTCCAAAAGGGAGACGAAGCCTTGTCCAGTGAGGACAGCATATTGTTCCATTTTCTGTTACGGTAAATAGAAAGTTCTTCCGAAATTTTTTTGTTTAGCAAGTTCATGTGCACTCTATCACTGGCATCTCGATATCGCTTCCAATTTCTTTTGAATAGGTTTCTGAACTGAATAAGTTCTTTAATATTTTGTGGTATTGAAGTTATTTTAGGCAGGACTCTTCGTTTTGGAACGCTGACATCGACTGCAGCATTTATTAAGTTCCTGAATTCATCAACCATGTGGTTTATAAAATTTACCGATAAATCTTCTTCATAGGATAATCTTGCATTTCTTGTGATATGTCTCTTGAAGAGCTTCCAATTCGCTTTACTAAAATCACAAAACCAATTTTCTGAAATATCACATTTTAAGTTTATCTCAGTGGTTATCGGGAGATGATCAGATGAGAGATTGTTTAAATTGTTCACAGAACTTAGCTGATGATGGATATCTGTTAAGAAAAAGTCTAGCGTCGACGATTGTCTTTTCGGATCTGAAGGTATATACGTATGTTCAACAGGAAACATTATATCGTAGTGATTGGTTTGTAGTTTATCAAACAACGTATTTCCCCAAACATTGTTTCTATGGCAACCCCAAAAATCGTGTCTGCAGTTGAAATCTCCTCCAAGAACAAAATTTTTTGATGAAGTCATTTTATGAAGGTCTGATACGAACTCTTCTTTATATTGGGTATCTTTTCTGGCAGAACCTCCGGGGAAGTAGCATGCGTATATGTCAATGGTATCGTCATTTATATATATTTGTACACCAATATTTTCTATATGTTTCGTTTTTTTGGAGCCCATGAATTTATGCCTAATTGTCTTCCTAATAAGCACAGCAACACCTCCTCCCCGTCTATCTCGGCGATCGTAACGGTAGCAGCAAAAATTTTGGTTTCTTATTGAAATGGTTGGATTGAGCCAAGTTTCACATAAAAGGCAAATATCAATATGTTGTGTATCCAAAAGTTGAAATAACTCTTCTGACTTGTTTCGTATACCTCTTGCATTCCAAGAAATTATTTTCGTATTTTCGTTCAATTTAAAAACTTGAATGCGAGACCAGTGATTACTTCAAACTGATCTAATTTAGTTTTACAATTTCTAAGCTTAGAAATTAATTCAAAAGTTAAATTTTGTAGTTCTTCAGGAGAAAATAAATTATTGTTGTTTGGTGCAGCTTGTTTTACATTTGACCATGAATTTGTTTGATGTGTTTCCGAATTTAAGGGATTTGGGAAGTTTTGGTTATAATTTCGTTGTTGCATTGGAGCATAAGTAGGATAGTTGCGGTCGACCCTTTTTGGTTTTACTCGTTCCCTCATTTCAAGGTATTTAACTCTACTTGGACAATGTTGAGATATTGACTTGTGTTCACCACCACAATTGGCACATTTCACAAAATTTTCCTTGCATGAAGAAGTTTGGTGATTTCCAGCACAATGGGCGCAAAACGTCTTGACTTTACACCTGCTGGAGCCATGGCCGAACATCTGGCAGTTGTGGCATTGAGTCAATTTATTTTGACCTGGTTTTTGGTACTCCCACTTTACCTTCATATATTCCAAAGAAGAGTGATTTTCCCTCAATTCTTTTAGAGTTATGGATTTCCGCTCGAAATATACAACGTATATTATCTGCTCTTCTCTATTTTCAGATTTCCGTACAATAATTTTGACGTCGATGCATTTTAGCCCTTTTTCAATAAGCTGTTTTTTTATTTTTTGCGGGTCATGCTTATCTAGACCTAGAAGAATGGCTTTATATGGCCTATCGTATTTAGTACCATATGTAAAATACTCGAAGGAAAATTTGGCTGTTGCTTTCTCACATATCATTTCGAAGTCCTTCATGTTGTTGCAGAATAATTTTAGTCCTATCGACATTTTTCTTATTGAGTAGTCTTTTACACTCAAGATCCTACACATTTCATGCAACTGTTCAACTTTGCATTTGAGTAAAGTTATCGGTGGCACTTTCAGCTTTGGTATCACTTTTTCTTTATCGATAACGATCTCATCTTCAGTTTCATCCACAGTTTGTAGAGGATGAAAATAGTTTTGACTCTCTCTATGAGAGCCGGATGGTTTGTTTTTTTTACTCATGTTGTGGCCATGAGAAACGCTGTCCTCTGCACGAGAGCGCTTAATTTTCGTTTTTTTATGATATTTGTGAAATAACTGTTGATATACTTTTGTTTTTGTATTGAATTTGCAATGTTGCGAAAATCACGTCCCAATTCGACAAGCAAAAGCACAAGACTGCAGAATGGATATAATGTGAGTGTAAATATTTTTATTAATTTCGTCAAATGGTTTCAAAACTATATTTTCTCTACTTATATATTTCGCAAAGTCTGTAGTAAAAGTTTTTGGTTTAAATTTGAAAATGTTTGAGTCTATAAACTGTATCCTACAGTTTATAGACTCATGCTCATATGACTTATGTTTTTTATTAGCCATTAGTAAGAACGCAAAAGAGAAAACCTACAAATAAGTAATTAACATAAATGTATTTATCAAAGATGAAACGATTTGTAGAAGATGTAAAGTTTGAAGAACATAGAAAACCCCGCTGTAGAGTTTTTTAACGCTCGATTTAAAAATTATTCATTGAACGCAGGACCTATGGCGAATATTTTTTAAAAAATCGCGCGATTTTTAAAAAAATTTTCGCCATCTGTCTTTAGTTCAATAATTTTTTAAATTAACTTGAAAACTTAAAAAAAAAAACTTTTTTTAAAAAAATCCTACCTACAAATAAATAACATAAATGTATTTATCAAGGATGAAACAATTTGTGGACGATATAAAATTTTAAAAATTTTTAATCGCGCGATTTAAAAAAATATTCATTGAATTTAGGAAAGAAGGCGAAACATTTATCAAAAAATCGCGCGATTTTTTAAAAAAAAAATCACCTTCTGTCCTAATGAGAAATATGTCATAAATGAGTAATTTTTAAATAAATTTATTATGTTGCACTTTATTAAAAAAACCAATTGAGCGGCATTTTCATCACTTTGGGTGTTAAGATCGCGGTTAGTTAAGGACATAATTCCCAATATACATTGGGTGTTATGTCCGAGAACGCTCTGCGGACATTACGCCCAACAAAGTTTGGGAATTATGTCCGAGTATACTGAAGGACATAAGTCCCAAAATCATATTGGGCGTTATGTCCTTAGGAGTTAAGTCCGGGCACCAAAAATCGTGTATGATGGAAATCGAACTTAATTAAACGTTAAATCATGAAATTAAACGTTAAATCATGAAAAATCAACTGAACCAAATTGTCTTATATAGGGTGATCCAAGTAAAGATACTTTTTTCAATAGCCTTTTTTTGACAGATCACGTGTGAGTCGTGTCATGCTGTCATGTTATTTTTGTTCAGTATTGTTTGGCATTTCATCATGGAAAGACTTACGCCTGAACAACGGTTACGCGTGTCATTCGCCAGTTACCAGTCGAAATGCTCGAACGAGTCATCGAAAATAGGACTCAACGAATGGACCATCTAAAACGTAGCCGCGCCAACATTTGATGGACAAAATCTTCAAAAAATAAATGCCAAAGAATGTTTTTTCAAATGATAATAAAAATTCCCCACTCAATTTGAATTTTCTGTGTTTTTTTTTTCTTTAAAAAAGTAGGGAACCTCGAAATGGATCACGCTATATAAAACCATCGATATGTATCTTCTGTTCCAAATCACGAACTGTTTAGAAATAAACTTGTCACTTTTGACATTTATTGCAGCTAATATGACAGAATCCATAATTTCAAAAACAAACTAACAATAATTATAATCAATCACGCGAGATATTCCATCGGTTACTTGGGGAAGTTCTCCCCCAATCCCAAATATAACCATAAAAAGCGATGATTTTATGACTTGCTGTGCTCCAGATACAACACATTTGTCAGCCAACAAAGTGATTGCCACGTTAAAATGCATTTAAGGGTGGTGTAAGCACCACTTAAGCGAAGAAGTGCATTGCGCATTACGATATACGATGAGAAACAAGCAATGAATAAAATTTTTTCAACCCCATTGTAAAAGTTTGAAATAATTTCACGATGACCTCATACTTTCCTCCTTGATTTTGATGATGTGTGTGTGGTTGCCAACCGTTAATAAAAAATGACATCATTTGAGCTTATGTTGTTGATTGGGGGGTTACATTGGGGTGGTGGCAACAATGTTGATTTTATGCAATTGCATCATAATGTTTTAAGGCAGGGAAAGAGAGATATGTCAATACTTTTTCGAATTTGGATTGTAGAGTATTTTCCAAAACGTAAACTATCAGATGATTTTGTTCAATCCCACCACAAATAAACACAAAACTTTTTTATGTTCAATTTTCATAAGGATCATAAAACAAAATCACTATTATAACTATTTTTTTATTTCATAGTGTATTTCATAGGAAAACATCCCCATTTTTAGTGTGTTTAAGGAAAGTTTTCAAACAATTGGGAGGGGGTGCTTGTTTGTTGGTCATTAGAAATGTAGTCTCCCTTCTAAAGTTATGGCTTTAACGAAATAAAATTGTTGATTTTATTTCATGTCCTTTAACTTCCTTTTCCGCTTGGTGGCGTGTCGCACGCTATGGTAAATAATCATTCCTTCTATAAAAAATTTATATACGAATGTATACGAGGCGTGTATCTATGTATATATATGTATGTGTATATTATTTGCATATAAAATGTCAATGAACTTAGCCGCCGCAATATATGTGTGTGTGCGAGTTGTTACAAAATAAAAACAACAACAACGAGAACATCAACAGCAAACAATGACATCATCACTGGACGAAATACAGTGACTTAAACGGACAAATTGAATTAATGAGCTTTCCAGAACCTATTGTCAAACAATATTTGATATAGATATAAGTTTGAAACTAATGCTGTCCGCGTAATATGGGGTCCTAAATTAAAACTAGCCATACGATCCAGGCATTCGCAACAAAAAAAGATAAAGAAACGGACAAAATCGGGTCAGCTGTTATGTTTTCTATTGGGTTTGAAAGAATACGTACGTTAAGTAAACGTTCAATCGTGAATACATATAAGTGAGTTAGCAGATATTTTTTCCTTTTTGTTGGTAACACTAGCGTTAATGCAAATGCATTAAAATGTATGTACCATTCGTAGCGTTGGCCATTAACCAACACTTGAACAACGTACCATACGACTCAGCCATTCACAAAAATATAACAAAAAAATGATTATATTTTGTAATAATTTCTCCTATTTAAAATCGTATTTTTTATATTTCATTGCACAACAAATATTTCGTATAAATTTTTTTGTTTTTTAAGTTTTCCTCCATTTATTGGCAACATGCCTCAATTTTAGTCAAATGTTTGCAAATTCATTTAAATGTACCGTCTGCATTAAAGTTCACCTGTGTCTTCCTTCCGTTTAAGTTCCACGTGACAGATTGGATCAGCTGATTCGTTACGCTACGTAGAATTTACGGTTTCGATAGCCTAACCGAGCATCAAAACAGAGTTCGATGTGAGGCTTCCTTCCGAAGAACTACTTAACGCAAACATTTGTGTTATTTTTTGAATAATCTATATAAAAAATCATTGTGAGTAAGGACTACCACTCATTTATCAACATAGACCATCTGTCAGTTATATAAATCTTAAAAACTATTTAGACAATTTTATGCAACGAAGACCATATGGCATATTATGACTGAATTTGTAACCTTTTTTAATTTCCCCCTATCATAACTGTTAATGCAACTTTGAACCATCACTAAATGTGAACTCCTCACGTACATTGATGTGCTGCCAACCACTGTGCGACGAACCAAAAAAAGAGGCTCGTCTGCTAAAAATGGTCTAAGGGCGATATTATTGTTGTTGAACTGTAGCACCGCACCACCCCACTTTAGCCTCCCTTAACAACCGTTATAATATCCCCTTTTTTATTCTTGGCCTATACACAATATGACGGCATATCCCCTTTCCCCCCGACATGTACATATAACTGGCAACACAACATTGAAAGCCAGTCCTTGTCACCAGCTGACGTCATTGCCTTTAATTTTTTTCTTACTTGAATTTGTGGTTGCCCAGAAACCGGCCGGCAAAATGCACATTATAATGCGATCTTGTGTTTAGTAAATGTTCTAAAAATATTGTAGTAATGTTGTTTAACTATTAACGCCCACCTGCTGTCACAATGACAGCCAAGTGACATGTCTTCGCGTTTTTTTTTTGCTGTAGCGTGTCTGGGTTTTACTTTAAATTGCTTTGGTGTCGGTCGGGGTGCTGCAGTTGTGAACCTTTAACCATAAGGTTTGATAGAACAATCATGTGCGTGAGTTTTCTTGGTTTTGCTCCTGACAACATAATACAATTTCATGATTACATTCATTATTGACAATTATCCCTTTCTTCGTTTACTTCCGCTTGGTTGTCAAGGACAACGGAGAAGGTTAGGATAGGATATCATCTACAAAGTCATTCTACACTGAAGGCAACATTGATTTTTGTCCGTTTATGTGAGGTATCGCTTCAGGGAAAATGTGTCCGTCTAGTGGAGCTGTCCGCTTTAGAAAGCTCTGCGTTGATAGAGCTTTCACTGTAGTGATGGAACTGCTCATAGAATCGCATAGATTTTGTGTTTATTATGCCACCTTAAAATCTTGAGCAATAAATAACACAAGGAAAAAGTACACTGTTGCAGTAGTAGTGTGTCTCAATCTATGTATGTTTCTGTCAAATTGACGGTTGCACCTGATACGTCAAATATGCCAAAGTCATTGATAGAATTTAAACATACATGGAGTTTACACGTACACGCAAAGAAAAAATATTTTCAAAATGAAGGAAATTTTTTGACAACAAAATTGTTTATATCCGATATCAGAAATTTCTTTTGCTTCCAAGTCTGGTTCAAGAAAAATAATTTCAAGTACAACAAAGGAAATTTCGTTTACCGGAAATGTAGAATGTGGTCGTCGAAAATTGTGTTCCTGTTGAAAGAGCATTTTCTTTACGTGTACTTCATGAAGGAAGGATGGATAGCTACAAAACTCTTGTTTTTGATTATGAATGCAATTCACAGAGCACGGCTGCTGTTACTGCAATGACAGTTTTTCCTGTAATTTTCCCTCACTCTCTCTTTTCCTCTCTTTATATATTGATGAGAAGTTTAGAGTGTTGTTTTCTTGCTGTCGTCGTTTATAATTGTATTTGTTGTTGTACATGCAATATTAATTGTCTTAACCCACACCGTCCAGACACACAAGGACAGACGGCGTCGTTGTCGTCGTCTAGTCTCGTCTCGTAGATGGCGCCTAAAGGTACTGTGGGTGTTAGGTGGGCTAGGTTAGCTCTAGG
Source organism: Eudasyphora cyanicolor (assembly GCA_963930755.1). Classification (NCBI taxonomy): domain Eukaryota; kingdom Metazoa; phylum Arthropoda; class Insecta; order Diptera; family Muscidae; genus Eudasyphora; species Eudasyphora cyanicolor. Next base: position 21,882,273 of record OZ005738.1, read on the forward strand.
TTCATTTTATCCCATTTAATATTGAAACATAAAACATGGATGGGGCGATCATTGGGATGGGAGAAGACAATTTCCATGTAATGCGTAAAGATCCATATAAAATGGGGGAAGAAATGAAACCAAAAGTATCATAAAAAAATATGAGAATGAAGATTTTTCAAAGATTTGTGAACCTTAAAATATTTTTCACTGACGCTTACGCCATACGTTTTTGGCTAAGTAGCTCTACTTCAGTTATCAACAAATGAAGAAAATATTTACACCTTCTCTTTCAAACCGGTTAGCCACGAAAATGGAAAATCTAAGCTTTCCTTCGCCTTGAGTTTGATGTATGAACATGACTTATCCATTTCATCCCTTGAGCACCGTACCTTCATAGGCAACGTTGGTAGGGTTAAAGTTAAAATCAACATCAGCATAAGCATTATTTGTACCTGCTATTTCTCATATTCCATGATCTTCTTTTTCGTCGTTTGCATCCATGACCTTGAGGAATCTATAAATTTCTCCATCTGAGAGGTCTTATTGAATCTACGCATTTCCTCTTCTAGGAGTTTGTTTGTCTTCGCGTATTGTAGACATATCTACAGTTTAATTGCGAGGACTTCCTTCACCTTCAAAAATAATAAGCTATAAGTTTAGGATAAATCTTCAAATTGGTACATCTCACATGACATGCATTTTCGCTACATTTACGGAGAATCAAATAGAAAATATGGTCAATTTTATGAACTCGAAATTGGGATTCAAACCGCTATCAGAATACAGAACAGGGGCAATAATCTCCATTTTTAATACAGGGATTATGTCATATCAGTATTATTTTTTTTCTAATTCTTCCACAAATTTCGGATGTTGCATACCTATCATCCACTCTGAGTATGATGTAATTTCCTTGAGCTTTTCCACCCCCTTCAATGCCTTCATATTAGATAGCCTTTTTAATTGATTTTCTTATTTCTTTCGACTCTTCAAACTATGTACAGTGTATACATCCACAGTTTGTGTGGCTCGTTCACTCATCATGCTAATTAATTTGCAAGCTTTTGTGGAAGTACATAGTAAGAGCAAACATAAAATTGTTTCCCCTTCAAAAAAAATATATTTTATTTTCTTTTTATGCCACACACACTCACTACACGTTCAATTATCACACAATGGCCGCCTCAGTGAACGAGGCAAACCATAATTCGAAATGAATGGAATGGAAAAGATGACGGACTGACTGAAAGATGATCTGTCTTTAAAGATTAGCAAACGTTGTGTCTTACGTCTTGTTTTTATTATTTCTTACGTAACATTTAAGTCGGTCTGTCAGTCTTCTATCTATATTTTTACAATAATACACCCAGTGAAGTATGTAAAAATATTTATATCTGCGCCTGCACTCGCGTGGTGTGTGCGTAATTTATTCATTCATATTTAAGATGACGATAACGTCGAAGAAGAATAAGAGGAGACCACTTTTTTCCGTCGCTTTTGAATTACATATTGTATTTCTTCTCAATGACACTCGCCGCATTATTATTTTTTTGTATTGCTATTTTTTTTTAGAGTAGAGCAATTGCAATCACCACCGGGTAGATCTTATACCTCGTATACACATCGTATATACCACGATGATGATGAATTCATTCATTACGTTTTTTCTCTCTCTTTTTCATTTATTTCCCAAGTGTATTATTATGAATTATGATATTGAGTTCAAAACGAGTATCGTACGAGCAATAAATACTCTAAATTTAATTGTGTCATATCTGGGGAAAAAAAGTCGTTGTAAATTTAATTAAAGAAAATTAAATTGTAGACACTTAACGAAGAGATCTTATTCATATTCTGCAAGCGCACGGACACGAATTTTTTTTATTAACAAAAGAAATGGGGGGATATTGTGTAATATGAAGAAATGAAAGGCATTTCCCAAAATGCATAAATTCGTTTTTAAAGAGCTTGGCAACACTCTTTTGGCATATGTCATACAAGGTGGCGCAAAAGTAACCTTCCGATGTTTTTTGGCTGTAATTAAAAAAAAATGAAAAACTTTGATTCTTCTTGTGGATTATTTTTATTTGGTCTTAATTTTTTTTACATCAAGTCGAGAATATGATGTCATGTAAATGGCCGCCGCCACAGTTGATTGTCATTTGAGCCCTTTTTATGGCATTTTCCATCACTTTGGCCAAAACTTCCGGCGATAGGTCCTCACATTCTTGAAGGATATGGATATTGTCTTTAAGAGCTGCAAGAGTCTGAGGATTGTTGACATAAACCCGCGACTTCAAAAAGCCCCACAAAAAGAAGTCTGGAGCGGTCAAATCAGGCGATCTTGCTGGCCAGTGCAAATCGCCAAAACGGGAGATTAGGCGCCCGGGAAATGCATCCTTCAGCATATCGGTTGTGGCACGTGCAGTGTGTGCCGTTGCACCGTCCTGTTGGAACCACATGTTTTCCAATCCCAATTCATCAAGTTGCGGCAAAAAGAACTCGTTGATCATTGCTCTGTAGCGCTCACCATTCACAGTAACCGTTTGGCCCGCGACGTCTTCGAAGAAAAAAGGTCCGATGACTCCTCCAGCGAAAACAGCATACCATACAGTGACTTTGAGCGGGTGTAATGGCTCTTCGTGGTTTACACGCGGATTTTCAGTGCCCCAGAATCGTAAATTTTGCTTATTTACCTACCCGCTAAGATGGAAATGGGCCTCATCACTCATGATTATTTTTGATGAAAAATCATCTTCCTATTGGTGGTGATTAAGGATGGCTTGAGTGTATGTTAGACGAGATTGGCGGTCAGCAGCTAACAGCTGATGCACCGTCTGGACTTTGTACGGAAACATCTTCAAATCTTGTACCAAAATTCGGTGTAGAGACCGTCGACTGATACCCATTTGCGTGGCACGTCGTCTGGTCGATGTCGACGGCGCTTCCATGACATCCTCGGCTACAGCAGCAATATTCTCTGCAGAACGGCTACTCCGGGGTCTGCCACGCCTGGCAGCATCTCGTGTTGTGCCAGTCTCTTCGAGGCGAGCGGCTAAACGTCGCAGTGTTTCACCAGTAGGCGTTGGAGGGCCAGGAAATCTGCGACGAAATTCACGTTGTGCCAAATCACCGACCGATTATTGGTTAAATAAATAGTCAGCAATATTCCGCGTTCTGGAGCAGTGTAGCGTAACATTGTTTATTAACGTGTATTTCGCATGTGTTTACTACACAAATGTCAAAACAGAACTGACATTAGGGGCCAATCGCAAAATTTATAGCATTTTCTGATAGGAGGATTACTTTTGCGCCACCTTGTATATGTATGTACATACATGTGGGAACGGCTCGAGCAACGCCTTAGACCTAACTAACGATAAGGATTAATTAGACACGAGCAGTGTTGCCGTTTTTGGGTTTTTCTGCCTAAATTGGTAGAATTTTTTTAGTCTGGTAGAATGGAAGAATCGATGTAAACTTGGTAGATTTAACGCTCCTCAAAGTATTTTTTATAGAATCGTGTATCAAATTTGTTGATGTCCTAATTATCGCAATTCTTTTTTAGAATGTCAAACAAGTTTAATATAAAAACTTGAAAAAATGTGAATTAAACAGAATGGAGAAGTAAGATTATAAAACAAATGTGAACAAACTATATAAAGGCAAAAGTCGGGTTGAGCCGAATATATGACCACTTTTTTTCGAGCAGAATAAGCACACATATTGTGATTCTGAATCTTAAATTTGAACTCGCAACGTTCTCTACTTAATTTCATAATGATCGGATGTTAAAGAAAGCTTCTAAACTCATTAACATCGAATTGGAAGGAACATATACGCATATATGGGGGCAATATATAAATCTGAACCGATTTTCTTCAAACTTGTCAAAGTTCGTTTCTGTAGCAATAAACTTCTCTGCCAAAATTCATAACTATAGGATGTTAAATATAGTTTCTATAGCACTTTGATAAAAAATCGGAAGGAATATATATGTAGGGCTATATTTAAATTTACATTATTCATTCCTGCTTCTTTTGTGCCCAATCTAGTAATGTACGATGTAAAATACTAGTTCTATCGCGCTTTGATGTCAAATATATGGGGGCTACATCTAAGTCTGAAATTCTATACCGTTCGTCTTCGTTACGAAAATATTGTCCGTGCGAAAATTCTTGACGATTTTGTCCAGAATTGCGACCTGTACTTTGCATAAAAAGTTTACATGTACAGTGGACGGACGGATAGACATCGCTAGATAGAATCAGCAGGTGATTTTGAGTTTATCCGTATACTTTAAGGTGGTTATAGCTCTGGGTCTAGTATTGTAATGCGTTACAAATAGCTGGACCAAAAAAATTATAATAACCTCATTGAAAGAGCAATCAGAATCGGAAAATAAAAAACCTTCTTCAAGTGATTAGTAGAAAAGGAAACCAAATAAATACAAATTAATTCGATGTTTTATGTAAATATAAATAAAACCTTACAATAACAATTTATGCACATGTTTTTCGTAAAATAAAAAATGGAAGATTTCAAACGATTTTGGTAGAAATTTTAGACAATTTTGGCAGAAAAAAAAATTATTGTGGCAACACTGGACACGAGTACAACTTACGCATACTCACTAATCGGACTTAGCACACGCACTTGCACTAAATTACAAGGCTCGACGCACAGTTGGACAAACAAGTGTTGCTGCTTAGAAGTGAACAAGACAAGTAGTGTAACCAATATAGTTTCAAGTTTTATTTAATTTATTCATTTAATAAATATTGTTTATTAAGCTTCTAAACCTAAAGCTAAGTGTTTCATTAAAAACAAATGCTTTTAATCAAAAAGGAGGAAACAATTTATACATACATACAGTCACCTGTCAAAATGTTTTCCTTTTCAGACTGGCAACACTTTGCCGAACAAGTAGCGACAATTTCAAGCCATGTGTGCATTTTTCTTCTCCCTTTAAAATAAATACGAATGCCTAAATCTTTTTCTTTTTACCAAACAATACAATTACCACTAGAGAAATTCAAAAATTGGAACATATCTAATTGCTGCTTTATAGCTCCACTGAAGTTAGTAACCTTTGACTGTGTCATATTAAACGACTCGTATAATTAGCTTGTTCTGTGGATATAATAGTACCTAGTATAATTTGCACATTCGTACACATACACATGATGTTAGACTCTAAAAATAAGTCTAGTTTCGAATTTAAATGAAGAAAAAAGCTCAAGATGGAGAGAACAAGACACAACAAACGTTTTCCATACCGAATAGTGTGTTCTTTTGATTCTTGTGTCTCTTTTCCAGTTTTATGCTGTTGTTTTCTGCACTTGTATGGTATACGACGACGGCGGCTTGTATTGAAATTTAGGTAATGAGTCTAATCCGTCCAGTATCAGTCTGTCTGTCTTTTCGTCCGTTCATCTTAGTGAAATTGAGTTTCTGTGTATGGTCATTTTTTCCAACATACATACGAGAATGTCTATACTATTGCAGGGTTTGGTGTAATAAGTCCTAGTCTAATGGAGACAATTTTTAAGTTTGTATTATTTTTTGAGATTAGATTTGCTCGCCTCTTGCTTCCGGAATGCCGTTGAAGTATAAATCTTCGAAAGGCAAATTTATTTATTAGCCGTTTGACACAAAAATGCGCCATCGATCAGCTGTTAGTAGAAGATTTTCGCTTGTCTTGCTTCTGGGATGAATTTAAAGCAGAAATCGTTAACATATGGCCTTTATATATGAGAATAAAATATAGGGTACCGATAAAAATAATTTTTTTTTTTTAATTCGAACCTCCAATCCGCCCTTTTCCGATTAACAATAACAAGCCATAGTCTACTATTTAATTTATTCTACATTGTCAAACTGAAGGCCGGGTTAGGCGAACTTAACCGTAATTTAACTTTAGCGCCTCCATAACGTTGCCCGCTGAAGCAATTACCCAAAACTTGAAAAACGTGCTGTATCACTCAGACATTCCCATCAAAAATAGCAACAAATTAATTTTATTTTATATTTATATGCTACTAATTTATCCTTTTTGTGCTTATTTATCATTACTTTTCAAAAGTTTCTCATAAATTTGTTCTTTTTCATTTTATACTAATTTTATTATATTATTTTACTATACATTAGGCGTGTTTTCGTTACACCAAAAGTGCTTAATTTGTATGGGGAGCTAAGCACTTTTAAGCACTATTAGTTCCCGATGAAGTTTGGTGCTTGTGTTCGTGTCTTAATCGAGTATGATGTTGCCAGATTGGGCACCCTATATTTAGCGATATGGCATCCCATTTTTGGAGAGATTTTATCAATTATTGTGAATTAACGGGAAGAAGAAGAACAAAAATGGGAAATTATTTTAATATTTGCAAAAGAGTGTAAACAATTGAACATAGAATAGTAAATATATGTTTTATAAATACTTTTCACGAATTTTTTGTCTGTTTCGCACTGTTCTTTCTTCGCAACTCATGACACCATTGCTACCAGATAGTGAAAATCCGCCACTTATTGCTTATGTGCCAGTTAGTGGAAGTCAGTTGTTTTCGTTGCAAAGTTCTAAACTAAAAGTGCTAGCTTGTAACGAAAACATGCCTATTATTGTACTAATTTTGTTTGCAAATGCACGGAAACGTACCGTCCAAATCAAATCTCAGCAGATTCAGCCATCCGTTTACTGTTCGTTTCCGTTGGCTAAACGTTTACACTGATTTCCATATGTCAGATTAAATCAGCTGATTCGTTACGCTACGGGGGCGTTATGGTTACGTTTACCTAACCCAGCCTTTATTCCTGAGCCGTTTTTTTTTTTGGATTTGTGTTCCACGTCGTATGGGGTTGGTTGAATACTTTGTGTATTCATATACCAGGACTGAGTAGATACGTCTTACGTGACTTCACAGCGTAATTCCTGAGCCGTTTTACACGGAATCGCGCCAGTAATCAGCTGTTCGTAGAAAATTTGCCCTTACCCAGTGTTACCCTTGTGTGATTAAAGGGGCAATTTTGTCCCTTTTTATCAGCCGTGATACTTTAGCGCCTCCTTTCTTTGGTGATACCCATTTTTGGTCCCACTTTTATACAAATCTGCCACTATTTTCTCTTTAGTAAAAATCTATATTTTTACATTATTTTAACAGCATTGTATGTACTAATGTAAGTAAAAAACGTATAAATAAAATAAATTACCAAAAAGTAACGATAAATAAAAACATGTGATTTCATATACAACTTACGTTGCGTTTTCATTGGATAATCGTTTGTCAGATGGGATCAGCTGATTCGTTACGTTTGTCTAAACCAACCCAATGACTTAGGCCCTTATTCATAAAAAGTTAAAGAAGGTTTGAGGAACGCTTTAGCAGTGTTAAAGCGTTCTTCAAACCTTCATTAAATTTTTATGAATAAAGGCCTTAGTGTATTTGCACATTTTTCCCACAAGATGAGGGGAAAAGTCTCTTTCGCGTACGTTTGTATGCGAGTGAGAAGATTTTTAGGTAGTCATCTAGAGTTTGCAGATGCGAATTTACTTCTGTCAAAGCCTAAATTGTCTTTGCCCAATTTTTAGAACGGTCCTTTCGGATCAGCTGTAAAAGAGAACGCAGGATCTTGCCCATTTTGTCACATTTGACAACAATACACTTCAGTTTAATGTTTTTCCAGCATTATAGTGCAAACCTCGTATATATTATACACTTTATATCTACTCTATGTATGTATGTTTATTACCGCCTGCTGATGATGCTGATTGTTTTCTAAACAGTTTCAGTACTTGTGCAAAATTATCTCGACAATAAAAGTTACTAAAAAAACAACCGTCGACCATAACAATTTTAAATGAACCTGCAATTATGTGTTTGCCCGCTTTTGTTTTTGTTGCTTTAGTTTGGCGTAATTTCCGCTCAATTGATTTGGAAAAAAAAAGTAAGAACAGCGACAAAAAACTCAAAATAATATTAAAAAAAAACCAAACCAATTTTTTTTTCAAACAAATGAGGGTCATTGCGAGAGTTGCCATGTCTCGATGGCGACGGCGGCGGCGACAACGGACAAAGATCACGGTAATAATTGAATGAACTTTGCATTCGGTACAGATTATATGTATGTATATTCACTGTTGTCTCTCAGTTTTTATTGTGAATAATACGAAAATGATTAAAACTAATTTAATGTAAAAAAATATAATAGCAACAACAAACAATATTTATACAAAACATTATTACTCATCTCCAATTCAATGAATTGTGCGGTGTTTTTGTCTTCGTCGCCATCGCTGATGAGAATACCAAACTGCCGATTGTTTTGATCAGCCGACAGCCGAGACACAATAGGCCCAGACAAAAATAGCTAAATTTTTTTTGTTCATTCCTTTTTTTGTTTTTTGACATTTTTTTTTTGCATTTTTTCATGTATTTTCTCCTTCTACGATTTGTCGTTTTTTTGCGTGCCCCATTCTGTAGTATGCATATGTGAAAGAATTTTACAAATTTTCTCGTTTTTTGTTTCAAAAGCCATTCACAATAGCACATTTGTTTCGGGTAGGCTAAAATTTAATTTGTTATACCTTTTGTTTAAACATTACAATAAGGCTAAAATTTATTGAATTCAATTTTTCTTTTCAACAGAGTAAAGAAATTCATAATGAAAAAAATGTGAAAGTTTGAGATTTTTGTGGATTACAGTAGAAATCTTTTATGAATAAGATACAATTGTAGGTGTTCCCAAAAACAGACAATTTCAAAATTGTCATTTTCTTCAACTTCAAAGCGTTTTTTAAAGCATTACTGATATAAAATCATACTTGAGTCACCCCTTAATAACAGGATAGATCATATGACTTGTCCAAAAATATATCATATCAACCAACCCTGGTGGTATTATTTTGCCAAAGTTACTTTTTTTGTTGTATGAAGTTGTAAATGTTTGATCGTTCTTGTACAAAAAAAAAAAAACAGATTTGTATGAGTTTTACAACACATACAAATCTCAAAAAAAAAAAACAGATTTGTATGAGTTTTACAACTCAAGACCCCTACAATTATAAATCAGCGGTTCGCTGTAAACTACAAACCTGTAGTAAGTATATCATTCTCTGGGAAACAACATTACGTTTTCACTATAAGATTATCTGCTTCGAAATCCAGTCGATTATTTTCATAAGTTTGAAATGACAGATTTGTTCGGCATTTAATTTTGGTGAGTAAAGGTGATTGTCGTTGAAAATAATCGACGAGATCCGCCGTTCTGATCAATTGGCAACGACAGACTTGTTGGGCATTTCTTATTTGACAACTCTATGATACTTGTTTTGCGCTTAGGGCCACAATTAAAGGCTGGTTTAGGCAAACGTAACCGTAACGCCCCCGTAGCGTAACGAATCAGCTGATTCAATCTGACATATGGAAATCAGTGTAAACGATTAGCCAACGGAAACGAAACATAAACGGACGGCTGAATCTGCTGAAATTTTATTTGGACGGTATGTTTACGTGCATTTGCAAACAAAATTAGTAAAATAATGAAAAAAGAATAAATTTATGCTAAAATTTTGAAAAGAAATGAAAAATAATTAATAAAATGATAAATTAGTAGCAAATAAATATAAAATAAAATTAATTTGTTGCTATTTTTGTTGTGAATGTCTGAGTGACACGGCACGTTTTTCAAGTTTTGGATAATTTCTCCAGCGGGCAACGTTACGGCGGCGCTAAAGTTAAATTACGGTTAAGTTTGCCTAACCCGGCCTTAAATAGGAGTGAAAGCTAATAACGTCTGTCAAAGTGGAATGTCACTTGAAAATAGGTGGCAGACTGAAGCAAGAGAAGAGGAATTGTTTGACAATCAGCTGACCGCTGGCGACAATTTGCACTCGAGGTTGACTTAAGGATGGTTATATAATTAGAAGCTACTTTACATTCTTTACACTCGCTACAATTCCGACTTCTGCTTTAAATTAATCCCTGAAGCAAAAGACGAGCAAATTTGTATGTTTCAAAGGCAAGCCCAAATTATTCTTGAGCCCTCCCAGCACGAAATTGCGCTAGCGATCAGCTGATTGTCAAACAATTCCTCTTCTCTTGCTTCAGGGTTGCCGTTGAAGCAGATGTCGTACAAAAATGGCATTCATTTCTTAGAATAAAGTAAAGAATACCTACAGGTTTTCGTTAATTTACTTAATACCCCAACCGATACTCTTACGGATAAACAAAATCACCACACGTCAAAGAAAGCATGAAAAGTTCCATTCGGGGCGAAATTTGACATAAAAAAACCAAAACTTGCAATCATGGGGATTTTTAAAATATCTTTAGTTAGTGATAGGCATAATGAACACTTTTCAACGAATTATCCATATTAATTTTCAGCAGGCTCTTCCGTCCTCTTACGTTTCAATAATTCGTTGGATAATCGTTTACACCGATTTTCATATGACAGATGGAATCAGCTCAATCGTTACGCTACAGCGACCTTACGATTGCCTAGAACAGTGCTTTCACATCATTTATGCTACAAATATATAAATATTATTTGGTTTTAGTTATTTTCAAATACATCGAAATAATATTAATTTTATCATCATTACAAACCATACCTATTTTAAGAAAATTATAGTCTTATCAAAATTTGATTTTAAAATACTGAACTATCCAACCACAAATATCCATAATTTGGAACACACATCCATAATTTGGAACACACAAAATTATACCACAAAACCCACCATTACCCGTTGTAAAAACAAAAATAAAATTCATAATTTAATTCTTGTATTTGCATGAATACACTTACTTGTATGGGTATTTGATTAATCTATAAATAATTCTTACAATAGTGGGAAGAAAGAAAAACCAAAGTGACTGTCTCCCCGCAAATGGCGTTTTGAATAAATTTGTTGCCCCCGTGCGAATCAGACCAGAAAAAAAGCTTCGCTGCCGTTATTAAGACACTGACCCTGTGAACCACATTTCAAAACCTCATATAATCATCATGGCAACCATGATGATGACGATGATCATCATCATTCATTTGAATTCATTACAAGTCTTCAGGACGTATACAACACTGTCATTATTAGCAGTTGATATGATATTACGTGGGTGATTTTTTTATAACTGAAAAAAGTTTTTTTATTGCCTCTGTGAAATATTTTTGTTTTCTCCTTCTTTGCCCAGTTTGTTGTTGTGTAGTATAAAGAAAAGAGCAGACGAAAAAATGAATATAATTTCAAAATCTTTTATTCAAAACACGCAAATCGAGCAGCGGGCTAAAAGCACAGATTAAAACTAGCAACTGTTTAAGAATTACATTAATTTTTTTGTATGATATTTACGAAAAACCATATCAAAACAAAGCCAGCAAAAGCTTGAGAAAAATTGGTTGTGAGAAATAAAAACTGAAAGTTTTGTAATTGGCAATTGTTAATGCCAAACATGGTTGGCCTTTTCGGCTTCTTGTTTTGTTTCTTTATTTTATTGTTTTATTGCGAAAATACATTGTTGCCAAGAATTTGGTGCAGACAGACGGTTTGGCGCCAATTCAAAAATACTTACTGTTTGTTATTGATGGAAATAAAAACTTTAAATTAAGTTAATGGTCTGGATAAAAATACCTTTTTGAGAATTTGGCTGAAGACTTCGACTATAATCCAAATATGTAATATCTTCTGCAATGAAATCTAGTCAATTATTTTTATCGACTGGTCGTTACCACGTTAGACTTGTACGGAATTTTATTTCAATGGGTAAGACAATTGTCGTTGACAACTCATGCAAATAATCGACTAGATTTCAAAGTTGATGACCTCATAGTGGAGTGTACACTACGAGACATTAAGCGTCAATTTACCTAAATCTCTTGATCCCTATTATTTAGTAAAGGACCAGTTGGGTTATCTGCTACTTAATAAAATACCAGTTTGTTTATCTACTACTTGATAGATATTCAGCTGGGTTATCTGCTCCTTAGTAGTTGGGTTATCTATTTCTTGGATTATCTACTCCTGAGTTGCGACCAATTTAGTTATCTACACTTTATTTTGGGACCAGATGGGTTATCTACTCCTTAGAAGACGACCAGTTGAGTTTTTTACTCCTTAGTAGGTGGTTAGTTGGGTTATATATATTCGGCCAGTTGGGCCGACTTCTAACTTTTGTGAACGACCAATTGGGTTATCTGCTCCTTAGTAGAGCACAAACCAACTTTATATATTTCTTAGTATATGTCCAGTTGGGTTATCTACTTCTTAAAGTTGGGTTATCTATTCCTTAATAGATTGCCAGTTGAGTTATCTATTTCTTAGTAGATTTAAGTTGAGTTACCTATTCCTTAGTAGATTCAAGATGGGTTATCTATTCCTTAGTAGATACAAGTTGGGTTATCTATTCCTTAGTAGATATACCAGTTGGGTTATCTATTCCTTAGTAGATACCAGTTGGGTTATCTATTCCTTAGTAGACGGCCAATTGGGTTATATACTCCTAAATATACGACCAGTTTTGGTTTATCGGTTCCTTAGGGTTATTTACTCCCTAGTAGATGACCAGTTGGGTTATTTAATCAGTGGTAGATGACCAGTGGGGTTATCTACTCCTTTGTGAACGACCAATTGGGTTATCTGTTTCCTTAGTAGATTGATTCAAGTTGGGTTATCTATTCGATAGTAGATACAAGTTGGGTTATCTATTCCTTAGTAGATGAGCAATTGGGTTATCTACTCCTAAATAGACGACCAGTTGGGTGATCTATTCCTTAGCAGATGGACAGGTGGGTTATCTACTCCTGAATAGACGACCACTTGGGTTGTCTACTTCATAGTGGGCGACCAGTTAGGTTATCTACTCCTTATATACCCAATTGAGTTATCTCTTCCATAGTGGAGGACCAACCAAATTTATCGATTCCTTAGCAGATAGCCAGTTTGGTTATTTACTCCTTAGTATATGGCCAGTTGTGTTAATTATTCATTAGTAGGTGGTCAGTTGGATTATCTACTTCTTATTAGACGACCACTTGTGTTATATACTTCCTTATATACGAAAAATTGGGTTATCTACTCTCTAGTTAATAAAATCATGTTGGTTTATCTACTCTTTAGAGACGACGAGTTTGGTTCTCTACTTCTTAGTGGACGACCAGTTGGGTTATCTATTCCGTAATATATGGACATTGGGATACTTACTCCTTAGTTGTCGGGCAGTTGGGTTATCTACTTCTAAGTAGAGGACCAGTCGAGTTATATATTGCTTAGCAGATGAGCAGTTGGGTTTTATATTTCTTAGTTGAATTATTTACTCCAGTTGAACTATTTACTACTAAGCAGACAACCACTTGGGTTATTTATTCCTTATATGATGATCATTTTGATTATCTATTCCTTAGTAGTGTCCTGTTAGGCCAGTTTCCGAAGTTCGACCATTAAATATGTCCTTCTTCTCTGCGGATCAGCGTTTGGTTTTATACCTGTAAAATTTCACTTAACTTTAGCGGCTAAAATAGGAAAATTTAAAAAACAAGGTGATTCATATCATATTATTTCCTTTCTTAACGTCAAGCCCTTTTAGTAATAAAAATTAAATTTTCTAATCAAATTTGTTTAATTTTGTTAGCAAAGAAAATTCCGACATTTTTACCTGCCATCAATCATTTTTGGAAAACACTCTCTCTCTCTCCCTCTCGTTCTTTTTCGATAATGCACAATGTAAATATTAACATTTTCATTGAAGAATTTAATTAAAATGCTTTTAAATATAATTTGATTCACATGCAATATCAACAAATCTTTTATTGCCTTTTCATTGTTGTTTTTGTCGATTGAAATGAGGCACACCTTTTTTTGTTTGAGAATGCCGGTAATGTGTGGTCAATGTGTAATGTGTAAACCATAGACAAGTACAAAAGTATTTACCATCAAAATATCGTATGGCCGGCGCCGCCACCCGGCCATTTGTAATGAAAAGCGAAAATAAAGGTCAATATTACATTTTGTATAGCGGAGAAAATGTATTTTGTCTTTCTAGCGCAGAGCGCTCAAGTTGAGACAGCCATTGCGTTATTCGAGCTTCTACTTTGTCTGTCCGCTCGTACCCATACGATTTTGAATGTAACTGAAATAAAGTCAAAATCTTGTAAAACAAAAAAGTATCAAGTTTCGATGACGATGAGTTTCAGGTCTGAGGCAGAGAGGAAGAGGGTAGATAGCAGGGGATTGGGCTGGGCCCTAATGTACTGTATGCTTGCTCCTATGTTATACTGTTTCTTGCCCTCTCTAAGGTTTCAATATTATTTTGAAATAACAAATCTTGCAGTTCGGACTGACTGACAGTTGTTTTCAATTCAAGCAACATAAGCCGCCAGAGCCCAACAAAATGGTAAACGGCTGACTCTGATGGACATTTGTAGGCCTGCCTGCGAGTCTGTCTATCTGCAGGCATGCATTGTGCTGAGTGTAAAGGGAGAGGGGGGAGGGGTAAAATTGTTGTTATACGTTTGAAATGAAGGTCAATAAACTAAACATGAAATGACTTTTAACACTATACCACAGATCCACTATTTGGCCAGTTCTGTGCTGTGACCAATGGCTGGAAAATCCAATTAAAAAAGATTAACATAGCAATAGAACAACAACATCAACAACAAAAACTTTTTATAATTCCCATTTTGCATCAGAAGATACGAAATGTTCATTATAGGGGAGCCCTTAAATCGCCACTATCCCCACTCAACAATATGGCCGGATTTTTTACGGTTTAAACACATAAGCCGCCATCAAACATATCAATTGCAAAGTTTTTAAGTCCGTACAGTAGAGGAGTGAAGTAATAAATATTTGAATATTTTTACGAGGATCATATGAAAGGTCAGGTCAAAATCAATCTACTCACACACAGGGTGGTAAATTATAAAAGCTTAAAAAATATGATACCAGATTAAGGCAATACAGATATATTATTTTTTAAAAAATTTAAATATTTCTCCGAAATTAGAAAATTACTATGAAAAATTTTATTTATAGAAACATATCTCAGAAATTTGTTATTTATAGAAAATTTCTTCGAAATTTGTTATTTATAGAAATTTTTTTGGAAAATTTTTATTTACAGAAAATTCATTGAAAATTTTTTCTACAAATTTTATTTATAGAAAATTTCTTCAATAATTTTTATTTAAGAAAATTTCTTCGAAAATGTTTATTTATAGAAAATCTCTTCGAATCTTTTTACATCGAAAATTTCTTCAATTTTCGTAATAGAATATGTCTGAGAAATTTCGTTTTTATAAAAAGTTTCTTATTTTTTTATAAATAAAAACTTCCTTCGAAATTTTTTTTTATTTCTAGAAATTTTTTTCTTTAAGAAAATTTCTTCGAAATTTTTTTATAGAAAATTTCTTAGAAATTTTTTTTATAGAAAATTTCTTAGAAATTTTATATTTATAGAAATTTTATATTTATAGAAAATTTCTTCGAAATTTTATATTTATAGAAAATTTCTTAGAAATTTTATATTTATAAAAAATTTCTTAGAAATTTTATATTTATAAAAAATTTCTTAGAAATTTTATATTTATAAAAAATTTCTTAGAAATTTTATATTTATAGAAAATTTCTTAGAAATTTTATATTTATAGTTTCTTAAAAATTTTATATTTATAGAAAATTTCTTAGAAATTTTATATTTATAGAAAATTTCTTAGAAATTTTATATTTAAAGAAAATTTCTTAGAATTTTTATATTTAAAGAAAATTTCTTAGAAATTTTATATTTATAGAAAATTTCTTAGAATTTTTATGTTTATAGAAAATTTCTTAGAATTTTTATGTTTATAGAAAATTTCTTAGAAATTTTATATTTATAGAAAATTTCTTAGAAATTTTATATTTATAGAAAATTTCTTAGAAATTTTATATTTATAGAAAATTTCTTAGAAATTTTATATTTATAGAAAATTTCTTAGAAATTTTATATTTATAGAAAATTTCTTAGAAATTTTATATTTATAGAAAATTTAGAAATTTTATATTTATAGAAAATTTCTTAGAAATTTTATATTTATAGAAAATTTCTTAGAAATTTTATATTTATAGAAAATTTCTTAGAAATTTTATATTTATAGAAAATTTCTTAGAAATTTTATATTTATAGAAAATTTCTTAGAAATTTTATATTTATAGAAAATTTCTTAGAAATTTTATATTTATAGAAAATTTCTTAGAAATTTTATATTTATAGAAAATTTCTTAGAATTTTTATATTTATAGAAAATTTCTTAGAATTTTTATGTTTATAGAAAATTTCTTAGAATTTTTATGTTTATAGAAAATTTCTTAGAATTTTTATATCTATAGAAAATTTCTTAGAAATTTTATATTTATAGAAAATTTCTTAGAAATTTTATAATTATAGAAAATTTCTCAGAAATTTTATATTTATAGAAAATTTCTTAGAAATTTTATGTTTATAGGAAATTTCTTAGAAATTTTATGTTTATAGAAAATTTCTTAGAATTTTTATATTTATAGAAAATTTCTTAGAAATTTTATATTTATAGAAAATTTCTTAGAAATTTTATATTTATAGAAAATTTCTTAGAAATTTTATATTTATAGAAAATTTCTTAGAAATTTTATATTTATAGAAAATTTCTTAGAAATTTTATATTTATAGAAAATTTCTTAGAAATTTTATATTTATAGAAAATTTCATAGAAATTTTATATTTATAGAAAATTTCTTAGAAATTTTATATTTATAGAAAATTTCTTAGAAATTTTATATTTATAGAAAATTTCTTAGAAATTTTATATTTATAGAAAATTTCTTAGAAATTTTATGTTTATAGAAAATTTCTTAGAAATTTTATGTTTATAGAAAATTTCTTAGAAATTTTATATTTATAGAAAATTTCTTAGAAATTTTATATTTATAGAAAATTGTATTATAGAGAATTTAGAGAATTGTATTATAGAGAATTTATAGAAAATTTCTTAGAAATACAATATTGAATATTAAATACAATATTGAAAATTTTTTATAAATTTTGTATTTGTAGAAATTTTGTATTTATAGAAAATTTCTTAGAAATTTTTACTTATTTATAGAAAATTGTATTATAGAGAATTTATAGAAAATTTCTTAGAAATTGTGTATTTATAGAAATTTTTTTTTATTTATAGAAATTTTTTTATTTATTGAAATTTTGTATTTATAGAAAGTTTCTTTGAAATTGTTACTTATGGAAAACTTTGTATTTAAAGAAAATTTTTTATAAACTTTATTTCATTACTGCCAAACTTCCCATACGACCATCGTACATATTCATAAGCATCATCTATACGAGTATAACAAATGTTTGTATGTTAAAGCACTTATCAACACTATGACGATGAATAATATTAATCTAGTGTTGCGTAGTATACGCCCCTGTACCAATTCTCAATTTTCCAAAGTGCACTTGAATTAATAAAATATGTAAATACATGCATTGTATACATATGCATATCTATTCATACATACATAATAGCGTAATTTCAAAATAAATAACATTAAAATAATGTTTACAGAATTTTGATGAAATAAAACATATATATATATTTTTGGTTTAAGCCAAGATAAGAAATTTTTTCATATGACTTTCCCTAAAAACATAAATATGCCTATCGTATTATATATGTTATAAAATGTATTACAATTTACTTTATTTTTATTTTTCCAATATCTTTGGAATTTTTTCAACTACAAATTAGTAATGCGGATATTTTAATTCAAACTTGTTCGTAAAGTCTAAACAAACATATCCTAGATGTATTAGCCAATTTTTTATGTGTAGGCTTTATTACTAATCCAAAAGGGGTTTTAAATTAAAAAAAATCAATGATGCCGTCAATCGTTGAGTATTTAGTTCATTGAACTTAAACTTATTTATGTATATCGCATCTTTGCGTATATAATATATTTTTTGAGGTCACAACATAAAATTATAGTTTTAAATAAAACATTTGTGGTAAAACATGAATAAATGGAATTTGTTTAATGATTTAAGTGATAATCTGCCACGAAATCTAGTCGATTATTTTCACCAGTTGGCAACGACAGAATTGTTAGTCATTTCATCTCAATCGTTACCAATTGATGAAAATAATCTACCGGGTTACGAAGTAGATTATCTCATAGTGGAGAAGTAGGTTAAAACGTTGTGAGGAAAAAGAAGCATTTTAGCTATGTATGTATTTCTAAAATTTTTAACACTTAATTTAAATGAAGGAAACATCCATTTAAATTAAAAACAAAAATTAAACTTTCGCCAATCTCAATATTTAATTTAATTCTTGCACATGCATGCTCAACACAATACATTGGCAAAAAAACATCATCTCGCAGATAATCTTTTCGTTGTAGATTTATTTAATGTTTGAAAAAATCTATTTTTATCTTTATAAGAAATTGTGTGGTATGCCAATGTGCGTTTCTTTCCGATTTGTTTTTTTATTTGATTCTGTCTGTATGTTAAAGATGCTCTATATAAATAAATATGCTTAATGGATTTTTCTTTGGAAAAATAAACAAATAAAAAAAGTTCCATATTTTTTTTTATATGAAAATGTATTTTTTTTCTCTTTCGAAAATTGAGCAACATTCGGAGAGATTTTGTTGTTGTGGAAAAATGTTCTTTAAACAATGATCATATACATTTATGAGGCGGTTCAAAGTCATAGGGCATTTAACATTTGTGTCGAGAGTTCAAATAGATCTACGGTCAGATATTATCATTGACCTCTTTGATAATAAAATAATACCCTAGGGAATAAACTCTATTTCTATATTTATATTATTTTTGAAAAAAAAAAAAATGTTTCTGTAAGTCGAACAAAATTCTGTAACTTATTTCCAGGTTTTATTATTTTTTAAACTTTTTTCTTCGCAAAAACAAAATTGAAACAAAGTTTATTTATTTATTTCTCATCTAGTTGCATTGATGGGACTTTTGCACTTATCTGTAGCTTTTTTGCTATGGACATATTTCCGCAAGTTTATACATCCTCAGCTGAGTAATCGTTAGACTTAACATGAATCTTTAGACTCAATATCAAATCGACATAGTGCGTCCACAGTTACTTTTATAGGATTTAAAACAGTTATTTTTTCCGATAGCATATAAAATAATTTTAGCGATATAAATGGGGATTGATTTTCAAAAATCCCGGGATTGGTTTTTTTTTTTAGATCGGGAATTTACGGGATTGGGATTTCCCGATCGACATCCCTAGTTCATATATTCTTGTGATGAAAGTGCAGTGGAAATTAGCTTATAACTAGATTCAAGACTTTTTATATCCTCCATATAAAGTTCCACTCCGTTTTGAGTTCGTTTTATAATCAATCCGGCTGAAATTTGACATTTTAAAGTCTATTTGGCCCTATGCCATTCCTAGCCTATCTAGAGAACACATTTTTCAAACAACTTTAGGCATTTATACATTATATTTCTTTAAATCATCCCTAATGAATGTGGGATACATCGGGCTAGATACGATCTTTTTATTTTTAACCAATCTGTTTGAGATTTAGAAATATGTACTATATTTAACCTTTAATAATTCCTAGTAATAATGTGGTTTGATATGTATGTCTATCCCCTATACTCACTCGTATGTATATTCCTCCAAATAATTGTGGATGGTATTGCAAAGTATTAAATATTTCACCGATGTCAACAGTAAATTTGACAGCTAAGACATCAAACCTGAGAGGAAGTTGTTATTTTATTATATCATGCTACCTTCATTTTCTACTTACAAAATTGTATAAATTCATCCCATTTTGTGTAGAGTACATCTGCAAACTATATTTTCTGCCAAAATAGCCAACAGCATTGAAATCATTTCAGCTCATTTAACTAGAAATGGCGAACCCCAATTAGAAATTTATTGTTATTTTTACACGTTCATAGAGATTCTCGCCAAGAAGTGATAGCTCTTGTCTCAAAAACATGTTTCTTTTTTTTTGTTTTCCTGTCTCTCATTGACACATTAGTGTCTCTCACCCACACTTATTGTCATCATCATCATCACCATCGTCATAGCAGAAGCAGTAGTGTGACAAGTATGTCGTAGCGCTTCATCGTAGTCATCAACGACACGTTTTAATAGTTCTTTTTTCACCTATTCAAGTATTACTCAATTTCTTTGGTACCAGTCGTGTGTGTTTGGATATGTGTTCTTATAGTAGGCATGTTTTCGTTACAAGCTAGCACTTTTAGTTTAGCACTTTGCAACGAAAACAACTGACTTCCACTAACTGGCACATAAGCAATAAGTGGCGGATTTTCACTATCTGGTCGCAATGGTGTCATGAGTTGCGAAGAAAGAACCGTGCGAAACAGACAAAAAATTCGTGAAAAGTATTTATAAAACATATAATTGTTTACACTCTTTTTGCAAATATTAAAATAATTTCCCATTTTTGTTCTTCTTCTTCCCGTTAATTCACAATAATTGATAAAATCTCTCCAAAAATGGGATGCCATATTGCTAAATATAGGGTGCCCAATCTGGCAACATCATACTCGATTAAGACATGAACACAAGCACCAAACTTCATCGGGAACTAATAGTGCTTAAAAGTGCTTAGCTCCCCATACAAATTAAGCACTTTTGGTGTAACGAAAACACGCCTAGTGTTGTTTGTAGGTTTGTTTGTTCCTTCCTACATGTGTTGTCTTTGATTTTTTTATTTTGCACCATATCCCATATCTGGTCTATAGCGTCGTTTGCTCTTTTTCTTTTAGCTTTGCTTTTTTGCCGCTTAAAACTTAATATACTCATTATCAAAAGTTCAATTACCTGTGTTTAGTACTGCTACTACTCGATTGGATTGTATTGTTGTTGCTGCTATGTTTTTTTTACATGCAAACGTAATGTAATTTACTTTGTTTTTGATGAGCACTTAACATGTGTTTTACATCGTTTTTTTTTTGGTTGGGTCGGCGGCGGCACACTCGCTACTTCTCGTTGTTACTCACTAATACTAAGGCTACATACATACCAATTGTCTCATTATCAACACCGCCACTGCCACCCCAGTAGTCTCGTGAGTTGTCAAATACATACATATGTATGTGCAAATTCTCTTTTACTTTCATTTACCTCATTATTTGCATTGCTGTGGAGCGTCCGTGTAATTTATGGTCATATCTGTCATTTCTTTGTAATGTCTTTTACACTATTTCATTGTTCATTGTAAAAAATGCAATAATACAAAGAGAATTACAGCATAAAAATGTACCTATAATTAATATGTGCATAATTTATGTGATTTCAAATGACCTTTTTTGTCGATGGGGCTTTTTTAATTTGATTGCCTTTCCTAATCATGAACGGGGGAAAATTGCATTTACACATTGGAAAGTGTGCTGACAGACGAACAGTCTTAACATGACAACTATATTTGTTATGTTTAAGGGTACCTCAAACTGTTCGTTGAAGCCATATCGACCAATAAGACCGAAGCGCCAAAGACAAAAATTTACAGGAAAAGGTTTTTTGTAATTATTTTTTGTTTAAATGTAAACACTGGGAAAATCGCAGTTTTTGATATGATTGAATTCAAAAAAATGTATTTGAGAGCAAAATTTTTAAATAATATATATTTTGGTACAATTAAATTTTATTTGAAAATCAATAAAATTTACTACCGACAGCTCTTAGGGTTGCCAAATCTACACAATCAATAATATGCAAGCGTTGTTCGTTTGTAAGCCGATTCATGGTTAAATTATAGACCAAACTCAACATGTTTGACAGTAACATGTTACACGAAAACAGTTGAGCTGCCAAAAAGATTGTTGCCAAAAAATCACCCATTAGTGACGCTTATACATATATATGTGTATATATACCGGGTGTTTTTTTACAGCTTTGTTTTTCGAATAGAGATAAAACTGGCATTTTGTGGTCAAATCTGGCAACTCTAATGTCATTTATGTTCAGTTTGGTTTGCCATTTCATCATGAACAGGTTGACAAAAGAACAACGCTTGCAAATCGTGCAAATTTATTTCGAAAATAATGGTTCAGTTCGCGAAGTTTACCGACATAATCGTCCATCAGAGCAATTAATTCGGTTAACCATGGATCGTTTTCGCACTACGTTTACTCTATGTGATAATACGCATCCGCAGAGACGTCGAACTGTGCGCACCGAAGAAACAATTGCCGCTGTAGAGCAAAGTGTTGAAGAGGACCCGAATGAATCGATTCGCCACCGTGCACAGCAATTGGAGCTGTGGAGAGCTAATGGAGACCGGTATAGAGCCATGATAACCGACTATTTTGTTCCCGAATTGGATGGCATGAATGTGGATGAGTTGTGGTTCCAACAAGACGGCGCTATATGCTACACAGCGCACGTCACAATCGATTTATTGAAGGAAACATTCGATGAGCGCATAATTTCGCGGAATGGACCTGTCAATTGGCCACCAAGATCGTGTGATTTGACACCATTGGATTATTTTCTTTGGGGATATGTGAAGTCGCTCGTCTACGCCAACAAACCAGAAACGTTAGGGGAATTGGAAGCCAACATTCGTGGCGTTATTGCCGACATACGGCCCCATATGCTCGAAAAAGTGGTTGAAAATTCGACCTGTAGAATTGGCTTTATTCGAGCCAGCCGCGGCGGCCACATGCCCGAAATCATATTTAAACATTAATGGCATAAAATTATCCTTCCAATAAAGCCAAATTGATGGACCTTAAAACGATTTTCTTGTGTTTTATTTCAATTCGAAGTTCTATACCCCTAAAAAAACACGCGATATGTGTACGTGACTACTCTCCAGCTGTCACCGGTTATTCCAGCTGTTACCGGATAATGCCAGCAGATGTGGACAGTTCTAGCTGATACTGACCAGTACCAGAATTTAAACCATATTCATTCATTCGGCATCCTGTATTGTTCTAGTATTTTTTCATATTAAAAACATTTTGCACATATTCATGGCATGTGAAGACATCAAAGGAGACATTAGAGAAAAATTCTTGCAGAACGTTGTTACTTTTATTTATTTTTATATTCATGCCATTCATTTTACTCAGATTGTGTTGTGGTACTCCTATTATTACCACAATTTACATTATGTAAATAATGTATTACAACAATACCTGTCATGATGGGATGTATAGTCATGCCATGGCAATCGTTTACATTGTTTCCGGTACTTTTACGCATATATAGTAATACATAGATACGCATAATTAACAACACGTTTTAATTCAAAAATATTGCCAAAGTAAAACAAAGAAAGAATCTGTATATTTAGTGTCAACAGTGTGTAAACTACTGTTACGCCATAAAAACTATTCTCAGGTCTTTTATATTATAGTTATCGCAAAAATAGGAGTTATTACCAACGAAACTTAAAAAAAAACTAACATTTTATTTACATACCCTGCGACAAGACAAATGAGAATATGTATTAAAAAAGGAAAAATTATTTGTGTGACGTAGGCGTCCAGACAATAGACTTTTTCATGTACTACCGAACAATATTTCAATAATATTTACCAAAATCTTAGATTAAAATAAATTTTTCTAACCTTGCGGTCTTTTGTGATTATCTTTTGTTTCTTTCTCCAAATTACTTCGAAACGCCATCGAATTGGCTGCTTACATTAAACCACTTGCCGAATTTACTGTCTTCACAAAAATCAGTGACAGTGACGAAGACAATGAGAGACGTGTAGGTGCAGTAGTAAAAAAGTGTAAATGTATTGCTATTGTATTCGCAAAACAGTCTCGTGTAAACCCCAGGTTAAATAAATAAATAACATTTTCATTTGCCGTTTCAATCAGCTGACACAACGTAAACAAATAAATTTGTTTGCATTTTGTCAGCTGATTGAATTCCCGTATTGCTGACCGAAATGCCTAGAAAAATAGAATTTTTCTCTGTCAGATAGTGCTATTTCTTCCACAAACTTATTTTAATAAGCCCACTTTATGACTTTTTTAAAAGCACATGGCAAGAGGCACACATAAATAATAGTTTTGCCAAATGATTTGTCAAATGTCTGTTAGTGGAAATGGGCTTTTGCAAGGGCGTGGTCAGTTTCCGTTTATGTGATTTTAAAAATATTTCTAACTTTTGTAATTTATGAATAACATGTAAAAAAATCTGTCAACTCTTGCTTTTTTGACTTCCCTACTTTCCTTTGGGGATTTTGCCCTGCCAAATATGGGCTATTCACAAATGTATTTGTGAGAACTTTCATCATTTTTTTTTTTAATTTTTTCAATTTTAAATTCTTTGAAATCGTGTACATATGCTTTAAATCTATTTTCCATATTTTATTGTTTTAATGGGGTCATTCATATGCATTTTTTCAACAAATAAACCCCTATTTCTATGCTTTGATGAAAGAAGCACAACAAACATATAAAAAAATTATGAAAACTTTCTCCACTGCACTTCTCTCTCTCTGTAGCGGCAACATTTCTTTCTCCAATACTCCCCACTCACTCTGTCTTTTACTCACTGCGTCTGCTGCTGGGAGCTCTTCCTGTTGTTGAAACAAGTACATTTCACATTTCTCTGGGTACTGTTCCGAGCGTTAAAGTGAAAGGGGGGGTGGGGGTGGTTGAATGAAAACAATACTCAATTATTTTACTAGTTGTTGTTTTTCTTTTCTACATTTGAATGTTGAGGTCATAGCTTAATTATGTACAAGCGAACAGAGAAGAGAGTGTTTCAAGTGCTAAATGTCTCTGTTGGAAGAGTGCTGATGGTGGTGGTTAGTGGAAGTGGTCTTGTGGGGCTAATGTGGGGGTGGGGTAGGAACAGACCCAGAATGTGTTAACATGAGACTCCCACCCTAAACACCCCAATTGCAATTGCTGTGCTCTATGGGTTTGTGTGTGTAATTTCTCTCCTTTCTCACAAAAAAACTAATTGTCACTCTTTGCCGCTCTTTCTCTTTGCTAGTGCAAACAGTTCTCTGTCTTTCCCTCTCTCTTGGTGGTTATGACATTTCCCTGCTCAATTCACTCAAATTTAGCGTATTTTCGGTTATGTCCCAGTGTTGTTGTACTTGTACTATGATGACGACACTTTTTCATCATCATATAGACGCCAACTAACTTAGAGACAGGGTGTGTGTTTGATAATTCCAGCCGTGAATTGAAAAAAGAAGAATAATTGAAAAAATCCACATACACATATAGATTAAATTTATTTATTAATAAATTAAATAATAAATTTTGAACATTTTCCCCCGCACCTTTGTTTATTTGCAGAACGATTTTGTTGCAGAAAAAAGAAGCTCGTCGTGTGTGTCAGTATAAATTGGAATTTTGCAAAGTATTAAGGCAAAAAAAAGAACCTCGGTGAAACGTAACTGAAGACGAGCAAAAACACGGCGGTCAACACCACATATTTGAAAAATGACTGAAGTCGAGCAACCACCACAAAATGGCATTGATTTGTCAGCCAACGAAGAAGATGATAATAGCAAAGCCCGGCCAGCCGATATAGAACAGGTAGGAACAACGCCCCACACCTCATTTCCTCCTCATCATTTGTGTTACATTTAAATTTTCTTAATTTTTTTTTTATTTAAATCTATATCGATTTTCCCCATATTCTTAATTCCTTTTCTTTTTTCATGTGTTTTTAGGATATGCGCGAAATGGAACGACGCAAACGTGTCGAAGCTATCATGGGCTCCAAACTCTTCCGTGAAGAGTTAGAACGTATTGTTGATTCAGCACGTGATAGTGGCAATGCCGATGGTATTCTACAACAATTGTCCGATATTGTTGGTGTACCCACTTCTCGTGTGGGCAGTGTATTCAAGGCGTCCAATTGCATGCAGCCCATCAATGACATACGCGGTGTTGAGTCCATGGGCTATGCCAAAGGAGAGAAGATTTTGCGTTGCAAATTGGCTGCCACCTTCAGATTGTTGGATTTGTATGGCTGGACCAAGGGTTTAGGTGCTCAGATTACAGCCCGCCTCAAGGTTGATCAAGAATATTTCTTGGTTAATCCTTATGGTTTGTTGTATCATGAGATCACTGCCTCGTCATTAAACAAGGTGGACATGCAAGGCCAAATTGTGGAGCAGGGAACGACAAACTTTGGTGTTAACAAGAGTCGTAAGTGTTTCTGGAAATTTACAGCATTAAATTCATACTCAATAGATTTGAATGTTGTTAACCTTTTTTTGCTCTCTCTATCACATTAGGTTTTTGAGATATTTCCCACAAAATGATTGCTGGAAAATTGCAAAAGTTTTAAGGTCTTCT